>OV049858.1:18917809-19517809 GCA_920104075.1 Melanargia galathea | reverse complement strand
CGACTGGATCACCAGGTCCTGGGTTCAATTCCCAGGTCGGGCCAAAAAAAAAGAAAAAAATTATATATACATTATATATATTATGTGGTATTGGTTTTTTCTGTCAAGAAATTCAGTGTCAGCCCGGAGTTGGAAGTTGGTGGTGTTAGATACACGCCCGTGCCTCGGAGAGCACGTAAAGCCGTCGGTCCTGCGCCTGATCTCTCTCCGGTAGTGTCGCATTGGTGTCCCATCGGACTATGAGAGTGAGGGAATAGAGAGTGCACCTGTGTGTGCGCACACACTTGTGCACTATAATATCTCCTGCGTAGGTGGCCAGTCATCGCCTTGGTTAAAATTGGCGCCGTGGTCGAAATTCGGCCGGGAGGACATTATGATGTAGAAAATAGGTTTTAAAAAAACTGCCACTTAAATTGCATCGTCACTTCTTAATTCTTAGGTGAGATTAGCAGTCAAGAGCTAACTTGTAGATCTTATATAAATAATAAAACCGGCCAAAAAAATCACGTTTGTGAGTGTTTGGGGGTTTGGGAGCCCCCTTTAAATATTTATTTTATTCTGTTTTTTAGTTTGTCGTTAGCGGCAACAGAAATATACATTATCTGTGAAAATTTCAACTGTCTAGCTTTCACGGCGTCTGTTATGTCTATCCGAAACTAAATTAATATTCTAGTGTAAGCTGCGAAGGACATTTCTCGATTTTTATCTATACTAATATAATAATAACTAGCGACCCGCCCCGGCTTCGCACGGGTAGTAGAGCATATTATGCGTAGGTTAGGTACTACCGGCTCAGGGATTAGGCAGCGTTTTCGATGAAAGCTCCCAGGCGGCTTGACTTTTTACGATATTTTCCACAATGAACTTACTATATATCACCTTATACCCGAATTACTAATTCCGTGGAATTCTGACGTTTCATAATGTTACCAGAGATAAAACAATTCCCACAAAAAAGATAAAAAGTTCAAAACTTATGCAAATACAAATCAACTGCTGCATGTAGATATGACAAATGCCTGACAGACACTTCATGGTGATAATGTCATTCGACTTCCATTTTTGAATAAATTTTTTCAATGTGCTTCTTTTGTTTTCTATTGCTGTTAGTGTTCACTTTCTAGTTTCCATTCTTAGCAATTTCTATATGTTGACAGGGAATTAAAGTAGTTTGGGGTAAAATCGTACTTCGTAGATGTTAACCCTGTTCTCCATATAAATAACTCATTTGTAGTCAAAAATAAGGGGAAAAACTAAATATTTCAAATCAAAATATAAATTACAGTGTATTTGGGACATTAAAAAGGTAAGTTTTCACCAGATTCCGTGAAAAAAAAAATATTTATTTCAAAAGATAAAAATAAAAAACCAAAAACTTGGTTTTTTGAACTTTTCACATAAATTTTGAGGTTATGTGAAAAAAGTGTAAATACAAAAGTTGTAGATCTTTTTATTACCTACAACTTTGCCATTTGATTTTTTTCCATAGGACTTCTAGTTTTGCCGGAAATCGAGATAATCCGTTTTTTACCCTTAAAACTCCCCCCCTTTTTTCCCGAGCTCAGATCGCCCGTAAATTATTTTTCCTTGTATTTTTATAATATTCTCCTCCTTTTCCAATGGGTTTCATCCTACGTACTGTGATTTTTTTTTGGTTTCAAAAATTATCGACACTGGGCTATAGGGAGAACCGCGGCCACCGCGCCGACGCGACGCGCTTATAGGCACGCTCCCGCCGCCGCAACTTTTAAATCTGTAATATCTTCGAAAGTATTCATTTAAATCATATGCTGTAAAGGGCCATATGGATTTATATTAAATCAACAATGTATTTAAGGTATTTAGTTAGATAAGAATTAATGCTGTATTGGTTGAAATCGCTTCGAAAATTAGCCATTATTTGTCGTAAAAAGTAAATGACAAAAAAATGTTATTGTGGGATATCCAGAGATAGACATATACTATCGCGGACTTTTCTGTAGACCTTTTCAATGTGTACAATACTTAGTACATTATTTTGATAAATCTCGTAGGGTTCAGCCTGCGTTTGCAATGTAAGCGGAAAAAATGAAATTATTTACGACATCACATTAGAAACCTCAAAAATAACAGTATTTCTCCACTATTTAATAGATGTTATTATACATATAAACCTTCCTCTTGAATCACTCTATCTATTAAAAAAAAACGCATCAAAATCCGTTGCGTAGTTTTAAAGATTTAAGCATACATAGGGACATAGGGACATAGGGATATAGGGACGGAGAAAGCGACTTTGTTCTATACTATGTAGTGATAAAGAGGAAGAGTTTGTTTGAACGCGCTAATCTCAGGAACTACTGGACCGATTTCAAAAATTCATTCACCGTTGGATATGTAAGTGATCCTTTGAGTGCTATAGGCTATATATTATGTACCACGGGCGAAGACGGGGCAGACCGCTAGTCGTATATAACTGTAGTCTATGTCACCCGGACGACAACGAATCAATTGACACCTCATTCATCAAAATCGGCTCAGTAGTTTAGGCGCTACGGTGGAACACACAGAATCTGATACAAAAATTGGATGCAAACATACATGCATACATACATAGACTGCTAAAACCATAACCCTTCCTTTTGCCGTAGTCGGGTAAAAATAGTGCTGTGCTTTTCATGTTCCTTGCAGAATATAATAGCAATAGAGCCGTCAATCTAGGGTTTGTCTGTACAAAAGTGCGTCGCAAAGGTTTTTGTTTTTACTCGACTACGGCAAAGCCAAAAGGAAGGGTTATGATTTTAGCAGTCTATGTATGTATGTATGTATGTATGTATGTATGTATGTATGTATGTATGTATGTATGTATGTATGTATGTATGTAGGTATGTATGTATGTGGCCGATTTTTGTATGAGATTCTGTATGTACCACCGTAGCGCCTAAACTACTAGACCGATTTTGATTAATGAGGTGTCTATTGAATCGTTGTTATGGTCCGGGTGACATAGGTTACATTTTATTTACGAAAAAAATTGAGAAGTGACCTTCGCGCGGCTTTCTAGATTATTAATTATTAGTTTCGGATAGACATAACAGATGGCGCCACTTGGCTTGCCCCGCGATTTCGGGTTTCGCTTGTGTAGTCGGGTTTTAGTTTACGAACTTTATACTTGTTGCTCTCACGACTATTATTAGGCTATAATTATAATCTGATTTTTAATTCCGTGGAATGACGTTTCTTAATGTTACCAGTTGCGCTAACATGCGAGCCACGAGAAAATTATCTCTGCTCATTTTCTCGTCGAGGATAATAGAGATAAACGAGAAAATGAATAGACATAATTTTCTCGTGGCATGCTACCGCAACAGGTAAAACAGTTCCCACAAAAAAGATAATAAATTCAAAACTTATTAAATAAATTTTAAAAATTAAATCAAAATCAATTGTCGCAGGCAGTTCCAATATAATAAGTGTATTAGGTACATACATATTATAATGTCGAATTGATATCGATCAATTCGACATTATAATAATATGTATGTATGTACTTATTTGAAGTCGGGTATGTTTTTGAAGTCGGTTAAAAAAAAAGGCAATAGCTAGTCAAACTCAGCACACCTGGCATTGCGTAACACGTCTAGAATTAGGTGCTAGGTAATGCCCTAGACACTGAAACCTTATTGTGTCCTAAAATAGAGGTTCTAGAGAGTCACGTGTCGGCATTTGGCGATCGATTAAGTGATAAGTCCCTCACTAGCGCGCACCATACAAACGAATTCTTATTTGAATATAAACTCGCCCACATTTTAGTGAGTTTGATTACATAGTTAGCATTCAAATAAGAATCAGACTTCACTTGTATGGAGCGCGCTCGGGAGCGCTCGAAGGTGACTTCTTTTGTGCGACGTCAACTTACTATGTGAATAATTAACTTTGCTTCATTAGAGTCATTTATGTATAGTGAATAATCTGCTATAATTTAAGAGAAATTAAACCGACTTCAATATACTGAAATAAAGAATAAAGCGAAATACCTAATCGGAAACTACTGAATAGATTATGAAGAAACTTGCACTGATTCCAATGTCAAAGTAAATGTAAGTAAGTGGACAATACTGGACACATGATATATTTAGACACAAATGGACTCATGACATTACTTAGACATACCACCACCACTACAGCCTTTTAACGTCCCACAGCTCGGCACAGGCCTCCTCTCTCTTAGGAGATAGGGATTTAGAGCTTAGACCCGCCACGCTGCTGCAATGCGTGTTGGACGGCTTTAAACTCGGCCATAAAAAATAAAGTACACAAACTACACAAAATTGTAGTAGAATATACATATTAGGTATGTAGAATATGTCCTTATATTCTCCTACAATATAAACATAAAAACAAAAGAGCTGAATTTAAATGTACACCTAGGACACCGAAATCTTAGTCATTGTGTCCTAAAACTAATTTCGTTATTCAAAAGTACGTTTTAGTTTGCAACTAACCAGGCTGTAAAGTGACGATAAGGAACGGACAGTAGCATTATAAAAAGCTCTGACAGCAACAAAGACTTGATCCCATATAAGTCTCCTTTGTTTGGAGTGTCATTGTTTCTCCCGACCACTATGAATGGTAGGATATTATATGAAAACTAGCGACCCACCCCGGCTTCGAACGGGTGCTAATTACATATTATAATACACACATACACAATTACACATATAATTATGTGTTTAATTAAATTGCTTTTCTATTAATCATAACGTTTTATTTTTAACAAATGTGTCCATGATTCTTATGATTTGACTTAATGTAATGTAATGTAAAATGGAACTTAGTAGACTCACCAAATTGTTTGACCTGTGATAAAATAGATGATGTGCTACATTTGTTAATGGAATGTGTTCAGTATATAGTAGTCTGAGAGAACTGAAGTGTTCAGAACAGTATCACATGAGTGTTTTAATGCCTAATTATCAACAGTTGCCTCCTCGAAATCCTCTATAGATCCTCTAATATAAAGATTTTAAAACAGTTATACGTAGCTTACTACTTACTACTTAATATTAAAATAGCCAGTCCTAGTACCATAATATCATCCAAAGGAGTGTTATTATGAAAACGGATATAATGTTGTACTGGATTTCATAATAACACTCGATGATATTATGGTTATTAAGATATTGCATGTTTTAATGTTGGCAATAAGCTAACTGTTTCAGAATCTTTTATAGAGGATTTAAGGCATGGCTAATTTAAAATAGCTGTTGACTATTTGTTGGTACAATAGGACTGTCATAATACTTATTTAATGTAATATTTAATTTAATATTTAACTGTCGATGGATTTATTCTCGAAGCTGTCGAGGAATAGATACACATACCTTGGACAAATTATTCAGTCGGGTAAAAACAGTTTCGAGAAGGAGATCGACAAGAGGATACAGCTAGGCTGGGCAGCATTCGGAAAACTTCGTCGAGTCTTTTCGTCGCTAATGCCACAATGCTTGAAGACAAAAGTCTTCGATCAGTGCGTCCTACCGGTAATGACCTACGGTGCCGAGACGTGGACTCTGACAGCGAGGCTAGTCCACCGACTTCAAGTCGCTCAGCGTGCTCGGAGTTTCTTTGAGGGATAGAATCCGAAACGAAGTAATTCGCCAAAGAACCAAAGTGACCGACATAGCTCTCAACGCTAGCACGTTGAAGTGGCAGTGGGCTGGCCACGTATGTCGGAGGAACGATGGGCGATGGAAACGAGGAAGGAGGAGGAAGTCCTCGAGTGGAGACCACGTCTTGGCAAGAGGAGTGTAGGGCGCCCCCCAGCAAGGTGGAGCGACGATATCCGGAAGGTGGCTGGCATCGATTGGATGCGGACAGCCAAGGATAGAGCGGGTTGGCGCTGCTTAAAAGAGGCCTATGTACAACAGTGGATGCACATTGGTTGATGATGAATATTTAATGTATAAAGCCCTAAAAAAATAAAGATTAAAAAGGAGTTACCTTATCCACGGGCATGGAAGGGCACGCGCGGCACAGGTTCCAGAATGAGCCGATCATCGGGCGGCGCCGTGCGGCTCGCTGCGGCTCGGGCGGGGGCAACACTTACGCGCGCGCGCGCGGGCGCATGGGACGCTGCTGCAACCAAACATACATATACATACAAATATACCACTATCAGCCGTGTGCTGTAGGGGTATACAAATATATCCCTACCGCACAAGGGCACAGGCCTGCTCTTTCATAGGAAAGAAAGTCACTGGGAAACATACAAATATTATCATCACCACTACAGGCTTTTAACGTCCCACTACTACGCACAGGCCTCCTCTCTAATAGTAAACATACAAATATACCACCACCACCACACGCCTTTACGGACAACCAATTTTTTTTTAATTTCACCGGATTTTCTTGAAAATTTTGTACAGCTGTAATATTACATAACCAATTTTGATGCCGACGTTTTCATTCATACGTAATATTTGATATGCGATGCTCATACAGGAATAGCGAAATAAAAGTTGCATCGCGCGCCGGGAACGGAGCCAAACTGCAGTTTCGTAGATTATTGCACTTCTAAATCAAAAGTTTAGCGAGAAAATGCTTAAAATCTGACAAACAAACAAAAAAATTTAAAGAACTTATGTACCTACACCTCATATCTATCACGGGAAGAAAAATGAGAGATAATAATTGCCCTGCCGACCGAATTTCGCCACGTCGGTCAGTCTCAACGAAGGTGAGGACTAGCCAGCTAGTCAGGAGATACTACATTGCAAAAGTGTGGTAAGCATAATATAGGGGTGTAGTAGTTTTTATTAAACTACTATACCCCTGTTTCTACGCGGTTGAATTTGAACACGCATACGCACGCGTTCTGTATAATGTCTTGCCGTGAGTTTTTTTTATTTTTCTGCAAGTTACTATCAAGATCGTCCTTGATTGTGATTACCTGGTGGCAAGTGACGATGCAGCCAAAGAGGAAAGCGGGCTAATCTGGAAGGGGTACCTATTGTATTAAACCCGTTTCTACGTGGTTGAATTTGAACACGCATACGCGCGCGCTCAGTGAGACCTACTACCATGCGCCGCGCATTTGCTTAGTTCATGTGCAGAGTAAGCATGTCTAACACCGATGAAGCAATTTATTAGTGGGCTAATGGGCTTAGCCGCCCGTTGCTGCAGCACCCTGTAATTAATCACATTGGACGCGTCACATACTTATTTGGTGATCAAACTATTTGCTGTGTTATTTATATGGTCGTTGGTACAAATGTTTGAACCAATGTTGAATTCATACAAATAAATACAAGTATAAATTAAAAAATTAAAAACCCCCGACATTCGCCATTTTCTGGCGGCGGCCATCTTGGACCGATTTTCATCAAACATACATATAGGTATATAACATAGGTAAGAACACTCCCCCGTGTGGGGTTGCTGGTCCCCCATCGGGCGCGTCCCCCCGGTGGCGGATGGGGGAACGCCTCCCAGATATGGGAGGTACCGGGGAAACCCGGCGCGGACCAAAACCAGCAGGGGGTTGCCGCTTGAAGGATCCTGGTACTTCTCTGTTCATCGGAGTGGACTGTGGAGACTCCGGGCGGCGACAATTGGGGGGGAGGCTTTCGGGCCGTGAGGAAGAAAACCTCGTTAAAAAATTACAGGAGGGGGTGGAAACGCCCTGCGCGGCGGGTCCGCTGGTCTTTTTGGCCGGTGGGCGCTGGCTTCGGCCACCGTCGGGCAACCCGTAATCCGCACTGAGCGGAACCGGGGGCCCCACGCACTGAGCGAGGGGCCGCGAGGAAGAAAACCTCTATAAAAAATTACACGAGGGGTGAACCTCTTGAGGGTCGCCTGCGGGTGTGGCCCTCTTGAGGGTTGCCTCTAGCGAGGAACTCCGGGTGATGGAATGGTGTATCCGTCGCCCGTTGAGACGCCTCGGGTCGGGGGGCGCACCATTATGTTCCTGGTGCGCCTCAGACGGTGTTAGGGGGCCTTTAGGTCCCCCGGTGGAGGGTCTGCCTCGGCGGACGGCGCCGGCTGGGTCGCGGATGATTGCGCAAGTGTACCCGTAACCCAGCCACCAGGCGACACGGAGGAACATCGCTGGGTTTTAGTGGGTATTCTGGCCACTTCTTGGCCTGCTTGAGTCCCACACCACCTTCCGGAAGCGTCGCAGTCCGCTGCGCTGCTTCCGAAAGGTATGCGTAAATGCATTTCCCAGCGTAAAAAAAAAAAGGTAAGAACACAAATAATAGAAAAAACTGGTTGTCCGTAAAGTCCGTGATAACGTCATATAAGAAAATATTGCCTCCCTATCACTTAGTCCGCGCTCTCGCTTGCACGCTCGGCTAGGCGGTAGGTACATGACGCGGTACGTGAGTCATGTATTTTCGTGCGTGCGACCGGCGTTTATAGATTTAGATATAAGACGTTATCACGTCAAAAAAACAAAATCAATATCGGTTCATCCGTTTGGGAGCTGCGATGTCTCACACACACATACACAAGCACGTCAAACTTATAACACCCCGTCGGGGGGTCGGGGGTTAATAAAATCATACCAAACTTTGCCTTTTCGCGGGCCATTAGCTCTAATTGTTTGAAATACGATACGCATTATGTGACACAGCTTGACTTACTGTATGCCAGAGGTGACGGCTTCGGTTCCCGTTGAGGTTATTTTGAACCGACTTTCAGAAAGGTAGTTCTCAATGCATGTTACGTTATTACTGCATGACTCGGTTATAGAACCGAAAACACCGATTCATAACGTCGCACAGTGAATCGCCTAGAACAAGCTAGGTGGACAAAAGTCAAGTCAAAGAATCATTAAATTGATGGTCACTTATCACGAACGACAACCCAGGGATAATTAATGTAGGTAATAATTATGGCAAACATTCCATAACGATGAGTTATGCGCAGTTGAAATCTGGTGATAGGGTAATTCCATTTACGTAAACAATTTAGTTGCAATTGTGCATAGCTTTCAACAGCACCTATTAAAATTTGTGCTGAATATTATAGTTTCTGCTGTGATGGGTTTTACTTAAGAGGGTAAGTATTTTCATTTTTTACTTCAAATAGATTCTAATAACAGATAATGTGTAGTTTAAAATTTTTTGAAAAAACAGTCCAAAAAATGTCGTCTTTTTTTAAATATCTTTACTTCCAACGAATGTAACTTTTTGTATCCACATGTATCCAGTCTAATTTTTTTATATAATATAGCTACTACATTAAGCTTCAAAATGATATATAATTTTAATACCACAACGAATCCATTTCATTTTAATGAATTTTTTTCAGAACACGTGCATTTCATTTCTAAAATGGAAATTTTCGAAGAGTGGCGGAAACATGCCAAAGAAGAAAGAAATACTCGTCTAATGAGTTTTATTACTAAAAAATTTTCTATTGCGAATATGATTCTCAACTAACGGAGGAGTATTCAGTTACAAATAGTAAGTCTTTCGTCAAAATTAGCTGAAAAGTGGGCTGCATCGAAAATTTTTCGTATTTCCATTTTGGTGACTCTTGTTGGCAAATTCTCACACATTTCATGAGCTACACGAAGAGTACCCTCGCTAACCTCATTTGTGATAATGGGGTAAGCGTACATCAAATCTTTCATGTGGCCCTAAAGAAAAAGTTACAAGGCGTTAATTTTGATGATCTTGCTGGCCAAGGAATAGGTTCACCTCACTCAATCCTACGAAGTCCATCCACTGGCGTCCACCGAAACGAAAGTAAGCTAGACAACTATCATGTTAAGCTTCTTATAATTTAATAATTTTCCAATAAAAGGTTCATTTGTTCTCTTAGAAAAATTTGTAGTTTATCCGTCCAAATTCTGACGGAAAAAATGAGGGCCAATTAGATGTCTACTGGTTAATCCCATCCATACATTTACAGAAAACCTACGTTGATGTGCTCTTTCTTTTTCTTCCTTAGGTTGTCTCCTTTTGCCGCCCAATAATGTAAATTATGATACTTTTTGACTCCATCCCGGTCAAATTTAAATTCGCCAGTCCACATTATTTTGTTGAGAAAATCGGGGTTTTAGAAAAATTTGTAGACACCTGTACCTTTTTGAATAGCTAATGAATCAAGGAAGTTATTTTAGTAATTTGTACGTAATGTTCGATACATTTTTTTTTAGAAATACTATTGCTTTTCAACTAATTTGATTTTTTTCAAAAAATAATACGTGGTTTTTAGGCCCTAACTAAAAAATTAACAGTATTTTCTAGCTTATATTGATTTTAATTGAGTTTTTGAACGCTTTTATATCAGAAAACAACAACAAAAAACAACAAAGACTGGTATGACTTTCTTCAGCAGTTAATTTTTACTGTAAAACTGGAATGTTTTGTTAAAAACCTTAAATCTTCAATAACTCTGAAACGACTACGTTTCGAATAAGATATTATATGAAAAAATTTGCTGCAAATGAGCTCTACTTTAAGCCCCTGTAAGGAATGTATATTATATTTTATGTTTCTGTTTCCTTTTTCCTGTCACCTTGTATATATAATTTTAGGTTTTGTTTATCTTAAGGTAGTTTTAAGTGATTTTAACTGGTATTTTATGTTGTGTTGTATTTTTTTCTTTAACTTATTATTATATTACTGATTTTAAACATATTATTTTCATTAAAGTAAGTACATTGTTTATACCAAACTTGATTTTTTATTTAGAATTTTCCTAAAGCCTTTAAATAATTATTTATTGATAATTTACGCAGTATCACAACAAAATATCATTTTTCATAGCTATAATAATTAGAAAACACAAAAAAATATTTTTGTCCACCTAGCTTGTTCTAGGCGATTCACTGTGCGTCGTACGCACAACAGACCTCAATGGCTCATGTGCGGACACCTGCCCAGCAAGAAGAAGAAGAACGTCGTTTGTGAACTATGACCTAAACAAACCTTATCGTAAGATGGTGATAATAAAAAAAAAACCCGGCTGAGTTTGTTGTGGGCTCTTCTCAGACCAGGGCGCGTTTGGAACCCTCGTAGTTTTAGTTTTCGTAAGTAATTTATTATCAACCATTACCTCATTTTCATGTTCTTAAATTGACATACAAAAAGTGTACACTGTAAGTAACTAGGTGTACCAATTTTGAATAAACTTTATTTGACTTTGACTTTATTTGACGGAACCCCAATAGAGCGAGACCCGACTCGCACTTGGCCGATTTTACTGTAAATCAGCAATAATACAAACAAATTTAAAAATGCGACTCGCTCTTTGCCGGTTTTATCTGCACCTAGATTACTTTTGTGACGTTCGTAGTCAATTTGTAGCGCCCGCTGATTGGCGCCATGTCGACTTCAATTCGGGAATGAAGCCAAACGACTACAAATTGAACTGCTATTTCAACTACACACTCATAGAATGTAGTTGTACCATGTATACTGTAGAATTGTATACTTATTGCGAGTGAATGCGCATTTTTTTAATTTTAGGTCGTGCTATGTATAATTGTATATAGCCATACAGATTGGTTGGACGTTTTAATTATAGTATGGCAGCCCTGGAACA
This sequence comes from Melanargia galathea, assembly GCA_920104075.1. NCBI lineage: Eukaryota > Metazoa > Arthropoda > Insecta > Lepidoptera > Nymphalidae > Melanargia > Melanargia galathea. The sequence continues at coordinate 19,506,268 of OV049858.1, read as the reverse complement.
AATTTTTTAGTGATTAATAACAAGCTGAATTTTTGTGAGTAGGTTCGTTTCGACGAGACGAACAAGTTTTTTATCTATGAAAATTCTCGATGGAGGTAGCTACTCGAGTGGGGAGGTGTTAAAAATTTCGATTCGCTCGGGTGGGAAATCGTTCCACTAAATTTGTAGGACTACATCAACAACAATCATCAATTCATAAGTCAAGTCAAGTCAATAAGTCAAGTCAAGTCAATAAGTCAAGTAATAACCAGCTGATTTTTTTGTATGCAGCTTAGTAGATACTTGTATAATAAAATGGCCATGTAGTCCTACAAATTTAGTGGAACGATTTCCCACCCGAGCGAATCGAAATTTTTAACACCTCCCCACTCGAGTAGCTACCTCCATCGAGAATTTTCATAAATAAAAAACTTGTTCGTCTCGTCGAAACGAACCTACTCACGAAAATTCAGCTTGTTATTAATCACTAAAAAATTTGTTCCAGGGCTGCCGGACAGTTGGTAGGTAGTTTCCGCCTGTATTTTTAACCGACTTAAAAAATGAGGTTCTGTATTCAAACCGTATGTATAATGTTTGTATGTATTTATGATATGTTTGCGATTATTTCAAAAACCCATGGTGGTAGATTCAGTTGACGATTCAAAAGTACTTGTAAAAGTTTATTTGAATAAAAAACTTTTCTATTCTATTCTATTCTATTAATGAACCAATTTTGATGATTTTTTTCACTATCGTAAACTACACATTTTCAGGAAGGTTTTAATAAACCTAAGATCGCAGTCAAGGGCTAACTTGTAGATAAATAAAAAAAATCTATTTATACGAGGACAACTCTGGTGGTCTGGACTGTGGATCGTGCAAGTTCGAGCCTGTGTAACGGACACAGGCTACTTTTTATCCCGGAAAAATAAAAAGTTTCCACGGGATTCTTAAAGGTCCGTCCGTTTAAGCGATTTGTACGTTTAACTCTTTAATTTTCCGGGATCAAAAGTAGCCTGTATCAGTCCCCGGGATGTAAGCTACCTCTGTACCAAATTTCATCAAAATCTGTTAAACTGTTGGGCTATCCCGTCAACCCGCATTGGAACAGCGTGGCGGGTCTAAGCTCTAAATCCCTCACTCTCATAGGAGAGAGGGATTTAGAGCTAGAGAGATAGAGGAGAGGAGGCCTGTGCCCAGCAGTGGGACGTTAAAAAAGGCTGTAGTAGTAGTAGTAGTAGTAGTAGTAGTAGTAGTAGTAGTAGTAGTAGTAGTAGTAGTAGTAGTAGTAGTAGTAGTAGTAGTAGTAGTAGTAGTAGTAGTAGTAGTAAGTGGGATGAGAAAAGCTAGTAGACTAGTAGACTAAGATAGAAGCGAGCTAATACCACCCCATACTACAGAATACTAATTTTAACAGTACACTAAAGTTTTAGTAAAAAAGAATTGATTCGACGCAATTAAGTACAGTTCAGCTCGCACAACAATGAGTGCCTGAACTTTATATTCACCTACAAAGCACCTCTCCTTATGAGAGATAAGGTTATAAATCAATCAATCGCGTTATCTTTTATCTAATCTAATCTAATCTAATAATAATGGTAGGATTACGAAATTTGGGGTGCTAGCCAGGTAACCTCCAAGTGTGCCTGGGTGCTGCTGGTCCTCTTGGATACGTCCGAGGGGAAGAGCAGTATTTGGGCCGGTGCGCCCCGGTAACATGGTTAATAATTTCGGGGATATTGTTAGCCATGGCCAATGACCTGGCGGAGGGAGGTTTCTCCGCGTGTCCCTCTGATTAGCAGAGGGCACTGCGGATGAAACTGGGGGTGAGACACCCCGGGGCCGGGGGCAGCGATGCCCATCGCGGGAGGAAGAAAACCTCGTTAAAAAATTACGGGAGGGCGCGAGCCTCTGGAGGGACAGCCCAGAGGCGAGCGGGAGCCCCAGCTGGGGCGGCTGCCGGACACCTGGGATGCATACTTTGGGTTCCCCAGGTGTCCAGCACAGACAGCCATGGTCATGCCGTGGTGGTTTTAGTGGGTATACCGGGTTGGAGTCCCACATAACCTTCGTTCTGCCGCATTCGGCCGCAGAACGGGGGTACCTATAAAAGGTTTCAACCACGTCAAAAAAAAAAAAAAAAAGGACTACGAAATTTGCACCACCACTTGGCGGTCATTGCCAGTAGAGTGGTAACTAGCCACGGCCGAAACCTCCCAGAGACGATTTAGAAATCATAAATTCCCATATATATTCTACCGTGAATCGAATCTAGAACCTCCCACGTTTAAGACTACAGCGCTCACCACCACGCCAGGGAGGCTGTCAGTATTTTTTTCTAAGCATTTTGATTAATATTCTCAACTCAAACAAATCTTTCATCTCCCTCCAACTCACACGGCTGAACAAGGACACAAAGAAAACTAATCTAGCCGAGACTTCCATTAAAATATCCACACGATCCCATTATATTAATGATCAAGGAGCTGAGAAAAGGACGTATGACGTCATCAGAGTATGGTCTGCTAACGATCCGTGACGTCACCCTGCAAGCCATATCGGTTAGTCTTCAGATAAACCGCCGGCCATACATTGCTCTTGCCAAAATTCATTTAGAAAAAAAAAGTGTAAAAAAAGAAGTGTAAATTTTTACTCAGCTGTTTTTTAGAATTTAGAGTTTTAGAGAGTTCCGAGTTTTTTTATTTTGAAAATGAACGTGTACCATACTGTGAGAAGTAAGGTTTATAGAGGAACTTTACCATTGGATAAATTGGTAAGTGATTTTTTTTTCTAGAATTTCTTTATTTTTATTAGATAAGTATTATTTATTTTCGTCGGTACAATGTGATATTTTGAAAATGGAAGGAATGCATTGACATTTCCACAGGTCTAAAGGGGTGGGACAATCAGCTGATCTTAATTTATTATCAAATCAAAACGTACGCATAAAAACACCCAATCATCTAACCGCAATCAGAACGGACCTCATAAAAGAGCTAATAAAAAAACTATAGTTTTTTAAACAGATTGAAAATGGTGACAATAAAACACTAGTAGGTAAACGTTTCATATACGGCTAACACTTACGAAAATTGGGTTCCCAGCACACAACTGCACTAAAAACGCTAAAAAGCGATCGCGACCGGAGAAATAAGCCCGAATTTTAGAACGGAAACGATTTTTTTCTCGAATTAGACCGTGGTTTAAGGAAAAGGTCTTTTTCGTGTCGCGGTGCGCGTATGTGTTTTTTCGCGCTCGGCACCGGTCAGTCGGGCGACTGCCGCAAACTCCGCGAAAATCAATACCCACCCCCGAGAACAGACCCGCATGCGGAACTTAGCTCGGGACTTGACATCGCTCACCCATTTCCTTATTATGTAACCGTTGGAAAGGGACAAACGTATGTGTGAGAGCTACTCTTACTAATTAAAAGCTTCTATAGACGTGCCAACGTGTTTGCTACCTACCGGAATTCTTCAATCAAATAGAAAGAGTCTACTTAAGTCACCTCCGGGATGTATCATGTAAGCAATCTCTGCACCGAGTTTCGTCAAGATCGGTTAAACTAAAAAGCCGTGGAATTGTGGAATTGCATTCATAATGTTATAATTGATTTCACGACACGTTTCTTCGCTTCATTTCGCTTCACTTCGCACAAGCGATAAAAATACTTGTCGAAAAGTTAGGTGTCTTGAATAAAAAATATTTGGTAAGGATTCACAAACCTGCACAATAGTTAGACAATTAAAGTTTTTCCAACGTAGTTATCATTAATTACGGTTGATAGAACCAAAAACCTGGAGTGTCCAACGAGGGATTTGTCCAAATATGCTTTTCTTATAGCACAGTCCTCTTCCAACCTCTGTAAGTGTTTCCCAAGCTATCAATTTCTCGGCGATTTTGTCTTTCCAATTCGGCTACCATTTATTGAATCCTTTGATTCGTTCTCTACATCCAGTTATCATTTTCTCCTCCAAATCAATGTCAAGAACATCCTCGTCGTCAATTTACCAATAGACGTCAACAGCTGAACCTAGGTCTCTTCTAGGAACTTCCAAACGCCACGGCCTTGTGCCACTTGTAGGCACCCATTTAGTGGGTTCTTGCGACTCGTCTGGCGTCCTCGTTCCACTTATTGGGGGGTCTGCCAACACTCCGCTTTCTGGTGCGGGGTTGCCTTGAGGAACATCAGCAGTTGATAATAATTAGGTCGGGTCAATATAACAGTGTCGGTTTCTGATCTGAGTTGAGGTTCAAAAATTGGCATGTCTATAGATACTCTAAAAACCAACCCCTTGTGACGCGCCAATGGCGTCCCACAAAATGGCGGATTGACGTTTGACGTTTGGGCGCGAAAAGTGACATTTGTGTCAAAGTTCACGCGCGTCGCACCGCTGTGTATTGGTGTTCAATCGATTTTATAGCTTCATTTTGGTTTTATGTTAATGTGAACCGATGCCTATCCTTTGTCACGATTTTCACTTGCGGCTTTAAATTTTCATGAGACTTGAAGAAGATGGAGGAATTGATTTTGAAGACTTCTCTGATTCAGAGCACTTTGGCGTTGTGGACTCAAAAGTGGGTGTTCCCGGGTTCAATTCCTCAGTTAAAAAATTAAAATTTAGTTTGGGAGATTGTAATTTTAAAATTGTCTCTGGTCTGGCCAAACAGCCTCGCAAGGCTTTGTTGTCGCTAATTGGTTTCACCGCGGAATCGTACCGGAACGCGAAATCACTTCGCAGCACGGTTTTGCCATTAGGATGATTACTAGCCGCGGCCGATGCCTCCCACCTGATCAGACCCGAGCCAATTTAGAAATAACCAATTTCCAGATTGTCTCTGTCGGGAACTGAACCTCAGATCTACTTATATATTAAGACTACAGTCTCGCTCATATGCGCCAAGGATGTCGACGCGTATTTTATATATTTAGACTCCGAGGTGCTTCAAAAGTAACTGACCTCACGACCTCTAAGTCTTATATATAGATAAAACTTTATAAAATAAAAATATGTAAGCTTGATAACAAGTATAAATTAAAAAAATTTAAACTCCCCACATTCGCCATTTTGTGGCGGCGGCTATCTTGAATTTGCATACTGCTATTCTACTAGTCAAGCCCTTTCATTTGATACCCATATTAAGGGAGTTGTGAAAAAATATGTAATCCACCATTTTGTAGCGGTGGCCATCTTGGGTCGATTTTCATCAAACATAGCTAACAACACTCTCGAGGAATTCACCTTTCAAATAAGAAAACCGCATTCAAATCGGTTCATCCGTTTGAGCACTACAGGAGAACAGACAGACACACGCACAAACAGACACGTCAAACTTAATAATAACACCCCGTCGTTTTTGCGTCGGGGGTTAAAAATAAAAATAATATGTAAGTTTCAGCTTGAAAAGGCTCGAAATGGGTTCAAGCTGGCCACTTATTTAAGCCGCGATGTCTAAAGGCAAGCAATGTTTTGGTGCAATGCAGTTAAGGAAGCACGAAATCAGGTATATTTCTCTGCAGTGAACAAAATCGATATTACTAGGTATTATAATAACATTCACCATAAAAAAAATTACAAAAAATGTGTATTAGAATCTATACCCTTCTGAGTACATACCTAAAGGGTCTTTTGACGATTACGAATTCCGAGATTTTACAAACCGATTATGCGATCTCAAAATTTTTGTTCGAAGCGTATATACCTATATAGGTATACAAGAATAATAGCCTAATTGTGATGTTAATCATAACTTGCTTATATTATTATGTAAGTTAAGTATCTTGGACTCAAATCGGCAACCCGATGGATGACCGAATTTTGGTATTAACTAGGTAAGACAAGTAGGTATTTCTTCACTTGGTTTTCCGACCTTCCACCAAGGGCGGATCCAGCTTTGGTGCCAGGGGGGGGTCACATAGTCGTGGTCAAGTCACAAGAAGTTATAATTTAATTTTATAATCATAGGTATTTTATTAATGTACTAGTAGCTGTTGCCCGCGACTTCGTCCGCGGTATTAGTATTTCAAAAGTCCCACGGGAACCCTTTGTTTTCCGCGAATAAAAATAGTAGCCTGTCAACTCTCCAGGTTCTCAACTAAAAAAATGCAACTGAAAAAATCACGTCAATCTGTAGTTAATAGTTATGTCCGATAAAAATTAGTACCTACAGGATCTCTGTTTTATTATATTTAGGTTCATAAACTGATGTCGTAAAATATAAGTAAACCGTTTTACCCCCTTTGGGGTGGATTTTCGTTAAATTTTTCTTAGCTGATGCCTACCTCTTAGAAAGAACCTAACTTCCAAATTTTAAGTTAATAATAACAATAATTCAAACTTCCCTGTACAAACTTCCATCCCCTATTTTACCACCCTTAAGAAGAGATTTACGAAAATAATTTAAATAGGTTTTTATTATTTAAAACTAATAACTTAAGTACATGCCAATTTTCGTATCTGAAACTTCAAAAACATAGAACTTTCATGTAACCGTCCTACACCCATTTTACCCCCATAGAAGAGAAATTTCGTAAGATATTTTCTAGGCTGATATATCAATATCAGTAGAATAATATATCAATAGAAAGAACCTAGGTACCTTCCAAATTTCAAGTTAATAATAACAATAATTACTTCACATAAAAACTTTCATCCCCTATTTTACCACCCTTAAGGGGAGATTTTCCAGAATAACTTATACAGGTTTTTATTATTTAAAAGTTATGATCTAAATGTCTATTTTCATATATGTAACTTCAGAAACATAGAACTTTCACATAACCTTCCTACCCCCGTTTTACCCCCTTAGGGGAGGATTTTTGTGAAGTCTTTTTTGGAATGAACCTACTTTCCAAATTTCAAGTTGATAATCTATCTATAATATAATAAAACTGTAACAGATCCAATTCTGTACATTGAAGATATTTTGAAAATTTTTATCGGAGGGCACTCTATAATCGATACTGAATCCAAAACTGCAATTTTTTTCATTTTTGTCTGTCTGTCTGTCTGTCTGTCTGTCTGTCTGTCTGTCTGTCTGTCTGTCTGTATCTTGGCCGCGCATCACGCCGAAACTACTGAATGGATTCGAATGAAACTTGGTACGATTTGAGTTTATACTCCGAGGTAGGTTATAAGATACTTTTTATCCCGAAATTCAGCACGGTTCCCTTGGGAGAGGGGATGAAAGTTAAAACGTGTATTTAGCTGTAATTCATTAACGCGTTGTTCGATTTCACTCATTCTTTTTTTGTTAGAAAGGTAGTACTTTATATATTGTCCCGTAAATATTTCAAGGTCATAGGTTTTTTAGTTCAGAAATGACACACATTTATTGGGTTCAAATAACTTGGGACCCGGATCTTTGAACGTACGGCTTATTTTAAACTGGTGTGCGTTTATATTTTATGTTTGTCGGTCTGTCTATTTGTTCCAGCTAATCTCCGAAACGGCTGGATCGATTTTAATGGAACTTTTAATGTTATAAGGAGTAACTTAAGCTACATTTAGTTAGTAGTATATAAAAGAATTATGGGATCCGATCCGATCCTATATAAAAACCTATATCTACGCGAACGAAGTTGCGGGGGTCAGCTAGTAACAATAATATAATTAAAACTTCCCATTAAAACTTTCATCCCCTATTTTACCACCCTTAAAAGTAGATTTTTCAGAATAAAATATACAGGTTTTTATTATTTAATACTAATAATCTTAAGGCCGATTTTCAGGTCTGTAACTTTAAAAATATAGGACTTTTATACAAACTTTCTACCCCCATTTTACCTCCTTAGGGGAAGATTTTAGTGATATTAAATAGCCTATAACTTTCCCCATTCATTGGACTACCAAACTCAAAAAAGAATTTTTAAAATCCAACAGGTACTTTCAAGAGATTAGCGCGTTCAAACAAACAAACAAACTCTTCCGCTTTATTATATTAGTATAGATAGTATAGATGTAAGTAGGTAATTACTGTACATAAAAATACCTATATTTAAATAACAAAATAATTTTTTCTTTTACGTCTTCTCCCGAAACGCGTTATTACTTCATCTACTGCAATGGGTACGTTTTTATGGACGTTAATCCATTGAAATGTTACAATTTAAGAACCGAATATTGCATTTATTAGAGGACGCAATTTTATTTTTGGGACATGTGTGGGGGGTCAATAGAAGCTTAACCTCAAGTTTGTGGGGTCGCTACCCTTGTCCCCCGGCCGCCATCTTGGAAAACACTTTTTTCGCGATATCTCGGAAACTATGCGTCTTACAAAAAATTCGTAAAGACATAATTTGTAGCAAATTGTTTTGCCTACAAATATGTTCATAAAACTTTTTGCCCTAAATTAAAAATTAAAGTTAGAAGCAAAAAAGTGAGAAAATTTTTATAAAATCTATTTTGCTCTATAACTTTTTTTTATACATTTTACAAAAAAACTTCAGACCAATCTTGTACTGTTTTGTAGGCCTACTCCACGGACATCTTGCTTATAAGGTAATCTTCAACATCATAATATTTTCAATCACTTATTAGCTAGCTACTCTAATCTACTTTTCTTCGATGGTCCAGGCTGTGGCTGTGGCTGAAACATTTCGTTTTGACCGGATTCTCATGAGCATTGACGAACCCGGTCAACTTTGGAGCGCTGTAACAGCGTTTTACATGAATGAAATAAAAAAAAATTGATTGGTCCGAGATATTTTTTTTGTAAAATGTATAAAAAAAAGTTACAGAGCAAAAAAGATTTTATAAAAATTTTCTCACTTTTTTGATTATAACTTCTTTAATTTTTAATTTAGGGCAAAAAGTTTTTAACACATATTTGTAGACAAAAGAATTTGCTACAAATTATGTTTTCACGATTTTTTTGTAAGACGCATAGTTTCCGAGATATCGCGAAAAAAGTGTTTTCCAAGATGGCGGCCGGGGTACAAGGGTGGCGACCCCACAAACTTGAGGTTAAGCTTCTGTTGACCCCCCACACATATCCCAAAAATAAAATTGCGTCCTCTAATAAATGCAAAGCTCATGTAACATTTCAATGAACTACGTGGAGAAGTGGCAGTCCGATTAGACGTTATTCAATCATTGAAGCTCTTAGCCACGATTTGATTCTCATACAAAATATTAAATTGATTAATATTGAAGGAACTTACATAAAATCTATATTGTGACAAAAATATATAAAAACATTACATTTAACAATTTTAATTAGTGATCCACCTAGGTCCTGGACGCAGCCCAGGGGGGGGTCATGACCCCCATGACCCCCCCCCTGGATCCGCCCTTGCCTTCCACCCAATCTGTGTTTTGGAGATTGATAAATAACCTAATGTTTTATATATATATATATTTTTTATTAATAAAATAATAATTTTGAAAATCAGTTTAAATACAATATTAATGCTTATGAATACTGGTGCTGCCATCTAACGTAATAAGGTTAAACTGCTGTTAACATCATGCTTCACTAGATGGCGCGCATTTACTCGCTCTTTAGCGTAGACCTTCGTAGACAAGCACAGTAGACAAGCTAGTACCTACGCGACGTTTCTGCATTGTTACATAGGTGCCGCTTTTCTTATTAATAATTATAACAAATAAGTAATAATAAAGCTGTAATTAATTCGAAACAGAACGAATTATTGTACCTAATAATATTATATTAATATTTGGTTTCTTGTTTTGCCCATTTTAATTATCTAACCTCTCCCACATAAGGGTAACCCGCGAGGGGGGGGGGGTTTGAGACATATTTAGGTAGGTACTTACCTCATTAGGACCATTGTATCTATGGGATAAATGTTTCCCTTTCCGTTTATTTCATCTTTTTATGATCGTGTATTTTGAACACACATAGCATAAACATTTTGAACATTTATTTCAACACATGTGTGGCAGGGCTCTTTGGTATTTGTTCAAAGTTTGAGCACACATTTGCACTTTACCATTCGGTATCGGTTTTTCGAGCGCACATCAAAGCGTTTAAGGTTCAAATTCAAATGAAGCGAATATAGCAAAGTCTGTCTGGTTCAAAATCTTTGTGCAAATGTTTGTCCATGTGTGGCGCCACCATTAGATTAATATCATTTGTTTGTCGTCTTCAATCAATGGATGACATTAACACGAGATCGACGTGTTAACATCGTGTTAACGTCAACGCATCCTGAACTGCGCACAGACAACTGTTTACAGAGAGTGATTTATTTTAACTGACTCACTCGCTACTACTGTTAAAACTCACTATTTCTCGAGTCTTAAAAATCGACATTTCTTTATTCTACCATAATTTCTAAATGCCTGAATAGATATATGGACGTTTAGGATATCGTTAGAATCCTCATCATTCCGAGTGACAACGGCTTATACTTTTTAGTTAGTTTTTTAATTTATACCTAGTTTTCAATATGTACTTGAATGAATGAATGAATGAATGAATGAATTAATAGATAAATAAATTAATAAATGCATAAATGAATAAATGAATAAATGAATAAACGAATAAACTAATAAATGAATAAATACCGCGGTACCGCCGCGCGCCGCATCGGCGGGTGCGATTCATGCGCGGGTATTTTCAGTGATACCGCGTAATACGTAAACGCCGTGGAGTCTGCCAGAGCGGCGGCGTCTGTGAGACCTGCACAGAATAAAATAATCCTACTACTTAATATCATAAATATGAAAGTTTGGATGTTTGTTACTCTATAACGTCGCGACTACTGAACTGATTTGGCTGAAATTTCGTACTGAAATGTCAATTTCCGTAATTTTCGTATTGTATTGTGTTGTGTTGTGTCAATTTTCGTAATGAACGTATGTAGATAGATTATGCCCTGTCTTAAAACATAGGCTACTTTTTATCCTGGAAAAATCCACAGTTGCCGCGGGATTTTGAAAAACCCGAAATCTATATCTACAGATATAGGTAGATTACTATATAGCAAACTTCCTTGAAAGTAGGTATACAGGTTGAAAAAGGGAGCGGAAACGGAAACCAATTATCCACGATTCTCTGAGGATTTGTGAAATATCGAAATTCACGCGGGCGAAGCCGCGGGCAAAAGCTAGTATGATAATAATCGAAAACGATATCGATATCGATATCGATACGATATATATCGATACTTTTTGACACTTCTGCATCCCTGTCTCATAGTCCAATGCGAGGGTCTTTGAGACACAGGGGTGTATCTGACTTCGCCAATATCCAACTCCGGGCTGGCACTGAGAATTTCTTGACAGAAAAACCCAGTACCTCATATTTTTTTTGGCCTGACCCGAGAATCGAACCCGGGACCTCGTGATCCACAGTCGAACGTGCTAACCGCTAGACCAGAGGTTCCCAAACTTTTTTTCTCATAGACCACTTTCAAAGTTTAGCTAGTACCGGTGGACCCCCTACAGCTACATTTCTACCATAATCCCAAAACTGGACAAAAAATATGAAGATTAGATTTTACTATAGATATTTGCGTTGCGGCTGAGTTCCAACCATGAATTAATAGTTTTCAAAAAAAGTGAGAATTGATTGTTTAATTGATTGTGCTGTGAGTGGATGTCAAAAAGTAAAGTTCTGTAAAGTAAAGTGCTGAATATGGAATATGCAAGTTTTTACAAGTAACAGTCCGCTGAGCTTCTTAAAATATTATCTGCCTACGTTGTTAGGTGAAGTCAAGCCAACATTTTAGGTCTTCACTATAAAGCAAGCAGATAAATTTTTCTGGACCCCCACTTACGACTTGTGAACCCCCATTTTTTTGTCATGCCAACGTAGACCCCCGTCGAATCTCCCGTGGACCCTTGCCACCTGGACCACTTTGGGAACTACTGCGCTAGACGAACGAGTCAGTTAAGAATAAAATATAATGTTTTTTTTCGTCGTAGGTAGGTATAGGTAGGTATAAACCTATCCCAGTCCCATTCCGCACTTTAGCTTGCACGCTTGGCTAGACGGAACGTGACAATGAGTCATGCTTTTTCGTGCGTGCGGCCGGGGTTCATCGATTTATAAGACGTTAACACATCAAAAAAAATTGGTTGCCTGTAAAGTCGGTTTACGGACGATAATAATTTTAGGTGATATCGTGATAAGAAAACATTGCCTCTCTATCGCTTGTTCCGCGCTCTCGCTCGCGGCACGTGATAATGAGACATGCTATTTCGTGCATGCGGTTGGCGTTCATCGATTACGTTATGATGTCTAAAACATTTATGTTTTTCTAAGAATTTGGTACAATATTTTGAGTGAAAGGATCGAGTAGATACTAAAGTCCAAAAACATGGGCAATTTGTCATTTCTTATCTATTGAAGGTTAAAATATTACACTACCTACTCTGTAAATATTTAAACTCCACCTATCATCACATTTCACACTAATATTATAAAGGCGTAAGTTTGTGTGTGTGTATGTATGTGTCTATGTTTGTTTTTCTTTAACGCCGCAACTACTGAAACGATTTAACTGAAATTTGAAATGGAGATAGATTATACCCTGGAATAGCACATAGGCTACTTTTTATCCTGGATAAAGTGTTCCTGTGGGACTTAAATAGATATAGACTTCCAAAAACGCGATAGATGGCGCTGATTGTTCTTCTTAGGTACATCACGCTCACATAACACATTATTGCAATAGTTTGCTGTCGTTGCATGCATTTGTATGCGTTTGCATGAAATTGCTGTCTGTCTTTTTGCTAAGATACTCTTAGAATCTTTGATTATCCTGGAACTCTTTGCTTAGAATATTCTGTTCAAATATTTTTATGTGTACAAACTTATTCACCGCGGGTAACACTGCGGGGCGCAGCTAGTTAGGTATAAACCCGCCACCAGTTGCACGGGAAAATTGCACGTCTATCCAGCAACCTTATCTATGGCCGTGATCGCGTGGAAGCTCTGCGCATGTGTGCGTGACGCCATAACCCGCGTATTCTAACCTAAATTCGAATTTCGAGCTTCGCTTTCCGCGGAGGCCAGGCGTCCCGGCCGGCGCTTGTTAATTTAAAAATAAAACATTTTTTTTTTCACCGATCCGCATTCCAGCTAGTTCGTGTTCGGCCAGTGTTTTCGTATACAAACTTTTTATGTTTCCGAAATGCCGTTTTTAGTGCGAAAGTTGCGCAAAATAATGTGAAAATAGCCCAGTGTTCATAAATAATGTTTAAAAATAGTGTGTACGGTTTACGTAGAGCGCTCGCAGGAAAGCTCGTCGTATTTCGGGTGACAAATTTGTGACGACCTCGAATTTCTTGACAGTATAGTTTTCGCGGCATTTTTTTGAACTAGTGCTATAACACTTTTTTTCATGTGTTAGTGAGAGTTGGATATTGGATTGCCCGCTCAGCTTACGAGGTTTGTACGTATTAGTCAGTTGTTAACTTTTTTATTTAAATACACCGATAATTTCAAAATATCTTTTTTTAATAAAGTAGGTATAAAAAGATATTTCCTGAAAAATTATCGTTCAAAAATGAAGAAAAGTATCGAAAAATAACATGAATTCAAATCGATTGATGTTTTAGTTTATTTTTAATTTATTTTACGCCAATCGATATCAAATGATCACAGTAATTTACATTTTCGTATTTAAACTTTGATGTTTTTGACGTGATAACGTCTTATAAATCCATAAACGTTGGTCATACGCACGAATGATGACTCATTGTTACGTTTCGCCTAGCGGAGCATGCAAGCGAGAGCGCGGAACAAGTGATAGAGAGGCAATGTTTTTTTATGACGTTGTCACGTAAAATTATCGTCCGCATTTTACAGACAAACCAATTTTTTTTAATTGACATTGGACTCTAGGCTTTTTACAAACTTTTAGCACTGGACTCTATCCTATTTTACGTTGGACTTGGCTATTGACAAAAGTAATCTGACTGTCGCCATTTTGGCGCTGATTGCTGAGAAAAGTGAGAGTGTAGGTACCCGGAACTAATGTTAATTGTGATAAATTGTATTGGGAAATCTGAAAAAAAAAACCGCCTCGTTAGTCTAGTGGTTAGCATATTTGACTGCAGATCACGAGGTCCCGGGTTCGATTCCCGGGTCAGGCAAATAACTGTTAGGTATTGGGTTGTTCTGTCAAGAAATTCTCAGTGACAGCCCGGAGTTGTTAGTTGGCGGTGTCTCACCCTCGTGCCTCGGAGAGCACGTTAAGCAGTCGGTCCCGGTTATTATTACTATATCATGTGACAATAGTCGTTAAAACCCGCCAACCCGCATTGGAGCAGCGTGTCGGGTCTAAGCTCTAAATCCCTCTCTCCTAAGAGAGAGGAGGCCTGTGCCCAGTAGTGGGACGTAAAAAAAGCTGTAGTGGTGGTATTGGGAAATGTCTTAGTTCCCAATGTCTTTAGTGGGATCAGCTCATTTAGCAAAGCGTATTTGTATAAATAGAGGTCAGTGCCTTTAGTTTTAACCTTGAATAGGCGTTGCTATACCTATCATGGTATATATGTATGTACTTATAGACCGGGAGATAGGGGTAGAAAATTTCTAGTAATTTATTACAAGTCTGGCGATTCTTCAGGTGTGGAATTACGTAAATAATGAAACGAAAATAATGGTCTTGTAGTAAATAGGCACTGGCTTTCGGATCGTTATCGGAAGATGATCACTACATATTATAAAACAAAGTCCCCGCGCCGCGTCTGTCTGTCTGTCTGTACGCGATAAACTCTAAAACTACTGAACATATTTTCATGTGGTTTTCACCAATAGATGGCATAATTCATGAGAAAGGTGTATAATTTGTTAAGGTTATGTGTAAATTCGTTGAAATATTGTTGAAAATGATGGAAAAATTCAAGCCGCCTGGGAGCTTTAATCGAAAACGCTGCCTTGGAAATCCTTTGAAATATAATAAAATAATGTATGGTGGGATATTAGCGAGTAATTACTACCAGTGCGAAGCCGGGGCGGGTCGCTAGTTATAAATAAATTATAACACTAAACTAAGGGTTCCAAACGATTTGCTACACAAAGTTTTTTGTTTGTTCCGGTAGTTGAACAAATAAACTCGGCGGTAGTAAAATTGCCACACATGAAGCTATGCCAATTAGAAGAAGATAACTAATTTTGTATAACTTTTTACAGGCAATTTTTTTAACTAATCATTCTACGGAAAAACAACAATCTTTGTGAAATAAATTATGGTATGGAAAATTATTTCGTCTCAATAATTTACCACCCTGGGATAACACCCCGATCGTGATGGCCAGCGATATGACCATTTTTTCGTTTTATTTTATAATTCGACCCCTGAAAGATCACCATACTTGTAACAATCTACTTGAAATTTTTCGTCACTATCTCTTGGCCTATTATATCATTATTTTCGTTTAGTACAGCTACTGGTGGAGATTGCTTGGCCAATATTTAGATATTTATAAAATAACAAGGCTTGATGATCGACAAGTATGTAATTAACGCTCGTTGTGTCTATTTTTAAATTATGTCTAATGAAGGATTAATAAATTACACTGTTATCTTTGATGGCCGTTAAAACGATAAGAAGGTATAATATGTCACATAATATTATACCTATTACATAAACACACGAGCAATGTCCCCCCTCCCTCTTTCTCCCCCTACACCCCCCTTTTTAGGGTTCCTTATCCAAAGCGTAAAAACGGAGCCCTATTAATGTCACTCTGCTGTCTGTCCGTCCGTCTGTCTGTCTGTCCATCCGCCAGTCGTAGACGAAATGAGTTACGAACCTGAAATTTTGATATTTAGTGTACAACGTTGACCAAAAATCAAATATTAAATTAAAAATGTAATTAAATTATTTTTCGGGGGGGTTCCCATACATGAAAAAGGAGCCGGAAAATATTTTTTAATTTTTTGCTTAAAAAATAAGAAAATGGGGATGGGGGGCCATCAAAGTTGTCAATTTTAGACCTTTTTTGTGACAGGGGCTATCTCAAAAACTAAACCAGTTAGGAATACGAAAATTCGGTATATTATGTGCCATATACTGTATTTGGACAAAAAGTAACTACTAAAAACAACGATTCATAAAGCAGTTTGTATGCTGTGACCAAAACAAACGAACACTTTTTGGGTTTTTCTTTCACGGTTTGTTGCGATGTCTAGCTCGGAAATTACCTAAATATTTCTTACATCTAAAATATTATGTTGTTCATAATTATGTACGAAACTCTAAAAGAACGAGGCCCGACTCGCACTTGGCCGGTTTTTTTAATATCTAGGTACCTACTTATTCTATAATTTTGCCATTTCTTTTTTCGATTTATTTATATCTTTCTGTCAAATTAGAGGGCATTATTGTATTGAGCAGATATCCCATCAATACGGCTTAACATTTTTTGTGTAGGAATCTATTTTTTTTTAATTTTGTAAAAAATTCAGCACAAAAAACAAAAAAATTGATCCGAAACTTCCAAAGTTCTGAAGTTGTTCTAAGTTAGCTTGTTGCGAGCTTCCATCCATCTGACATTTAAAATAATTATTATGGTAAGTACTTATTACATTTAAATATTATTTAAAATTTATGCTATTTAAGTAAATACTAAAATTATTTATTTAATGAATACTACTTTCTACTACTAACTACTTTTCTCTGACACGAGTAGAGAACGGCACCTGGGATTAGTATTTAAGTTGTGAATAAAGTAAAATATATATTCCTTTCTATCATTATCGATGCTATTATTAATAATATTCTAATATTTTAATATGTATAAATAATTTTAGTATATTAAAATCTGTTTTCGCTTAAAAATTATTACGCTATAAAAAACAACAATAGAGAAATGACGACGAACGCCTGCATTTGAAAATAAAATCTGAAATAATAATAATTTTAACGAGCGTCTGGTGTATTGGCTGGCTAGTGCCTATTGGATATATCACAGAAGATTAGTCACCTATGGTTGTGAGTTTGTGACGTCTTATAAATCGACTAGCAGATGCCAGCGACTTCGTCCGCTTGGATTCTTATAAATCTCATCCCCTATTTAACCCACTTGGGAGTGGGTTAAATAGGGGATTTCAATTTCCAAAATTCCTGAAATACGTAATTCTTCATTTTTAAACAAAAGCCGAAATACCGATTTTCATGGATATAACTTACTAGCGGTCCACCCCGGCTTCGCCCGTGGTACATAATATATATAGGCTATAGCGGTCCGCCCATTCTGACAATGGGCCTCATAAGAAGGCTCAGGGTCACTCAGCGGGCGATGGAGAGAGCTATGCTCGGAGTATCCCTGCGGGATCAAATCAGAAATGAGGAGATCCGCAGGAGAACCAGAGTTACCGACATAGCTCATCGAGTCGCGAAACTGAAGTGGCAATGGGCGGGGCACATTGCTAGAAGAACCGATGGACGTTGGGGTCCCAAGGTGCTTGAATGGCGACCTCGCACCAGTAAACGAAGCGTTGGTAGACCCCCGACCCGATGGACAGACGATCTCAAGCGAGTCGCTGGTAGCCGCTGGAATCAGGCGGCACAAGATCGTGTTCTGTGGCGATCCTTGCAAGAGACCTATGTCCAGCAGTGGACGTCTATTGGTTGAGACGACGACGACGACGATAGCGGTCCGCCCCGGCTTCGCCCGTGGTACATATTATATAGCCTACTAGATGATGCCAGCGACTTCGTCCGCTTGGATTCTTATAAAACTCACTTTGAGGTGGAATTTCCAAATTTCCTGAAACACGTAATTCTTTATTTTTAACCGACAATACAAATACCGATTTTCATTGATATAACTTTAAAAATGACGGACTTTCATACAAACTTTCATCCCCCATTTAACCCACTTGGGGGTAGTTTTTCCAAAATTACTTAAACTCGTAACTCTTTATTTTTAACTGAAAACCTAAATACCAATTTTCATGGATATAACTTGAAAACGGACGGACTTTCATACAAACTTTCATCTCCTATTTAACCCCCTTAGGGATGGAGTTCACAATAATCCTTTCTTAGTGTGCGCCTACGTTATAAAAGGAAGCTGCTGTGAAAATTTCAAGTTTCTAGCTTCAGTGGTTTTGGCTGTGCGTTGATTGTCAGTCAGTCAGGACAAGCTACTTTATATTATTAATAGATATATTACAAGCACTCAAGGATCACGTACATATCCAACGGTGAAAGAATTTTTGAAATCGGTCCAGTAGTTCCTGAGATTAGCGCGTTCAAACAAACAAACTCTTCCGCTTTATTATATTAGTATAGATAAAATGACGGACTTTCACACTAATTTTCATCCCCAATTTAAGCCACTTGGGGGTAAGTACTGTTTTCGAAATTTGTTAAAGACATAATTCTTTATCCACCACTACAGCCTTTTAATGTCCCACTGCTAGGCACAAGCCTCCTCTCTCATAGGAGACAGGGATTTAGAGCGTAAACTCATAATTCTTTATATTTAACCGAAAATACAAATACCGATTTTCATGGATGTAACTTGAAAAATGACGGACTTTCATACAAACATTCATCCACTATTAAACCAAGTGGAATTTGCAATGATTCTTTCTTATTGTGTGCCTACGTTATAAAAAGAAGCTGCTGTGAAAATTTCAAGTTCTAGAAACATGAAATTCAGCAGTCAGTCAGAACAAGCTTCTTTATATTAGTATGATCGTATATAGATGAACGGCTTTTACACGCACGGAAAAGGATACTCATCTGTCACGTTCCGCGTGCAAGCGAGAACGCGGAACGCGCTCTCGCTTGCTCGCGAGCGCGGGACTAAGCCACGCGTTCGGCTTGTGACGCCTCTATCTCTCTTCACGTTATCACGTAAAATTATCGTCCGTAAATCAACTTTACAGACAACCAATTTTTTTATAGGTAGGTCTATCTTTATCTTCGTCGTTTTGCTAATTTAATCTAAATATATAAAAAGAAACTGAAGAAACAGATGACTGACTGACTGATCTATCAACGTACAGCTCAAACCATTGAACGGATCAGACAAAAATTTGACATGCATTTATGACTATTATGACGTAGGCATCCGCTAACAAAGGGGATTAAATAGGGGTTGAAAGTTTGTATGAGAGTTATATGAATCCATGCGGACGAAGCCGCATTAGCTAGTTATTGCTAAGAAAAAAGCAGTGATAGTCTAGTGATTAAGACTTCGGCCTCCCTATCAGGGGACCGAGTTTCCGGAGGTATGAGAAAATCAGAACTTACCCTCCCTCTTTTTAGAGGGAGGGTAAGTTCTGATTTGCTATATTTATACATCTACACCAAAACATGAAAATATCGAAATGTGTATGTATTTTATCAATTTGCAGAAGTTTCAAAGCTCTATCGTTGGTATCTAGTTACCTGCTTGCCGCGCAGTCGCTTATCTAATCGCACGAGCGCCATCGTAATTGGAAGCTCTATTGATCCGTGTATTACTAGCTACTACATACTACTAAATACTAAACGGTGATAGCCTAGTGGTTAAGACATCGGCCTCCCTTTCAGAGGGACCGGGTTCGATCACCGGCACGCACCTCTAACTTTTCGGATTTGACAACTTTTTTTGACGTGATCACGTCTTATCAATTAACTCGATCGTCTAGCCAAGCGTGCCAGCGAGAGCGCGGAATAAGCGATAGAGAGGCAATGTTTTCTTATGAAGTTATCACCTAAAATTATTGTCCGTAAACCGACTTGACGGACGACAAATTTTTTAAATGTCTATTCTAGCTTTGACTGCGCAATTCAAACGAGGCGGGACACAGTGTGTAGTTATCACACTAATATTAAAGGCGAAAGTTTGTGTGTGTGTGTGTATGTTTGTTACTCTTTAACGCCGCAACTACTGAATCGATTTGGCTGAAATTTTGAATGGAGATAGATTATGCCCTGACTTAACACACAGGATTTTTATCCTGGAAAAATCCACAATTCCAAGGGATTTGTGAAAACCGAAATTCACGCGGACGAAGCCACGGGCAGAAGTTAGCTTTATATAAGTGGGTACTATTTTTATCGAGTCCTACGCTTCCCTATTGGCTATGTAATAGGTAACCTATGGGGCAATTTCAACAATGCCGTTTTTTCTTGAATTTCGGTGGACTTTTTTATTATTAAGTTTTTTCAAATTTGAACTATGGTTTATTGTTCTTCTTGTTATTGTTTATGCTCTTATTGAATACCATCAAAATATGTCTTATAAACTCGTGAGAATACGTGTTTAAAATTTTAATGCCACCGAAATGATAAAACTAGCCACCGAAATGATATAAGTAGCCACCGAAATGATAGGAACTGTCCACCGAAATTAAAATTCACTGAAAATATATTAAATATACTACTGAGCAGCCTCAACCATACACTTTAACTAAATAGATGCACTCTTAGCAAGTGTGAAAGGTTGTATACTATCATGAGTGACAATGTGTTAACCTAGTTACGTATGTTCTACTTAATTTTAGATATTCATCTGGATTTCACACAAAAAAATGCACCTACCTACAATAAAAGGAATAGAATAAAACTAAATGAAAAGACATATATTTTAATTAACGATTTTAATCTTAGCTTAGCAATAATCAGTCTTTTAATTTCTACTATTCTAATAATTTCGCACTTACTTAAATACAGTGTAAACTCTATATATTGCGACACTTAAAGGGCTTCAAATTTTATGGAGTTATTGAGATTTCAGAGTTGTCGTTAAATGAAGAGAAAAAAATCAATATTATGATGCATACAGTGACTAATAAAGTATACAGTTTGAAAGTCTGTGACCAACCAAGAATATGATAACGTATAGATAATGCAGATGCATTATTTGACAGTGTATTTGAAGTTCCATTAGATTCTAAATCATCATTGATAATTGAGTGTGCCACTAAGGTTTGTCGAGTTGTCTGAATTTTGTATTTTTTTTTTCTTATAATAATATGCTTTCGAACTGGCTAGGTTTTTTTTTGCGTAGATTTCGGAGCTTGTGAGAATTTAATGCACTCCTCGAAAAAATTAATCCTGTAGCTTTTCTTCTTGCATATCTCTCTCTATCTTTTCTAAGAAACTCTTCTCGATCGCTTTTAATTCGTTGTTTTTTTTTCTGTTCGTATAATCTTCTTTTTCTTTTCTCTCATCTTTGGTCAATGTTCGTCTCGGCATTCTAAAAAAAAATACGTCAATGATAGTTAGTAGATTAGTAGATTACATTTCAACATTGAATTCACCTGACACTTTAAAATAAATAATGTTATGTGCGTAAATATTTAAATATCACTTGCTTTAACGGTGAAGGAAAAAATCGTAAGGAAACCTTCATGCCTGAGAGTTCTCCATAACGTTCTCAAAGGTGTGTGAAGTCAACCAATCCGCTTGGCCAGCGTGGTAGACTATGGCCAAAACCCTTCTCACTCTGAGAGGAGACCCGTGCTCTGCAGTGAGCCGGTAATGGGTTGATCATGATGATTTTACAAAAAACTGATGAACAAAAATCAAAACTTACCTATATTTTAATATACATATCGCTCGTTATCTACTAGAATTTTCCTTTTTGGTTTGGTTTTCGTTTATTTTTCAGTGTTTTTGACCACCTACCTTCTACCTACCAACAGTTCATGTATTCTTTTTGCGACCATTTCATAAACTTTCTCTATTGAGTAAAAAAAAATTAGTGTAGAACCAAATATGGGGAAAATCGGTGTACAGGTTCAATATTTTGATGACATAAGTAAGTGTAAACTACAAATACCGGAATTATACAATTATCTTCTTCTCAGTTACGCCGACCCATCAAAATTATTATATCGTACTAATGAACTGTCCTCAGAAGTAGGTTGTCAACAGGGTGATCCCCTTGGGCCTGCAATTTTTAGTTTGGCTATAAATCCGATAATCAAAAATTTAAATTCTAAATTCAACGTTTGGTATTTGGACGACGGAACCCTAGGAGGTGATGTGGGATACGGTATTTTCGGACCTTCTTTTAATTAAAAATAAATTTGAAGCCATTGGTTTGGAGCTTAATTTTAGCAAATGTGAACTTTTTTTAAATAACTGCGACTTAAATTTAAATGACACAAAACAAAAATTTAAAATTTTGGCTCCAGATATTAAAATAGTTAACAGTAATTCACTTTACCTTTTAGGTACTCCAATTTTTGATGATACTATTTCTGAATATATTAATAATTCAATTACTAAATTTCAAAATTCTGCTGACTGTAGCGGAAATGAAACAAGTGGCTACATCTTGAATACAATAACTCCGTATATTTTGTGATAAACAATACAACAATAAATGGACCAAAAGGATTTTAGGGCTCCGGTCCGGACAGGAGATTACTCAGGTATATGCACAGTACAAGGAACAGAATTGAAGTGTCCTCTCGTAGCTAATTCTCGGTTGCGGCTTCGTAATTCGAATTCTTAAAATGTTCTCATTGACAAACTCTTTTCTTCTGGTGTAATTGGCCAGCGCACACGAATTAACAGAGGTTGCATACCTCGACATCACCCCCCTACGGAGTAAAAAAGAGAAAAAAGAAAAATTAATAATTTGTTAATCATTAAGCTGCTTGATAGGGAATACAAAAACGAACTCTACGACCGGAGCGAGTAGTGACAGCAGGACGGGACGATTGCAAGGGCGAATCGTCTTGATGAGGCTGTAAAATATAAGCCGGCTTAAGGCGATCTATTGCTACATTTACTTGTTTGCCTTTTATACTAAGTTTAAAAAATTTTTTATTACGCTCTAATACCTTGAACGGGCCAGTGTATGGCTGTTCAAAAGGTTTTTTAGCTGCCCCTCGACGCAAGAAAACATGATCTGCAGAGGCTAAGTCCTTCGGAATGTAAAAAATTGTTTTACCATGTTTCAAAGAAGGAGTCGGAACTAACTCGGCCATATGCGCGCGAAGTCTATCGGCAAAATACGCCGGGTCCGAAACGCGATCGTTAGCAGGCGGGTTAAAAAACGCACCTGGTAATCGCAAAGGTTCTCCGAAAACAAGTTCAGCACTTGACGCACCGAGGTCTTCTTTCCATGCGCTCCTGATACCTAGGAGTACCAATGGTAATACCTCGGTCCATTGCGGATTTGCGTGGCACGCAATGGCTGCCTTGAGCTGTCGGTGAAAACGCTCCACCATACCGTTGCATTGCGGGTGATAAGCTGTCGTCATGCGATGCTGCGCACCAGTCAACTCAACGATTTTCGCGAAGAGATGCGAACTGAACTGCGAACCTCGGTCTGAAATGATAGAAGAAGGGCACCCAAATCTCGCCACCCAGCCATCTAAGAAGACTCTGGCACACGTTTCCGCAGTTATATCTGGCATTGGAAATGCTTCAGGCCAACGTGTAAAACGATCAATGGCTGTGAGGCAATATTTAGAGCCAGAGGAATAGGGTAAAGGACCTATAATGTCTACATGCACTACGGAACAACGCCCAGATGGCAAAGAGAAAGATGTAAACGGAGCAATTGTATGACGAGAAATTTTCGAACGTTGACACGCTTCACACGCTCGCGCCCACATATGACAATCTTGTTGAATCGATGGCCATACGTAGCGATCCATAATTAAACGAGCGGTTGCACGAATACCTGGATGGCTGAGGTTATGAAGTTTTTCGAAAATGCTCCTCCTGAACTGTGGAGTTACGTACGGACGGGGTTTACCCGTAGAAACATCACATACCAACTTAATTGTTGTACCAGGTACCGTAATGAAGTCCAACTTCATGGATGTTTCATTGCGCAGGCGCTTTAACTCTTCATCTGAAGCTTGTGAGTGCGCCAGTGCAGCGAGATGGTCTTCTAGCGAGATGCTCTCTACGCGTGAGAAAGCATCAGCGACCAGGTTGTCAGCACCCTTGACGTGCTGAATGTCCGTAGTGAACTGTGAAATAAATATTATTTGATTTAACTGTACAGGCGGAAGTTTTTCACGCCGTTGAGTAAAAACGAATAAGAGTGGCCTATGATCACTGAATATAGTGGCATGTTGACCTTCCAGAATGTGCTTGAAATGTTGCACGCTCTCATAGACTGCCAGAAGCTCTCTGTAATAAGCAGGCCATTCGGATTGCTTTGCAGTTAGCTTTTTGCTAAAAAATGCGATTGGTTGCCACCCCTTATCAACTAATTGTTGTAAACACGCGCCGACATGCGTATTAGACGCGTCGGTAAACAACCCGAGTCGAGCGTCGGCGACTGGGTGAGCTAATAAAGTAGCATTAGCTAAACTCTCTTTACACGAGTTAAAAGAACGCTCTAAGTCAGGCGTCCAAGTAAACGGCTTAGCGCCTTTACCTTGAATGACCGACAGAGCATCTATGAGTGGGGCCTGGTACCGGGCTATACCAGGTAAAAACTTACGATAAAAGTTCACCATACCAAGGAATCTTCGAACACCTTGTACCGTCTTCGGCAAGGGAAACTCCTGAAGATCCTTAATGCGTTCAACCGGCGGACTTATGCCGGCGGCGTTGATTTTGTAACCCAGAAATCGAACTTCTGAAACATTAAAATTGCATTTATTTTCATTTATAACAACGCCGTATTGTTCTAAGCGTTTAAATAAAATATTTAAGTGCTCCGCATGTTGTTGCGGATCTTTAGAAAAAACTAAAATATCATCAACGTAAGCAAAACAGAAATTAAGACCCCGAACGACTTCGTCAATGAAGCGCTGGAATGTTTGACCAGCATTACGGAGTCCGAAAGTCATGTATGGAAATTCAAATAAACCAAAAGGTGTAATAATTGCAGTCTTACAAATGTCGTCCTTTGCTACGGGAATCTGCTGATAGGCTTTTACAAGGTCGATCGTGCTGAAAACTGTTGAACCAATTAGATTTTGATTAAAATCGCCTATGTGACGCACAGGATACCTATCGGGAATCGTACGCGCGTTTAAAGCGCGATAATCACCGCACGGACGCCAATCAGATTCACCTTTTGGAGCCAGATGCAAAGCTGAAGACCAAGGACTATCGGAAGGTCTGGCGGAGCCGCATTCAACCATACTTGCGAACTCCTTCTTTGCGATGGCTAACTTCTGTGGGCCCAGGCGGCGCGGGCGACAAGCAACCGGCGGACCATCCGTTGTTCGGATGTAGTGCACCGTGTTGTGTTTAATCTCGCGCACAGGACCTGGTGGCCTTAAAATAGCAGGATACTTACATAGTATTTCATTTTTAGTGTCAATAGACTTTACACTAACGTGTCCTTCTGAAGACACGGACGCCACGTTGGACAGACCAGTCGTGTTATCGAACAACCGGCCGCTCCTGCAATTTGGCATTAAATTAAAATAAGATAAGAAATCGGCCCCTATAATAGCGGTAGTTACGTCGCATATTATAAAGTTCCATTTGAAGGCACGTCGAAGACCTAAATCTAGTAATAAGGTAATCGTACCGTATGTTTTGATGTCGCTGCCGTTTGCGGCGCGCATGGTAAACTCAGTTACCTTAGGTGGTCGATTAATCCACGTTACCGGATAGCAAGACAGATCAGAGCCAGTATCTATTAAAAAACGCAATTTAGATTTTGCTTCCGTAATGAATAAACGGCGACTATCAGCTGGGCAGTCAGGCATCGCCCCCACTGATTGCCGCTGGTGATTGCTCTGTGATCTGTAAGAATTTGTTTTATTATTATTATTTCGACCTTTACGCCTATTGCGTTTATAATTATTTCTGCTTAGTGCAGCAACCTGTTCTGATAAATCATCAAGAAGGGAATTTAAAAGACCGAACAAACTATCAGTGGCAGAAGGTGCCAAGCTGCCTGGGGAAACCTGCGAAACTGCGAAACTACAATACTCCGTAGGGGTTGAGGTTGGGGTTTCCGAAGCTTTGGCCAATATGGAACGGAGGGTTACATTTTCCTTTATAATTTCCTCTAGCTCTTTAATCTTTTTACTTAGAGTTGCATTCTCATCCTCCAATTCCTTTAACCTTATGTCCATAGTCAAAATGAGTGTCCGCAAAATTTAAAATAAATGCTGAAAATAAACTGGTAAAAAAGGAAAAATATTTACAATATAAGAATTACAAAATAATAAAAAATTTCTTGTTTACACTTTGACACTTAATGTCTTTACGTTCTTCTATTTTTTCATTCGAGTTCCAAAAAAAAATTCAAAAATAAAATTTTTTTGACCGTGTCAGATGTCAATCACAACGTTCTTTTCAGTGAACGAAAAATAATTATTTTCCAATGCAATAATTATCGTAATTCTTGATTTTTATGTTTTTTAGCACTGGTTATGTTCCGGAGGTACTTGGTTAAGGAAAAGAAAAACCTCAGTCACGTCTTCCAAAGTACGTAGGTAATGAAGTTCTCCAAATAATTCCAATAAAATTCCTCCAATTAGTTACATCTCCAAATATTTATGTCTCCATGGATTAAATCGCCCGTGGGTCCAAACAATCGTATCACGTCGGATTCGTAGCCGTGTATCATGATCACGTCGGATCACCAATATGTAGCGGAAATGAAACAAGTGGCTACATCTTGAATACAATAACTCCGTATATTTTGTGATAAACAATACAACAATAAATGGACCAAAAGGATTTTAGGGCTCCGGTCCGGACAGGAGATTACTCAGGTATATGCACAGTACAAGGAACAGAATTGAAGTGTCCTCTCGTAGCTAATTCTCGGTTGCGGCTTCGTAATTCGAATTCTTAAAATGTTCTCATTGACAAACTCTTTTCTTCTGGTGTAATTGGCCAGCGCACACGAATTAACAGAGGTTGCATACCTCGACAAAATTAGTCCACATTATGCACTTTGCATCTTAAAATTCTGTCTTTTCGTACCAAAATTTACGTATGTGCTCCGTTGCTGCTCCTTTTGGAATCACCCAGATCTTTTGACACAAGTAGACGATTTAATCAAAATTAGCTTAGAATCGATTCTTAATATGCAGCTAAATGAGCAATCTTGGACCCAAGCATCCCTACCCATCCGTTATGGTGGTTTAGGGATTCGCAAAATTTCCAGTGTCGCTTTACCAGCCTTCCTATCTTCTGTCCATAGTTCAGGAAATCTCATAAGTAAAATTTTAAGGGCATCCCCTTCAAACTTTGAGATTGCTGGCTTGGAAGAAGCTAGAAACGCTTTCTTAATTGCATGCCCAGGTCAAAATTTTCCAGTTTCTCCAAATTTACAGAGGAGCTGGGACGACATAAACTGCAAATTGACTTTTGACAATCTTTTGAGCTGTAGTACAGGTTCGGCGCGTGCTAGGCTTTTGGCTGTGGGTGCGCATGAGGCCGGCTACTGGCTTCACGCGTACCCATCGTCAAATACAGGAACATTTCTTGAGCCTGACACGCTCCGAATCGCAACCTGTCTACGGCTTGGGGTCCCAGTCTGCGCTCCTCATAAATGTCCCTGTGGCAGTGATGTCGACAAGCTAGGACATCACGGACTGTCATGCCAAAAAAGTGCAGGCCGCTTCTCGAGACATGCCGCACTTAACGATATCCGCGCCGGTCCCTTGCCACCGTCAACGTGCCAAGTCTACTTGAGCCGACTGGTATTGCTAGAGACGATGGCAAGAGACCGGACGGTATGAGTTTGATTCCATGGAAGATGGGCCGGGTGCTGGTATGGGATGCAACCTGTTCAGACACGCTGGCCCCTTCCCATCTACATGGAACCATCAACAGAGCTGGTGCGGCTAGTGAAGCGGCTGAAAAAGCGAAAGCATGCAAATACAGGGGTCTAGGCTCCGAATATGATTTTGTCCCATTCGGTGTCGAGACCCTTGGTCCGTGGGGTCCTAGCGCTATAAGGCTATTTAAAGAAATATCAAAAAGGTTAGTCGACATCACAGGAGACCGAAGAGCTGGCAGCTACCTCGCACAACGAATTAGTCTAGCAATTCAAAGGGGGAACGCTGCCAGTATCTTCGGAACCTTGCCTACAGGGACTCCTTTTAATAATATATTTTAGTCATTATACTTAGTTATTATATTTTTTAAGGTTTTTAGTTTTAGGTTTATTGTTCTTCTTTATTATTATTCTATAAGTTTGTATGTCTGTAAGTTTTAAGTATTAATAGTAATAAATAAATTATTTACTTTTAAAAAAAAGTGTAAACTTATGTCAATTTGTACATATGAATTATTTGAACGTAGGTATAATATAGTTACTAAAAACTCTCTGAAAGTATGTTAATTACGATAGCGAAAAAATTATCAAAATCGGTTCATTAGTCTTTGAGATAATTGCGGCCATACATACATACATAAATTCGTACGAGTCAAATACATAAACTCTTTTTTTGAAGTGGTTTAGTTAAAAAATTACCTGCTGGCCTGAATTTTCATCGAAATAAATAATAATCTACCAAAATAATAAAACAATCCACCGAAATGAGACAATTAAACACCGAAATGATAAAGCAATCCACCGAAATGAGATAATTAAGATTTAAAAAAACCGAAATGAGAATTTCTATCATTTCGGTGAGTTTTTTGTCATTTCGGTTGACAATTTAGCCCACCGAATCCACCGAAATGATAACACCGAAATTAGAAATACGGACAAAAATTAGCATTACAAGAAGACTATTTATTACAAGATGATATGAATATTACACAAATAAACGTATTGCCATTACGTACCTACTCTTGAATAGTTTTTTATATGTATTAACTAATTGCAAGACAAGTTATACCTGTACACGGAAATGATAAGAAGTTTGTCACATGCCACCGAATTGAACTACTTACTTTTTTTGCGGGAACACGCAGGCAAGCGGCGCATTTCCTCCTACGATAAGCACATAGACCACACTGTTACCTACATTTTAAGCGCACGAGGGGGGAGCTAGAGTTGTCCTATGCAAAACTACAATCGATTAAAAAAAAAACACCGAAATGAGAGGACTTTCTGGGACACAAGCATTTTTACTTACCAGTTATTAAACTAAGTAGATATTATCATAAAATTATTTTATAACTATACTGTCACTATTCACAATTTAAATAAAAGTAGCCATGTACCTAAAAAAGCAATACTTTTTGATTTATGAGGGAAATTACATTGAAAAAGGTTGTGAGGACAGCTACCGAAATGATAAATTCGGGGCTTTAAAATTTTTTTATTTCCTAAACTGCAGTCCTAATCAATAAATATTTATTGTCTCGCATAGGTATCTACCTATTCTACCTAGAAAAAAATATTAGATCTTTATACTAACGTTGGACAGTACCGATTTCACCCATGCCGTGCAAATTTTGCTGTTGGGAAATCCACCCCTATAGAGTTATTGCTCGATGCTTTTAAGATAGTTGGATATTGAACAATTTCTTTTGTATGAGTTACCGTTCTGGATTCTTCAAGTGCCTGCTTGGTCAATTTGGTCTACTTTTAAACTCATTTACAGTGTTCCGTGCACAGGTACAGGCAACCAATTTTTTACTCAAAAGTAAAAAATTGGTTGTCTGTAAAGTCGGTTTACGGACGATAATTTTACGTGATAACGTCATAAGAAAATATTGATGAAGCCAAACACTTAGGCCGATAGTGCCTCTCTATCGCTTGTTCCGCGCTCTTGCTTGCACGCTCGGCACAGGCGAAACGTGACACTTTTTCGTGCGTGCAGCCGGCTTTCATCGATTTATAGGACGTTATCACGTCAAAATAGTCCAAGTCACAGTAGGTGCCCATTCAACATAACGAATTATTTGATCCTTTTGTTATCGAGTGGTGTAGTTTGGTGTAGTTTTAATTTTGGATGTCAATTTGCTACAACAAACAAATAATCTGCAACAACAAACAGTCCTATCGCCCCCCCCCCCCCCCCCAATTTTGGAATTTTGGTTATCATTAGGGGTTGTCCATTAATCACGTGATGTTGTTATGTTTTTTTAACCCCTCCCTCCCCCATGGTGATACGTGGTGAGGTTTAAGACTTTTTAATTTTTTCGAGATTGACAAGGCCCACAATAATTATGTCATTGTAGATCATTGTCGTATTTGAATACATAACTACTGTTAATTTCGTTTGTGTCCGCCGTGGGTATGGTTTCGATACAAAGTGCCCGTTTACCTTTAAAGACGTGTTCAAAATTATTTAAGTCAAACAACCCCCGCACACTGGGCCACTAGTGGCGACGACTAGTGGCCGCCACAAGTCGCGGAAGAGATTTTTCATACATTTTATATGGTACCACACACACTGAGCGCTCGAGTGACCGCGTTCGAGCCACAAGAAAATGTATGAACAAACTCTTCCGCGCCTAATTGTGGCGGCCACTAGTTGTCGCCTATAGTGACCCAGTGTGTGGGTGCTGTAAAGAGGTTATTGTTCAACTCGATCGCAATAAACTCGACCGAATGGTCGAGTTGTCCACATCCAATTTTTTGATGGTCAACTCGACCAATAGCAGAATACTGAGTTGTTTATGTACAGTCGAATACAAAAAGTGTTTCACGTATCAAATATTTTGATTAACTCTTATATGAAATTACTTATAATTTATCAGTGTTTCATTATTATCAAGATATTATGTATAAATGTTATTTTTTCAAAGAGCAAAATTTAGGTATTCTAACGCAAATTCTGGCGAAAGTTTTATTATATTTTCCCATAAAAGTTGAGGCATTTGCCTCAAACGGGTTAAAGGTATCACGCCATGTCCGTAGATACCTACGTTTTCTTTACCGCGTCTTCTTCGCCTCGGCGATTTATTACGGCTATTGCTATCTATTTTAATTGCGGCTCCGGACATATTTTCCACGAAATAACAGTAAAAGTACCTATCTAACGATTAGATGAACCAAAAGATTAGGATATCGAATGCTTAATGTAGCTTTCGATAAGTAATCGTAATAAAATATCGGATGTTCGGAAAATATTATTCGATAAAGTTGTTGTGAATAGCGTTTGATAGTCATAATCGAACGATATCTACGTCGGTTCGATTCGATTCTGAATTGAAAATACATCTTATCGTACGATAACTTACCGAATCGATCGATAATTATGTTATCGAAGTGTTCTGAATCACCCTGCCGAGCTTCAAACAAAATGTTGAAACAAAGAAATGTGGCCTTAAACAGGCTTTGTCTCGTTCTCAACTACTTTTTTTTATTCAACTACAAATTAGCCCTTGACTGCAATCTCACTTGATGGTAAGTGATGATGCAGTCTAAGATGGAAGCAGGCTAACTTGGAAAAGGTATGCAGACCCTTGATCTACACGGCATCATACCGGAACGCTAAATCGCTTGGCGGAACGGCTTTGCCGGTAGGGTGGTAACCAGCCACGGCTAAAGCCTCTCACCAGACCAGACCAGAGACAATTTATAAATTAAATATAAAATCCCAATTTGCCCCTGCCGGGAATCGAACCCGGGACCTCCCACTTATAAGACCACAGCGCTCACCACTGCACCAGGGAGGTCGTCAAACTTACTCACAAGTGTGTGAGGTAAAGAAAAACTAGAGAGAAAAAAATAGCCCAGCTGAATGACTGTTTTTCCTACAATATTTCAGGTGCAGACTCCAGTATCTACATAAAGAATATAACCTTCTTGAATATGACCTTACAAAAGCTAGTGTTGCAATGCTTAAAAAATGTACAATTATTATCAGAATGTTTTAACAATGGCAATATTTGCCCCCGTAGGTATAATTTTTCTTCTAAGAGAGTTTACACCCCAGTTTTAAACAACTAAAACACGTTGGGTAATACGGCGTTCCCACGAGGTAATTTTTTAAATGTCACCAATAGCCGTCTCTTTCTCCTAAATACAAGAGATAATACGTCTTTAAACGAAAATGAGATTTGCTATCTCTTTCTTTTTATACCTGTACTGTACTTTTTATACCTCAACCCAACCTATCTGCGACTGTAAATGACTGTACTTTGTACGTGCGGTCGAGTTGACCATCAAAAAATATTAATAAAATTGAATGTGGACAACTCGACCATTCGGTCGATTTTATTGCGGTCGAGTTGTACCCTAACCCCTGTAAAGATATCTGAACACCTAAATCACAATAATTAATTATTGAGTTTCAATAAAAGCGTTGTAACGATGCAGATTTGAGTCGTAAAAAG
The DNA here is from genome assembly GCA_920104075.1 of Melanargia galathea. Classification (NCBI taxonomy): domain Eukaryota; kingdom Metazoa; phylum Arthropoda; class Insecta; order Lepidoptera; family Nymphalidae; genus Melanargia; species Melanargia galathea. The sequence continues at coordinate 19,474,233 of OV049858.1, read as the reverse complement.
TGATTCGAAATGCAACTTGTGTGCCATACCGGTAAACAAGCGGAACCGGGTCACGGGGCAGTATTTATAGAGTTGCATTGATATTTCTGCTTATAGTAAAACAGATGGTATGGCGCTATTTGTGTGCGCGTGTGTTACGGTATTTCCTCCTTATTCCTGTACGGTTATGACGAGCACATTGCGTTATCGTTTATCGATTTCGAGTATCGACTATCGAAACATATTAATTGTAAAGTAAAATAGACTTAAAATTGTTTTAAGGTTTGTGTTCGTCCATACATCTACAGCCATCGCGGAATTTTTGCAAAATAAAAATCGGAAGTACTAAATATACGAATTATGTAAACTAAATAAGAGGTTCATTTCACTCTGATATTATAACTATTTTTTAACCGACTACGGCAGTCAAAAGGAAGGGTTATGATTTTAGCAGTGTATGTATGTATGTATGTTTGTATCCAATTTTTGTATCATATTATGGACGTGTCTTCCACCGTAGTGCCTAAACTACTGGGCCGATTTTGATGAATGAGGTGTCAATTGATTTTTTGTTATAGTCTAGGTGATAAAGATTATATTTTATGTACGAAAAAAATCGAGAAGTGACCTTCGCAGCTTAATTAGAATGTTAAGTTAGTTTTGGATAGACATAATAGATGGCGCCACTAGCTGCTTGCTCCGCGTTTTCTTCCGTACGAATTCTCATTAGTACGCCGTTAAATACACGTTTTTCTGCACTAAACTATAGTAGTCGGGTTTTAGTTTACGAACTTTATCTCTTGTTGATATTCGAAATCTAGTAACGTTGTCAAAATGTACAAACTCGGCATAACCCTGTTGGGTGTTGGGTTTTTCTGTTGAGAAATTCTCAGTGCCAGCCCGGAGTCGGTAGTTGGCGGTGATTCACCCCTGTAACTCGGAGAGCACGTTAGGCCATCGGTGCTGGATATCATCAACTAGCTTCTGCCCGCGGGTTCGCCCGCGTAAATTTCGGTTTTTCACAAATACTGAGGGAATCGTGAATTTTCGGTTCCCGTTCCCGCTCCCTTTTCTAACCTTTATACCTACTTTTAAGATAGTTTGCTATAGTAAGCTATAATAAATACCAAAATTGTAGGTTTATAACTCATTTAGTCTACGAGATTACTAGAGACCTGTGACCGGGCGGACGGACGGACAGACAGACAGACAGACAGACCCTCGGCTCTCTCCTATAAGATAGGAAGACTATGCCCAGCAGTGGGCCGTAAAAAGCTAGCAGATAGACACACTTTTGCGTTATAATATTAGTATGGACATACACTACTGGTATATATATCTGATTTTCATTGATAGCGATATACGAAGCCCGCACTTAGCTCAAGTTCATCTATATTCGCAAATTACCCCAAACGATGATGTACAGGGGCGTCTAGACGCTGTGGTGGTTTCATATCGACTGGAAAATTAACCATATAGACTGTAAAATTAACTAGTTTACTCTCTCCGGCTTCATTTGGATGAAATGTTCGAAAGACCTTTGTTTGAAGAACTACGTTATAGCTGAGAAGACCTTCTTACATGCAAAATCCCAAAATTAATTGATCGACTTCAGAAGAAGAAAGTTATTGCATGTTAGAGCTTCTAAACGAGTAACTATACAAAATTTTGTAAGTGTCTACATAATTATATGTACGTATGTTTGTTCGCGAATTTCTCCGAAACTATTAGTCAGATTGTTACCATTCTTTTTTATTGGCTTCGGTTCGTTTATATCGAAATCGGTTCATTAGTTTTTAAAATATGGACATGGATAAAATATGGATAAAATATAGATAAAATATAGATAAGTGCATGGTGAAGTTGGTTTTACTTTCAATCTTTTAGATTAGCTTTTTCCTCTTTTTTTTTTAAGAATATTAACCGTGATGAACATGATTAATATTTCCCTTTCCACTCCAATTAAGTGAACACTTGTGCTAGGAGCGGGTACGACAATAGTGTAACGGGTGGGGTTTGAACCGTCTACCTTACGGTTTATGATTCGCGCCCGACGACCGCTGCGCTATTGAGGCTATATATTACTTGTATCGGAGATACGGAACCCTAAAATTATACTAAAGGCCTCAGTTTGTGTGAAAGTGGTCTCCGTGTTAAACTTCCATTAGTCTAAGAGCCGACGTTATCATGATAATCGCTTCGGGTTACGACCCATCCGAACATTAACCCGTGAAAAGTCTGACATGAAAGCAATAGATTTTTTGACGTGATAACGTCCTATAAATCGATGAACGCCGGTCGCGCGCTCGAAAAGCATGGGCCACAGGCCTCCGCTCATATGAATGAGAGAGGGATTTAGAGCTCATACCCGCCACGCTCCTCCAATGCAGATTGGCGGGCGGGCAACTATTATCACAATATGATAGTGATAATAACCGGGACCGACTGGGTGGAACTCCGCCAACTACCAACTCCGGGCTGGCACTGTAAATTTCTTTGTAGAAAAAACCTAACAATTAACTAATTATTATTTATTATTGGCCCGACCCGGGAGTCTAACTCGGGACCTCGTGATCCGCAGTTGAACATGTTAACCACTAGACTAACGAGGCAGTCAGTTAAAAATAAAATATTGACAGACAACAGAAAGCTTTTAAATCTGATGCAACGTCCCCCTCCGGTGTTAAGTAACACACCACTTACACAGTAAGTACATTAAGTATTACTTAGGCAATTTAAATCTTACTAGAAAATGCCCGCGGCTTCGCACGCGTGAATTTCGGTTTTAAACAAATCCCGAGGGAATCGTGGATTTCCGGTTCCCGTTCCCGCTCCCTTTTCCAACCTTTTCCAACCTACTATCAAGGAAGTTCGCTATAGTAATCTACTAGCTGTAGCTATAGATTTCGGGTTTTTTCAAAATCCCGTGGGAACTGTGAATTTTTCCATGATAAAATGTAGCCTATGTTTTAAGTCAGGGCATATTATATCTCCATTCAAAATTTCAGCCAACTCGGTTCTGTAGTTGCGGCGTGATTGAGTAACAAAACATCAAAACATCCAAACATCCACACTTTCACGTTTATAATATTATTATAGTAGGATCACGTAAACTTATCGTCCGTAAATCGACTTTATAGAGTACCAATTTTTTTACCAACTAGAGTATCTACTGGTATTTTTAACCGACTTCCAAAAAGGAGGAGGTACTCAATTCGGCGCGTATGTTTTTTTTTTAGAATACCTACTCCTTGTGAATCCAATACGAGCAATGACAATTTGACAAAATACAATAATAGAAACATCCTCGAAACCAAGGCGAGCAAAACAGCCCGATCGAAACGTAATAGCTCATAAAAGACAATTTTCGAGGAAATATAGCGATTTCCAGCTTACGACGTCGTACGCTGACGATGTTGAATGATTTACACGTTTAGTGATGTACAAGTCTACGCCCACCAACGGAGTGAGCGGAGCCGAAGAAAAATGTCTTTTTGAGCGACTTCAACAAGTATAAATTAAAACCCCCGACATTGGCCATTTTGTGGTGGTGGCCATCTTGTCAAGCCCTTTCATTTCATACCCATATCGAGGGAGTTTTGAAAAAATATATTATGATCCGATATTTTGTGGCGGCGGCCATCTTGAACCTATTTTCATCAAACATAGCTAAGGACACTCCCGACTAATTCACCTTTCAAACAAAAAAACCGCATTCAAATCGGTGACCCGTTTGAGCGCTACGGGGGAACAGACAGACACACACACACATACAAACACACACACTCAAACACACACACACACACTCAGACACGTCAAACTTATAACATCCCGTCGTTTTTGCGTCGGGGGTTAAAAAAAGGTCGTCATTCATTTCATCAATTATTCGACACGTATGTGTACAATCATTATTGGAATTGCATTATCTATACATATAATAATCTATACATATAATAAAATCGTAGAATTGCCGTATCTGTACATTGAAGATTTTTGCAAAATAATAACTGTTATGGTAGGGATAAGTAATAGAACGTAAAAAAGCTATTTTTCAAAATTTTGTCTGTTTGTCTGTTTATCTGTTTGTCTGTATGTTTGTGCGCGCATCATGTAAAAACTACTGAATGGATTGAAATGAAACTCGGCATGATTTAAGTTCATACTATGGAGTAACATATAGGATACTTTTTATCCCGAAATTAGGCACGGTTCCCTTGGGAGAGAGGATGAAAGTAAAAATTTGTACTTAGCTGTAGTTCGTTAACGGGTGGTCCAATTTCATTCATTCTTTTTTTTTAAGAAAGGAAATACTTTAGAGACTACTGGCTAATCTCTGAAAGGCTGGACCGATTTTGATGGGACTTTCACTGGTGGATGTTTCCATTTTGATCTACATAAACATCCGCCAGTGAACTTTTAACAGTTTTTAGCAAGGTATGAGCTCAAAGAAGCTTAGGAAAAACAAAATGATTCTCACGGGATTATTAAAAACCAATATCCACGCGAACGAAGTCGCGAGTGTCCGCTTGTATTCACATAAGATAATTTATTAGGGCTTCCAAACAAATAAACGAAATTTTATAAGTGTAATTTCTTGAAAACTATTCATCGGATTATGACAATTCTTTTTTATTGACTAAGTAACATTTTGTTCAACTTAGAGAACTGTGCAAGTTTCATCAAAATGTAACTCTAACATATTCTGTTGTTAACATATACATATACTCTAACATATACAGCGTTGTGGTTACTTTCTGTATCCGCAACATTGAGCTGAGTTCAGGCCTTTTCATTGGCACGACACATTTTAGAAATTAGTTTATTAGTTAAGTTAGATTCTAAGATTGAACTAGGTGTATAATGTGTTTGATATGTGTCTAGTCAATGAATAAACGATATTCTATTCTATTCTAAAATCGGTTGTGTAGTCAAAATTTTTATCATTGAAAAACTCTTTGCTTCGGTTGCACCTGTATGCGTTGAGCCTAAGGCTGCCTTCAAAATAAAAGCATCGTATCTATAATAATTTGAAGGCGGCCTAAGTTGCATTTCTATTTCTAATCTATGAATTTCTCTCTCTGTTTAAATTGCTTCAGAAACAGATGCGATATATAAAAATACACACAGTTTTATACCTCCGAAAATAACTCAACAACATCGTGAAATTGTAACTCGAGTGTACGTAAACAATCGTTGAGCAGTTGAGGCGAGTTCAACGCATTTAGGCGCTGCGCGGACGAAGCAAAGGTACGCGGGCACTTTGTATGGAAAAAGATTCCAGGTTCGAATCCTGGCAGGGTCGCCATGTGGTGTTAGGTAATATATACCCATATTGAGGGAGTTGTGAAAAAATATGTAATCCGCCATTTTGTGGCGGCGGCCATCTTGAACCGATTTTCATCAATCATAGCTAAGAACACTCTCAACTAATTCACCTTTAAAACAAAAAAAAAACCGCATCCAAATGACCGTTTGAGCGCTACAGGGGAACAGACAGACAGACATACACACACAGACACGTCAAACTTATAACACCCCGTCGTTTTTGCATCGGGGGTTAAAAAAGAAGTGGCCTTCGAGGCTTAAAGTAGAATTTTAAATTCGTTTCGGATATACATAACTGATGGCGCCACTAGCTGCTTGCCCCGCGCTTTCTTCCTTTCAAATTCTCATTAGTATGCAGTTAAATACACGTTTTCCTGTACACTAAAATAGTACTTAGTCGGGTTTTAGTTTACGAACTTTATCACTTATTAATTGATCAAATTGTTTATTTGTTCCAGGTGAAAATGGCAGAGCAACCACAGGCGACCGGCGCGACGACGCCGGACGCAGACGCTCCGGACACGGGGCAACCGGCGACGCAACCACAGCCCAAGAAACTAGCCCGGCCACGGGGTAAAGCGCAACCGGAGAAACCCAAGAGGAGTCTCTTCTGTTTGGACCTGAAGAATCCGATAAGGAAGCTCTGCTACGACATTGTTGAATGGAAGTATCCTTTACCAAAAACAAGCTATAAGGGTAGCCCCATTCCGTCTATCGGGGCAATTCAATCTTTGTGCGGTTCTTCTTCGATTGCTAATATAAAAATCAATGACGCACCTCGATTTTAGCAAGCATAGTACAATACACGTGATAAGTAATCTAAAAGATTGAAAGTTAAACCGACTTCACCATGCACTTAAAAGTCCATGCCATCATCAAACCCTGATTTCCTTATCATGGGACCACCTTTGAAATATCTTCTTTCCAACAAAAAAAGAATCATCAAAATCGGTTCATAAACGACTAAGTTATCCGCGAACACTCATAAAATAAAATCAACCAAGTGCGAGTCGGGCCTCGCTCTTTTAGGGTTCCGTACATAATTATGAACAATATAATACTTATTTTGGGTCTAAGAAATATTTAATTTTCGAGCTAGACATCGCAACAAACCGTGAAAGAAAAACCCAAAAAATTTTGATTTTTAGATCGCGTATATTTGAGTGTTTTAGATCGCGTATAATTCAGTTTAGTTTTATACGTACTACCTTCTGTATTATAATCACAGTAAAAGTGTAAATTGAAAATTTAAAAAAACCCCGACATTCGCCATTTTGTGGCGGCGGCCATCTTGGATTTGCAATAGTGCTATTCTACTAGTCAAGCCCTTTCATTTGATACCCATATTAAGGGATTTGTGAAAAAATATGTAATCCGCCATTTTGTAGCGGCGGCCATCTTGGACCGATTTTCATCAAACATAGCTAACAACACTCTCGACTAATTCACCTTTCAAACAAAAAAAAACCGCATTCAAATCGGTCCACCCGTTTGAGCGCCACAGGGGAACAGACAGACACACACACACACACACACACACACACACACACACACACACACACACACACACACACACACACACACACACACACACACACACACACAGACACGTCAAACTTATAACACCCCGTCGTTTTTGCGTCGGGGGTTAAAAATATGTAATCCGCCATTTTGTAGCGGCGGCCATCTTGGACCGATTTTCATCAAACATAGCTAACAACACTCTCGACTAATTCACCTTTCAAACAAAAAAAAACCGCATTCAAATCGGTCCACCCGTTTGAGCGCCACAGGGGAACAGACAGACACACACACACACACACACACACACACACACACACACACACACACACACACACACACACACACACACACACACACACACACACACACACACACACACACACACACACACACACACACACACACACACACACACACACACACACACACACACACACACAGACACGTCAAACTTATAACACCCCGTCGTTTTTGCGTCGGGGGTTAAAAACAGAGAGTAAAACATTGCTAGTTTCCTAAACATACACACCAGACCGTTCGAGTACATGATCCTGACCACTATCTTCGCCAACTGCATTGCTTTGGCCGTGTTCACGCCGTACCCTGTGGGAGACACCAACGAAACCAACCAAGTATTGGTAAGGACATTTATTTATTTATACAAATATGCATACAAAAATTGAGCTCTTTTGAGATCGAAAATATGTTGTTTTATAAATAAAAATATTGCATTTTTATTATGGAAATTAATAAGGTTAATTTACGGTGGAAATTATAATAGGTATATTACAAGTAACCCGTCCGGCTTCGCACGGGTAGTAATTACCCGCTACTATCCCACCATACATTGTTTTGTTATATCTCAAAAGGCAGGCAGTATTTCTGATGCTCACAGGCGGTTTGACTTTTTCCAACACTTTCAACAATTATTTATCGTCATATTTCAAACAATTTACCTAAGCAAAACCTTCGTCATGAATCATTCTGTCTATCGGTGAAAACCGCATGAAAATCCGTTCAGTAGTTTTTGAGTTTATCGCAAACAGACAGATGCGGCGGGGGAGTTTGTTTGATAATAATATGTAGTGATAGTAACAAATACACAGAGGCGGCTTTACCTACGGTCCAGGGCGTGTGATGCACACGGGCGCAGCGGTGTTAGGGCGCGCCGGCCTCGGCACTTTTACATTTGTACCTATTCCATTTTGACCGCACGCTTACTATAGTCTGATTTTTAATTCTGTGCAATTCTAACGTCTCTTAATGTTACCAGGGATAAAACAGTTCCCACAAAAAAGATTGCAAATTCAAAATTTTATATAAATAAAAATCAATTGCCGCATTTAAATAAGACAAAAATAATTGACCGATACTTCATGTACTTTAGTTTGGGGTAAAATTCAACCTCAGGTGGTTACCCTGTTTTTCATACAAATAACTCATTCTATTTATAAAAGGACAACTGTTAGAATTCCACCGAATTAAAAATTAGACTATAGGGGGCGCTCACGGGCGCTACATGGGCTAGAGACGCCTCTGCAAATACAAAATATATATTTCGCAGGAGAAAGTGGAGTGGATATTCATGGCTATCTTCACGGCGGAGTGCGTGATGAAGATAGTCGCGTACGGGTTCCTGTTCCACCCAGGCGCGTACCTGCGGAACACGTGGAACAGCCTCGACTTCACCATCGTCACCATCGGGTAACTGCTAACACTTCACAACTAGTGGACATTCAACATTCAAATTGTCAGCTAGCGTTCGGAATGTCGCCTTTCCACAATACCTCAACGTTTTGTGGCATCAATGAAAAGCACCTCACAAAACGTTGTGAGGTCTTTTTCATTGATTTTTAGGGTTCCGTACCCAAAGGGTAAAGCCCTATTTAGTCACTCTGCTGTCTGTGTCTGTCTGTCCGCCGGTCACAGGTCTCTAGCTCGTAGACGAAAAGAGTTACAAATCTGAAATTTTGATATTCGGTGTAGAATATTAATCCAAAACCAAATATTGAATTAAATTATTTTTCAGGGGGCCTCCCCATACATGAAAAAGAGCCGGAAAAAAAAATTCTTACCCTAGCTTGTGGGGTATCATTGTTTAGAACTCATCAAGTAGAGTACTTACGAATATATATTTTTTAAATTTTTGCATAAGAAATATGGAAATGGGGGGCCATCAAAGTTGTCATTTTTAGACCATTTTTGTGACGGGGGCTATCTCAAAAACTATACCAGTTAGGAATATGAAATTTCGGCATATTATGTATTACCTTAAATTGTATTTAAACAACAAATACTGAAAACAACGATTCATAAAGTAGTTTGTAAGCTGTGATCAAAACTAAAATCTGTATTTTTCGCTTCTGTTTCGCATTTCATACAAGTAGGTACTTATGTAACGGACAAGTCATGGAGGAAATTCAGCGGATCCGCTGCTATGTTCTCGCGGTGGACGTGTGCTAAGGTCCTAAACACACTAAACACGGTAAACTGATAGCACTCGAGTGTATTTTCATGTCCCGAAAGCATGCCACCCTCTCAACCACCCTCTTTCAAGTGGAATACAAATTACTCTGCACATATCATACTCGCTATAATATTTATACGGTCATACATTGAAATTGTTCTCTGAATATTTGTCCAGACATTATTTGTACAGAGAATGTGTAATACGATTTTTCCGAAGACAAATTTGCCCTCAACGGAGCGCTAATGTTACACTAATTTTTCTATTAAAATTTTAACTGTATAACTACTATACTATACTATACTATAACTATAGTTATTTATAAAAATCAGCCAAGTGCGAGTCGGGCCTCGCTCTTTCAGGGTTCCGTACATAATTATGAACAATATAATATTTTGGGTCTAAGAAATATTTAATTTCCGAGTTAGACATCGCAAGAGACCGTGAAAGAAAAACGCAAAATAAGTTCGTTTGTTTTGGTCACAGCTTATAAACTATTTTATGAATCGTTGTTTTCAGTATTTGTTGTACAAATAGAGCATATAGTACATAATATACCGAAATATCATATTCCTAACTAGTTTAGTTTTTTAGATAGCCCCCGTCACAAAAATGGTCTAAAATTGACAATTTTGATGACCCCCCATTTCCTTACTTTTTAAGCAAAAAATTAAAAAAATATATATTCGTACTCTACTCAATGAGCTCTAAACAATGATACCCCACAAGCTAGGGTAAGAAAAAATTTTTTTTCCGGCTCCTTTCTCATGTATGGGAGCCCCCCTGAAAAATAATTTAATTCAATTTTTAATTCAATATTTGATTTTGGGTCAACGTTTTACACCAAATATCAAAATTTCAGGTTTGTAACTCATTTCGTCTGCGAGCTAGAGACCTGTGACCGGCGGACAGACGGACAGACAGCCGAGTGACATTAATAGGGCTCCGTTTTTACCCTTTGGGTACGGAACCCTAAAAACCGAAAAAGAAACGGAAAAGCGAAAAAGAAAAGCGCGGCGGCTTGTTTATTTGTTTGGTGCTGACTCAAACTTAGTTGTTAAAATCAAAAAGGTTTATTTTATTTGTCTTTTTTCATAGGTTTTTATTTAAAGTTTTGTGGCTTAAACAACCTTTTGATTACTTAGGGTACAGTGCAAGTTTCACCAAAATCGGTTCTGTAGTTTTTTCAAACAATTTTCCATTTCATATACCTACTTATTCTATATTGAAATCGGTTTACTTAATTTTTCTTAAATTATATCTTGTCGGATGTAAGTTTGAGCCCGAAACCCTCAAGCCTCTTGTTCACACGCCGTGAAAAATTACGGTTCATTCGCCGTGGAAAAACACAGTCGTCAGTTTTGTAATGGTGTTGTATGGAGCACAACTGAACAAAAAAAGCTGTGATAGCCTAGTGGTTAGAACAACCGACTTCTAATCCGAGGTCGTGGGTTCGATCCCGGGGCACGCACCTCTAACTTTTCGGAGTTATGTGCGTTTTAAGTATTTAAATATCACTTGCTTTAACGGTGAAGGACAACATCGTGAGGAAACCTGCATGCCTGAGAGTTCTCCATAACGTTCTCAAAGGTGTGTGAAGTCTGCCAATCCGCTTGGCCAGCGTGGTAGACTATGGCCAAAACCCTTCTCACTCTGAGAGGAGACCCGTGCACTGTAGTGAGCCGGTAATGGGCTGATCATGATGATGATGATGATGATGATGATGGAGCACAACTTGCAAAACTACGGCGGCGCGGGTGTCGCGCCCTATAAACCCAAGCTTCAATTGTGCTCCATACTTGCAAAAACATTTGAACATTGTGAACAAGAAGCTTGGAAACAATTCTAAACTTTTATTTGACGAGCCATTATTTTTACAGAATAGCGAGTCAGATTCTTCAGCTCATATCAAAGGACCTCTTCGATGTGAAAGCCTTGAGAGCGTTCCGGGTTTTGCGACCTCTACGATTGGTTTCAGGAGTGCCGAGTAAGTATTACAATGTGACAAGTAAGCCAAGTGCGTATCGGCCTTCTTTAGGATTTCGTAGCCAAAGTGTAAGAGAGGGGACGCGAGGAGGTAGGAGAAGGGTAGGAGATCCGTAAAACAACCAGAGTCCCTGACATAGCTCAACGGATTGCGAAGCTGAAGTGGCAATGCGTGGGGCACATAATTCAAAGAACAGATAGACGTTGGGGTCCGAAGGTGCTGGAATAGTTACCTCTCACCAGAAAGCGCAGTGCTGGCAGACCCCCACTAGGTGGATCGACGACCAAGACAAAACACCCACTAGGCACAGTCAAGCAGTTTGATTTTTTCTGCCGCCTAATAATTCTTCTGATCTCCAAGTCTATGTCCTAATAACTCTTCTAATCTCCAGGTCTACGTCAAATAACTCTTCTAACCTCCAAGTCTATATTATCTAATAAATCTTCTAATCTCCAGGTCTGTGTCTAATAATTCTTCTAATCTCCAGATCTACGTCTAATAACTCTTTTAATCTCTAGGTCTACGTCTAATAACTCTTCTAATCTCCAGGTCTACGTCTAATAACTCTTTTAATCTCTAGGTCTACGTCTAATAACTCTTCTAATCTCCAGGTCTACGTCTAATAACTCTTCTAATCTCCAGGTCTATGTGTAACAACTTTGCTTATCTCCAGGTCTATGTCTAATAACTCTTCTAATCTCCAGGTCTTCAGATCGTGTTGAACTCCATCCTCAAGGCGATGGTGCCGCTGTTCCACATCGCGTTCCTGGTGCTGTTCGTCATCATCATCTATGCCATCATCGGCTTGGAGCTGTTCTCCGGACTGCTGCATAAGGCTTGCTATGTCAATGGGACTGGTAAATTCTTATCACTACACATATTATTATACAAGTATAAATTAAAAATTTAAAAAAAAATACCCCGACTGTCACCGTTTTATGGTGGCAGCCATCTTGGATTTGCATAGTGCTATTTTACTAGTCAAACACTTTCCTTTGATACCCATATTGAGGGAGTTGTGAAAAAATATGTAAGTAGTTCGCCATTTTGTGGTGGCGACCATCTTGGACCGATTTTCATGAAACATAATGCAGCCTATGTCACCCGGACCATAACAATGAATCAATTGACACCTCTTTCATCAAAATCGGCCCAGCAGTTACGGTGCGGTTCTACGGTGGAACACACTAAATCTGATACATAAATCGGACACAAACATACGTACATACATAGACTGTTAAAATCGAAACCCTTCCTTTTGGTTTTGCCGTAGTCGGGTAAAAACACGATATTCTTTTCCCAGAAAAAATATCAGATGACCCGGGACCCTGCTCCAGTGAGCAAGACGTGGGCAAGAACTGCCCCAAAGGCTTCATCTGCAAGGAGGGCTGGGAGGGACCCAACTACGGCATCACCAACTTCGACAACATCGGCTACTCCATGCTGACCGTGTTCCAGTGCATCACCCTCGAAGGCTGGACTGATATTATGTACGCTGTAAGGAATCCTCTCATCATAATCTGCTATGCTTGCGATAAACGCAGTAAGTACGTTTTTCTTCAAAATTTAGTTAAATACAGATCAGGAATCAGCTCATTGCGCTGATTCCAAATCTATATTTAACTCAATTTTGACGAAAAACGTACTTACTGCGTTTATCGCAAGCACGGCATAATATTCTTCATTGCCATTAATCTCATAATGGTTCCTATTTTTGCGATACTAAGGATATTTTTGCGATGCTAAGGACCTGTTTCACTACCTTCTGATAATAGAATATTGGATAGCTATCATCAAATTTTGTCTTTGTCACTTGATATAGGTACTTAAATTAAGAATGTGACAAAACTTTCATTTAGGCTATCCGACACTTATCAGAAGGTGGTGAAACAGGCTCTAAATCAGCGGGCTTCCAGATTCTTCTTTAACACGACAGGAAAATAAGAAATTAATTAGGCTCATATTTCCTCAACTACGCCTCAACAAAGTTATTTGTGGTAATGGGCGTGACGTTCTATAATAAATTCAACACCAGACTTGCTTTTGTATGTGAAATCTATTAAAAGTACCTACTTAATATATAAAAAATCATAATATTTTTAAGTTGCGTGGATTTGACTCGCTCCAACATTGCGCGAGACATCAATTAAATTGTGTGCACAACATGGTTTAACTATTATTGGTATTTGAATTTTTTTCAAACACAGCAATTGCCGAATTTCTTCCGAGTTCGGTTGGAGCGATATTTAGAACCGGTGGTAGTCATTTATGTGAATTATTATCATTGCAGATCGCTGATGTGAAAGGCAACACGTGGGTGTGGATATATTTCATCACGTTGGTCATCTTTGGCAACTTTTTCGTGATGAATCTAATTCTCGGTGTGTTATCAGGGTAAGTTATCTAGTATACTCAACAATATAATATGTCACTAACGCGAAGTGTCTTCTGTCAACGTACAGCAGAAAGATAGTTAGATAGATAATATTGTAGCTTTATTTTATTATACGGCTCAAAACTGAACTGAATCCCAAACGGGTAAAGGATTATTTATTAACAAGCGGACACCCGCGACTTCGTTCGCGTGGGTATTGGTTTTTAAAAATCCCGTGGGAATCATTTTATTTTTCCTAAGCTCCTTTGAGCTCATACATTGCTAAAAACTGTTAAAAGTTTACTGGCGGATGTTTAGGTAGATCAAAATGTAAACATCCGCCAGTGAAAGTCCCATCAAAATCGATCTAGCCTTTCAGAGATTACCCGGGTAATCTTTAAAGTATCTCATTTCTAACGAAAAAACAACGAATGAAATCGGACCTCGCGTTAATAAATTACAGCTAAGTATACTTACATTTTGACTTTCATCCATTCTCCCAAGGGAATCGTGCTGAATTTCGGGATAAAAAGTATCCTATATGTTACTCCTTCAAGTATCCTATAAGTTTCATTTCAATCCATTCAGTAGTTTTTGCGTGATGCGCGCACAAACATATACACAAACAGACAAACAGACAAACAGACAAAAATTTCAAAAATAACTTTTTTACGTCCTATTACTTAACCCTAACATCCGCCAGTTATTATTTTGCAAAAATCTTTAATGTACAGATACGGCAAGTCTACGATTTTATTATATTAAGTATGTATAGAATATAGATGTATAGATAGATTTATTTTTCATGGTGCAACAATTTTGACTAAAAATCAAATTACCCTTGAAAATCAAAGTGCCCTGGGGTTTTTTCAAAAAACCTTTATTCACGCCGACAATCGACTTGTATTAAATATCTACAACATTAAAAAAAAGATCATTGTAATTTAATATCTATAAACTGTGATCTTTTCTTTCGAAGTGAGTTCTCTAAAGAAAGAGAGAAAGCGAAGAACCGAGGAGACTTCCAGAAGTCGAGGGAGAGACAGCAGTTCGAGGAGGATCTCAAGGGTTACTTGAACTGGATCACTGTAGCCGAGGAGTTGGACCTTGAGAACGATCAAGGGCAGAAGGAGGAAGACCAAGATTCACAAGGTAGTTTACATGGGAAATTAGTTCGTGATATACAATGAATATAAAATTATTTTGCTATAATCCGCTAACAGTGACAAATTTGTAGGCACAACACCACACAATCTTGTAGGCACAACACCACACAATCTTGTAGGCACAACACCACACAAATTCACCACAAAACAAACTCGACGATCGTTTCGCTCCGACACCGGAGCATCTTCAGGAGATGTCGACTTCACAACGGACGATTGCAAAGTGAGTTCGTGTCGAATGAGCGGTCTTATATATACTATCCCCGCTTAGTCATCTACCCTCCTTTCTCTTTCTCTCTGGCCACGCCCCCTAAATATGTTGAGCAACGGTGAAGATGACACATTTATTTGCTCATTCAGCAATTCGACACTTCTACCGCTGTGCCCAACTATTTCCAATTGTTCCAACACGCACAGTCTTAAACTTTTACAGCATGTGTGTAAAATTTCAAATGTATGACCCTCGTCTATCCTATGTCCACTATCTTTGAGGCTGGTTGTTTCTAAAGCCTTTAGAAACAACCAGCCTCAAAGATCTCATTTCGCAAAACATCTTTTGGATAGTGGACATAGGATAGACGAGGGTCATACATTTGAAATTTTACACACATGCTGTAAAAGTTTAAGACTGTGCGTGTTGGAACAATTGGAAATAGTTGGGCACAGCGGTAGAAGTGTCGAATTGCTGAATGAGCAAATAAATGTGTCATCTTCACCGTTGCTCAACATATTTAGGGGGCGTGGCCAGAGAGAAAGAGAAAGGAGGGTAGATGACTAAGCGGGGATAGTATATATAAGACCGCTCATTCGACACGAACTCACTTTGCAATCGTCCGTTGTGAAGTCGACATCTCCTGAAGATGCTCCGGTGTCGGAGCGAAACGATCGTCGAGTTTGTTTTGTGGTGAATTTGTGTGGTGTTGTGCCTACAAGATTGTGTGGTGTTGTGCCTACAAGATTGTGTGGTGTTGTGCCTACAAATTTGTCACTGTTAGCGGATTATAGCAAAATAATTTTATATTCATTGTATATCATGGAATTCCGCAAAGTAACGCCTGCTTCCATTCAAATAGTTCGTGATAGTTCGTAAACTAAAACCCGACCTTAGCTTAGTAATTTAATCTATCTATCTTCTATCTATCTATCTATCTATCTATCTTCTATCTATATCTATTCTATATAATAATATAAAGTAGCTTGTCCTGACTGACAATCAACGCACAGCCAAAACCACTGAAGATAGAAACTTGAAATTTTCACAGTAGCTTCCTTTTATGACGTAGGCGCACACTAAGGAAAGATTATTGCGAATTCCATCCCTAAGGGGGTTAAATAGGGGATAAAAGTGTATCATTTTTCTAGTTATATCCATGAAAATTGGAATTTAGGTTTTCGGTTAAAAATAAAGAGATATGAGTTTAAGAAATTTTGGAAAAACTACCCCCAAGTGGGTTAAATGGGAGTTAAAAGTTTATATGAAAGTCCGTCATTTTTAAAGTTATATCAATGAAATTCGGTATTTGTACTGGTCGGTTAAAAATAAAGAATTACGTGTTTCAGGAATTTTGGAAATTCCACCCCCAAGTAACATTTATAAGAATTCACGCGGGCGAAGTCACGAGCATCAGCTAGTTTAATATAAAATAATAATTTAGTGTGCAGAAAGCGCGGGGCAAGCAGCTAGTGGCGCCATCATTATGTCTATCCGAAACTAAATATTATTTTTGTTTTGCCGCTTGGACGTCGCTTCTCGATTTTTGTCGTATATATGAAATGTAGCGTACATATGTCATCCGGACCATAACAAAGAATAAATTGACACCTCATTCATCAAAATCGGCCAAGTAGTTTAGGCACTACGGTGGTGCACACATAACATTCTATGTACATCGATTTCATTCTCGCACAGGCTAAACCCTCTTTGAACATGTTTGTCTCCTTTTGGTGTTGCTTTTTCGTTTCATCGAATTTTCAAATCACAACGGCGCTAAAGAAGTTTCACTTCAAAAAATTATTCATTTTTAGGTAATAAAAAAGAACGCAGAAGCAACGACGGCTCTCAAAGCAACATCAATGGCAATGGAGACCCACCGCCGAATACAACGTGCAAGATGTACTGTCGGAGATTTGATAAAGTAAGTTAAAAGCACATGAGTAGATATCCCTACAGAGGGGAAGCTTCTTAACAACGTCCAAAATTTATACCTATTCTCATAGGGTTGTCGCCTTTTTTTTTTTTTGACGCTGGGAAATGCATTTACGCACACCCTCCAGAAGCCTTACAGCGGACTGCAATGCTTCCGGAAGGTAGCGTGGGACTCAAGCAGGCCAATGGCCAGAATACCCACTAAAACCCAGCGATGTTCCTCCGTGTCGCCTGGTGGCTGGGTTACGGGTACACTTGCGCAATCATCCGCGACCCAGCCGGCGCCGTCCGCCGAGGCAGACCCTCCACCGGGGGACCTAAAGGCCCCCTAACACCGTCTGAGGCGCACCAGGAACATAATGGTGCGCCTCCGGACCCGAGGCGTCTCAACGGGCGACGGATACGCCATTCCATCACCCGGAGTTCCTCGCTAGAGGCAACCCTCAAGAGGGCCACACCCGCAGGAGACCCTCAAGAGGTTCACCCCTCGTGTAATTTTTTATAGAGGTTTTCTTCCTCGCGGCCCCTCGCTCAGTGCGTGGGGCCCCCGGTTCCGCTCAGTGCGGATTACGGGTTGCCCGACGGTGGCCGAAGCCAGCGCCCACCGGCCACAAAGACCGGCGGACCCGCCGCGCAGGGCGTTGCCACCCCCTCCTGTAATTTTTTAACGAGGTTTTCTTCCTCACGGCCCGAAAGCCTCTCCCCCAATTGTCGCCGCCCGGAGTCTCCACAGTCCACTCTGATGAACAGAGAAGTACCAGGATCCTCCAAGCGGCAACCCCCTGCTGGTTTTGGTCCGCGCCGGGTTTCCCCGGTATCTCCCATATCTGGGAGGCGTTCCCCCATCCGCCACCGGGGGGACGCGCCCGATGGGGGACCAGCAACCCCACACGGGATAGGGTTGTCGCCTGTTGCATGTGAACTTAAACATACTGTTAACTGTACAATGGTTAGGCATTTTTGTCTAAAAACATCACTTAAGTCTAATTTTTTATATAATTTACACTATTTTACACAATCTCTAAACTCTCACCAAACATTTTCTCAGTATTAATTTAATGCGCACGACCAACACTTGTCGTTTGCCTCCCAACTGAGCCCCAGCGGAACGTCTGCATTTCCGCAAATACAGATACCCACATATACTAGTATATAGATACATACACACGCCTTTATAATATTACTCTAGCGGCACGCTATGATGGCCGGTTTGACGTTTGTCCGCTCATGAAGTTCCGTATTAATTGATAACGACTTTGAAGGAAATAATTGTATTTCTTTATTGACGATAGTGATGTGCAGAGATTCATAAATTTTATCGAATGTAGTTTTAGGTTTAGGACTCAAAATTTATTTATTAAATTGATTTCTTAAATGTATACAAGTGTAGAAAAATCAGTTTGCACCATTTAAGGGGTGAATGTACTTGTGAATATGAACAATTTTCACTATGTGGACAAACCTCTGAAATCGCAAAAAAATATCAATAAATTTTTAAAAATGGAATCTAATACGATCGTCACATAGGATCGCTGGCTAGCACAACTACTACCTCCGGCAAACTCGCGTCAATGCTCAATGCAAAACAAAGCAGTTTCGAATTGACGTTGCTTCGAAAAGTATAAACTGTCAGTGCAATGCGATTGTGATATAGTTTTGACCTGGCTTTGGATTTCAAATATTGATACTGCATTACTGTTGACCCTTGCTCGTTAATTTGGACTCTGTTCAAGCCCTTTGTTGTGGATTTCGTCGATATGACCGAACGTACGCAGAGAACAGTGTGCTTAGTCTAAATCGGAGCACTCGAAAACGAACTCGAAAACTATTGATCGATTTCAGAGTAAAATAGACCTAAAATGGCTTGTATTAAGGTTTGAGTTCGCCAATACATTCAGCATTGTTCGAATGCTGAATGTATTGGCGAACTCAAACCTTAATACAAGCCATTTTAGGTCTATTTTACTCTGAAATCGATCAATAGTTTTCGAGTTCGTTTTCGAGTGCTCCGATTTAGACTAAGCACACTGTTCTAAATAGTCAGACACGTGAGTTCGTAATACGCCTTCGTAACTATTTCGATCGTGAAGCTCAAAATGGAGGGCCAATTTTACCTATAACGTCAGTGGTTGAACGCGTAGCTGATGCGCTTAATATTGGACAACGAACTGTTAGACGGATAACTAAAAAAAAATATGGCGAGACTGGCACAGAAGAAAATAAACTTCACACACCAAAAAAGAGAAAACGAGCAAAACCAGTCGTAGGCATCGATAGCTTTGATGCCGATGCTATCCGAAGACATGTTTACGGCTACTATTTACAGAAGGAGTATCCAACAAGAAAAAAGTTGGTGCATTCACTGAAGGAAGCTGGATTATTCTTCGGTGGGGAAAGTTCTTTAACGAAGATTTTGAAGACCATTGGATTTCGATACAAAAAATGTAACAAACGCAAAATATTGATGGAAAGATTTGATATAGCGATGGCAAGGTATACTTTTTTACGGCAAGTGAAAGAAATCAAAAATTGGCAAAATGTTGTGTTCTTGGATGAAACATGGCTTAATGCTAACCATACTGTAGGCCGTTCTTGGAACGATGACACAGCAGCATCTACTTCCAAAGTTCCTGTAGGAAAAGGATCGCGACTTATAATTTGTCACGCCGGAACCATCAACGGGTTTGTCGAAGGTTCTCTCATGGCTTTTGCGTCAAAAACCACTGGAGACTATCATGAAGACATGAATGGAGAAAAGTTTACTGAATGGTTTACCTCAATGTTGTGTAGCCTCCCTGAACCATCTATTATAATTATGGACAACGCCCCATACCACTCGATGCAAATTGACAAGCCACCTGCCCAATCCCAAAAGAAAGCTGATATCGTCGCATGGCTTCGTAAAAATGGCGTAGATGCAAACATGAATATGTTAAAAGCGGAATTAGTACGTCTTTTAAAAGAAAACAAACCAACCAAGATCCGATACGTCATTGACGAAATAGCATTAGAACATGGGCACAGAGTTATACGGTTACCGCCTTACCATTGTGAGTATAATGCGATTGAGTTGGTGTGGGCTCAAATTAAGGGATATGCTGCAAGACACAATACAGAACCCCCATTTACCACAAAAAAAATGCTAAAATTATTAGAAGAAGCTTGTGAACATGTGACTCAAGGAGACTGGGAAAAGGTTGTGAATAGAACTGTTAAATTAATAAGGGAAGATTATGAAAGAGATGTGAAAATAGATAATATTATAGAAAACGAACATATAATTATTAATGTATGTGATGATAGCAGTGACGACAGTGAAAATAGTAGTATGGACGAATCTGATTAATTATGGCCTTTTGTGGCACCTTTTTTGGTATCTTTTGTATTCATATGTTTCTTGTGTGCATATAAAGTATGTATATTCATTTTCGTTCAAATATTCAGTTCGTTCAAATAAATTAAATAAACATATACATTTTTGTTTTATTAAACCTATTTAATCAGGTACAAAAACAAAACTTAATTGTTTTTTGTTCGAGAATAAATTGACATTCCACATCACTATTGTAATGTGTCAAACCGGCCGTCATAGCGTGCCGCTAGTGTAGTGTGATTAGTGTGATAAATTGCATCATTATTTTTATTTATTTATTATTTTTATTTTATTTTTATTTTATAGTCTGTTCGTTTTCTTACGGTCGCCTTTTGTGTCTGGCCGCCTCCGCCGCGCGGTGTTTTACCAAAGACACCGCCGTGACTTCAAAGCATGCCGCGAGGGGTGTACAGGCACAAGGGGTTTTGGCGTTTTATACCTACTCATATTTTTTCATTAAAATTCTCTTTCCTTTTTAATTTTTTTATATTCGTATTTTATTACAATATAACCATAAACATAAAATATAATATTCTCATGAACACGGGTCTTCTCTCAAAATGAGAAGGATTTTAAGCATAGTCTACCACGTTGGCCAAGTGCGGATTGGCAGACTATTCGGAGATTCTGTTAAAATAGAAAAAAAATTACAAACAGAAAAAAGTAATAAAAATAAAAGCAGAATACTAAGAGCACCTGCGCCTGTACCGACACTAAGTTACTGAACGAACTATACTTATTTTAGGTGAATCGTCGCATGCGGAGAGCGTGCAGAAAAGCTGTGAAGTCGCAAACTTTCTACTGGGCCATCATCGTGCTCGTCTTCCTTAACACTTTGGTACTGGCGACGGAACATCACGGGTCTGTGTTTTATAGTTCATCACATTTTTTTCTATTTAACCGACTTTGAAAAAAGGAGGTTATCAATTTGACTACACGTATGTATGTCAAATCGACACGTATAACTATGACGTATGTAATATTATTGGAACCGCAATATATTCACATATGATAATGTATCAGGGCTTTCAAACAAAGCGCCTCTTTGCTTCAATAATGCGTTATCTTGAAAAATGCATAGAGACTTTTTTATAACTTTCAAAAAATTATTGCGTCAGTAAACAAATAGATATTTAACTATAGATCTAAGATTCATTATGTAAATAAACAAATATACTATCTGAAGAAATTGGACACATCGGTTTTAATTATCCAATAAAAAATATTGATTTTTCGGACTTGTCACATTATTGAAGTAGAGGGGCGAAATATACAATTTTTTTTATTACTACACGTACTTTACCCGACAACCAGTGAAGCTACACTTATCTAACAGAATAAGTTTCAATAAATAACCAGATCTTTCCATCTTTTTCATCTTCATTTGTCTCTGGTGTGTCTGGATTCTCGAGTCATCGTCACCGCACGCTTCCCTTGAGCTATATGTATACTGTTTAAAACTTTAATCCAGTTTTCACTTCTATCGGCAGTCCCCAAAGACTGTCTTGCGTCTTTTTTGACGTAATAACGTCTTATAAATCGATGAGCGCCAACTACATGCACGAAAAAGGATGACTCACTGTCATGTACCTCGGAACGTAGCGCGTAGCACGTAGCACGTAGCGCAGAATGTAGCACGTAGCGCGGAACTCAGCGTTCGGCTTGTGACGCATCTATCTCTCTTTGTTTTCTTATGACGTTATCACGTAAAATTATCGTCCGTTGTAGTAGTATCGACTTTACAGACAAGTAATTTTTTATTGATATAACTACTTGTTGTTACTATCAGTACGGCGGCGCGGTGAAACTTATTGCAGTTTGCAGCAAAAATTCAATAAATCACCAGATTGTTGCATCTTTTTATTAGGGTTCCGTAGTAATCAAGGAACCCTTAATTGTGAATCTTTCAAATTCCTATATACTGCCAGTATATAGGAATTTGAAAAAATTCACAGCAGTAGTATATATAATCAATTTTAAAGGAAAACTATCATGGCTATGTAGGGTTCACAGGTTAAGGAGTTATATCTGTTTTTCGAGGATTGTGACTACGGAACCCTACACTGCGCGTGGCCCGCCACGCACTTGGCCGGTTTTATTTTCATTTATTTCTTGCCTTATTCCAGTATTTTAATCATGTTTTAACAACTTTCCTTACAGACAACACGAATGGCTCGAAGTGTTTCAGAGCTACGCCAATTATTTATTTGTGGTTTTATTTACAATGGAGATGTTGGTGAAGATGTACGCACTAGGATTTCAAGTAAGATTTCTGATTTTATGATACCTACTCTTGTATTAGAACGACGGTTTAACTAATTGTTCCTGCAG
Organism: Melanargia galathea; assembly: GCA_920104075.1. NCBI lineage: Eukaryota > Metazoa > Arthropoda > Insecta > Lepidoptera > Nymphalidae > Melanargia > Melanargia galathea. The sequence goes on along the minus strand of OV049858.1, from coordinate 19,451,561 downwards.
GGATTGAAAAATTAACATCAGAATTTGGAACCTTTTAAGTTATACAGGGAAAAATATACGCCACCATCACGCAACACAACTCAACATACTTTTTCACTGGGGAAGTTTATCGGGATAAAAAGTATCATATGTCAATCTCCAGGATGCAAACTATCTCTATATCAAGGTTTAGTTTAATCAGATGAACGATCCGCGATTGCTTAATGGACGCTTTTCCCATCGTAACTCTTTTCCAAGATGAAAATACGTTTTTGGGATTTTAAAAAAACCAGTCAAGTGCGAGTCAGACTCGCACACCGAGGGTTCCGTACTCCAGAAGTATAAGTACAATCTGTTTTTCATTAGTTTGTCTTAAAAGTTAAGGTGCTAATAATTAAGCTAGACTTCTAAATTATATGAGCACTCATACAACTCAGAGGTCTATCTCAATTCGCTAACTATGTATGTATGGGGAATTGGGGATACCCTTTAATTTCCAATTTTTTTTAGTTTTTGGAATTTTTCCTTTATTTGTGCTGTAAGACCTGGCTTTTTGCCAAATTCCGTAATTCTAGGTCAACTGGAACTACCATTTAGGTTTTCGACCCAAAACCTATAGGGTACTTCCGGTTGACCTAGATTTGTCAATTTTGGTCAAAAGCAAGACGAAGAAGAAGAAGAAGTCTTACAGATCAAGTAAAGGAAAAATTCCGAAAAATAAAAAAGTTGAAAATTAAGGTAAATTTTGGTACTTACAAGTTTTCGTGAAAATCTAAATTTGCCCATATCTTTTTATTGTGTGGACTCAGGACCTTAATTTTTATACACCTAATAAGGACCATAGACTTTAGTATCTGGTATAAATTTCAACTTGCTAGGTCCACCCGTTCCTGAGAAAATCGGTGGTGACAGACGGACAGTCGGACAAGAAAGTGATCTTATAAGGGTTCCTTTTTTTATCTTTTGAGGTACGGAACCCTAAAAAGTAGTTTTTATAAAAGATTTAGTATTTTTTAATTCCTTGAGAATTCTATAATTTCACGGGATAAAAAGTAGCCTATTTTCTTCTACAAGGTCTAATATATCTCTGTACCGAATTTCGTAAAAATCGGTTCAGCAGTTTAGACGTGAAAGCGTAAAACAGGCAGAGTTACTTTCACAGTAATTATAATATTAGTATGGATTGGATTGAGATCGATTGGTTTTTTAAATCTTCCATTTCAGGGCTACTTCGTCTCCTTGTTCAATCGTTTCGACTGCTTCGTGATGTTCTGCTCCATCGTGGAGTTGGCACTCACCATCTTCGGCACCATCCCACAGTTGGGTATTTCCGTGCTTCGTTGCGTACGTCTCCTGAGGGTCTTCAAAGTTACCAAGTACGTTCATTCATCTTTGTTGGTTTTTAATAATGTTTATTGAGGGTTGATCGGTGTAGTGTAGTCTATTTCACAAATTTCTCTGCTGCAGAAAGGATAGAATTGTAGCACCTCTTAAGGTACTCAAGGAATACTTCCTGCTTCCCAACCACCGGTGTATGATGTTCGTGGTCTGTCAGTCAGCCCATCACGATACTTTTATAAGTATAAAAGATTTCAATATACTTAACTAAAGGAAACGCGGACCAAGGTCTAGACTTTATATCGATCGTCACCTATACTGCAGTCGTTTTGTTCATCAAGTACTGGCTCTCTCTGTCCAACCTGGTTGCGTCTTTGCTCGACTCCATCCAGTCCATCTTTCTCATCTCCTGCTGCTATTCTTTATATCGTTCATCACCTATACTCACTCACTCACTATTACCTAGTCACTGTGTTCAACAGATACTGGCGCTCTCTTTCCAACCTGGTCGCGTCTCTGCTCAACTCCATCTAGTCCATCTTCTCTCTTCTCCTACTGCTATTATTTATATCGTTCATCACCTTTACTATAGCTGCTCTGTTCACCAGGTACTGGCGCTCTCTATCCAACCTGGTCGCGTCTCTGCTCAACTCCATCCAGTCCATCTTCTCTCTTCTACTGCTACTGTTCCTGTTCATCGTGATCTTCGCGCTGCTGGGCATGCAGGTGTTCGGCGGCAGGTTCGACTACGACCCTATAGAGCAGAAGGAGAGACACAACTTTGACTCCTTCTGGCAGGCCGTGCTTACTATGTTTCAGGTAAGTATAATTAATTATTTTTTGTTTCTTATTTTTTCAGTGGCATTAAGGGGTCATAGATAATTTTTTACTTTTACTTTTTCTTTTACCGTTTATCACAGGATTAGCAAACTCGAGTTTGCTAACTCTATGTTAGTAGAACGAACAGAGGTGTGCTGCATGTGAATATGAACTAAAAGGTGCAACATTATAGTACACAAAATCATAACAAATAATTTATACACCAAAACCTTCCTCATGAATCACTCTATATTACAACCTCATGTAAGGGAGTTTTCTATATATGTTATATATGATATGTTTGGGAGTTTTCTGCACTCGTAATTTAAGTACACAATTTGAATGCCTTGCAGTATTTGGTGGCAGCCAGATTGCTGGCAGAATTTTTGTGACTGTTGCACTGATATTTTCTTTACCATTTAGATTCTAACGGGCGAGGACTGGAACGTGGTGATGTACCACGGCATCAACGCGTACGGCGGCGCCGGCTCGCCCGGCATGCTGGCCTCCATCTACTTCATCGTCATCTTCATATGTGGCAATTGTATCCTTTCAGCACTTATAAATAAGTTGTCGTCGTCATCAACCGATAGACGTCTTCTGGTACAGGTCTCTTGTAGGGACTTACACACGTCGCGGTCTTGTGCCGCTTGTATCCAGTGGCTCCCTGCAACTCTTTTGATGTCGTCGGTCCACCTAGTGAGGGGTCTGCCAAGACTGCGCTTTCCGGTGCGAGGTCGCCAATCCAGCACCTTGGAACTCCAACCTCTATTGGTTCTTCGAACTACATATGTGCCCCGCATTGTCACTTAACCTAAAATTTTTGTCCTTAAATATAGAACAGATATTCTTCTAAACGTATTCTTGGCTATTGCTGTGGACAATTTAGGAGATGCAGAAGAAATGGACGCACAAGAAATAATTAAGGAAAAGGAGGTATGATGATTTTTCTATTGATTTCTATGATGCCTCGAAAGTAAATTGAAAATATTAACCTGTTTTACCACCTTCTGATACGTGTCGGATAGCTATCTACAACTTTTGTCTTTGTCACTTGACATAAAGTAAAAATGTGACAAAACTTTACATTTAGGCTATCCGACACTTATCAGAATGTGGTGAAACAGGCCGTAAGACTACAGTTAAATTCTTTATGAGATCTTTATCAAAGTAGTTTTTGACGAGAATAAACTACAAAAGTAGTATAAATTAATAGTAATAAACTATATATTTAGAGTAAAATCTATTTTTAGTAATGGTTGTAGATTCAATGCGAATAGATAGATATACTTGGTGTTTTAAAAGATTGAAATAAACTTTGAAGTTTATTTTTGACTAGCTTTTGCCCGCGGCTTCGCCCGCGTGAATTTCGGGTTTTCACAAATCCTGAGGGATAAGTAGATTTCTGGTTCCCGTTCCCGCTCCCTTTTCCAACCTTTATACTTACTTAGGGAATTTTTTATCTCCATTCAAAATTGCAGCCAAATCTGTTCAGTAGTTTTGACTGGCCCGTTGGCGCGGTTGGCAGTGACCCTGCCTTCGACATACATACGACTAAAACAAACTAAAGAAATAAAAAACATCATAACCCCTAATAAAAACAAAATCTCCGATTCAAAATAAAAATTACGAAAACGCACGCAACAAACGCAGTACACATCCGCACGCATTAGCTCCCTCGTCCGAAATGGAGATTGGAATTGGATTGGAGCATGCACCCTCTTCACCGCACCCGCCCGCCGCGCGGCGGCGTACCGCCGCACCGCGTACGCGGCCGTCGCGCGCAGCGAAAATACCTATCAGGGCGTTTTTTAACATAGGTACTTACCGATTTCAACACAACTCCTTTTTTGAAAGTCGGTTAAAAAAGTAGCCTATGTTACTCCTTGGTTAATCCTCTACTTGTCTGTGAAAGTCCCGTCAAAATCGGTTCAGCCGTTCCGAAGATTAGCCCGTTCAAACAGACAGACAGACAGACAAAAATTTTAAAAACGTGTGATTCGGTTATGGTATCATTCAAATAACCATATGAGCTTAATATGTGGTAGTTATTTCGAAATTACAGACAGCAATTTTATTTATTAGTATAGATAAGGGTAGATGAATAAAAAAGATACAGAGAGAGATTAATTTTCTGTTAATTTTGCAGGGTGCTGATAACCCCGAAGCCGGAAACCCTCAGTTGGATGAAGAGAGAGGCGAAACTGACGATGAATATGTCAACGAAGAAGAAGGATATTCTAGTGAAGGGTAAGATTTTTGAAAGAGAATTTCTAGAAATCTGTGTAGAGAAATTAAAATATTTATGGAAACGTGGTTCGATAGTTTCATAAGCTCTTAAACTAATTAAATGAGCATAGTTATAATTAATTTTATCATTGATTTCATGCAGCCAGAAGTATAAAGCTTATAAAAGAGTGGCAAGGTAAACTTAATTTGTTTTTAAATCTATATTTGTAATTTAAATATTTTCAGTATTAATACCGTTGTTAATTAAGCATCCATGATAGGTTTTCCTGTCAATTTCATCACAGTAGCTACTGTTACTGACGAATTACCTTACGCCAGTTTCCTAATCTATCTTTAATTTGTCAGTTGTTATTTGTTAAATTAAATCCATATTGATTTTGCTAGGTAACTTATAGACCAACTAAAAATAGATTGGATACAGGAATTAACGCATAAGTTAAATGATGTTTGCAAGATCAAATAACGCGTTTGAATGATATAGAATTTGTTGTATTTAATTACATATAATAGATCTGAACACGAATATGAGGAAACGGGATCTGAAGAAGAAATGGAGCAACAAGACGAAGAAGATAATGCCAATGGTGTGTTAGTTACTGCTGAGAAGAAAGAAAATGGTAAGAAAATTTAACAAATCATTTAATAATAATATGTATACAATCTAAATATATAAAAGGAAAAGGTGACTGACTGACTGACTGATCTATCAAAGCACAGCTCAAACCACGGGATGGACTGAGCTGAAAGGCATGTAGATAGCTATTATGTTGTAGTAAATTCTAGTAGAAAATTCTACCCCTGAGGGGGTTAAAAAGGGGTTGAAAATTTGTGTGAAATATATATGAATCCACTTGGACGAAGTCGCGGGCATCAGCTCATATATTATATAAGTATAGTATGACAGAGCTAAGATTGGCTGCCAAGGCCAAGGCAAGCCTGGGATTTGACTATAAAGGATTTTGAGTAATCGTCTTTTTCGGTTGCAGGTGATATCAAAAAGGGGGAATCCCCAACACCAAAGGTTTCGGCCCGACCGCGAAGGTTATCAGAAATAGAGATCAAAGCAGACGAGAAGCCTATACCGGACGCAAGCAGTTTCTTCATATTTTCCAAAACTAACTGGTAATTTATTGATATTAAAACAAAATTTATAAAATATTTTTTAGGTATCAGTATTTTGTATTTCTGTTCATTTCTGGTTCTTCTCCAGCCCAGAGCAGATTTGGACACTTTAGTTTTAAGTTGTCGTAAATAATAATTAAAACCTTACTTACATAAACATACTTCCAAAATTAAGAAGGAAATTTTGAAAAGTTCAGTATTGAATTTTGACTACGTTTTGATAATATTTTGATACGATCCAATCGAATTAAATTAAGATTCTGTAATATATGAACTAAAACTTGATATACAGGTCCATTTTCTAGCTCCGTCTTAGCTATTCATCACAAAATTTATTCAGATATTGTGTAGAATAGAATCGCCTGTCTGAGTAACAACAACAACAATTAGATTTAAAAAAAAACATTTTTGTTCAGGTTCCGTGTGACATGTTACAAGACACAAAACCATGCCTGGTTCAGGAATATGATCCTGCTGTGTATCCTTGCTTCGTCTATAATGTTAGCAATGGAGGACCCAGTAGGAAGGAAGGAGAGCGAATACATGACTGAGGTGAATCAATATTTAACTTATGAAACGTTAGAAAGTTATGAAACATACATTTCTATGTTATGAAAAGTTACATTTCTGAGTTATGAAACATTAAATTTCTAAGTTATGAAATATTATATTTCTAATTTACGAAACGTTATATTTCTAAGTTATGAAAAGTTACATTTCTAAGTTATGAAACGTTACATTTATAAGTTATGAAATCCAAATTTGACAGTTCAAACCCCATTCTTTATACTCGTAACACAAGCTTTCGCTTATTTGGAGGGGAATATGCTCCATATTAGTGATGCTCATCATGGCTTATTTGGCAATATTCTTTAAATTAATTTGTGCAGATTCTCCGCAAAATTGACTACTTCTTCACGGCGGTGTTTACGCTGGAACTGCTTCTGAAGCTGGTGACGTATGGCTTGGTGCTGCACAAAGATGCCTTCTGCAGGTCCGCCTTCAACCTCCTCGATCTGCTGGTCGTCATTGTTTCCCTGGTCTCTGTTAGTGGGTAAGTATACATCTATTTATACAATAACTGTAACTATACAAATAAATAAAATTGAAGTGTCTGATTGTAATGTCAAAATAACAGCAATGTACTGTGGAAAATTCACTAACCTAGCTAACACTTGGGACATTGGAAGTAACTACCCTACCTGACGACGGCCTCCGACCAACCCTTTTAGCACCCTTTTTAGGTAGTGTACCACCATAAGGCACACACAATGTCAAACCAACAACACAAATTTAGTAACCATACTAAAATACTAACATTGTGATAGACACAAAAAGACTCACCGAACAGCAGATCACTTTACACCTACTGCTTCCAGGCTACGATAAGCCCAACCGACGTTCAAACAAATTCTAAACTGTACACGAAGCTTTCTTTATAAAAATGAATATCCTATCCTTCTCATCTAGACTTGTCAAAGACAAACACCACGTTACACTACAGAGACATAACAAGATACTATAGTGCTAAAAAGAGAAACGTATTTACCGTTAACAGGTGCAATATTATAACGTTTTTTAAGTAACGTTACAAATCACGATAGTACTAAATACATAAACAACTAATATATATTATATATTTTTTATGTCTGTCTGTTTATTCCGGCTAATTTCCAACTCATATTTTCCCCACAGATCAAAGAATGTGTCTTCCATAAAAATTTTAAGAGTATTTCGAGTGCTCAGACCACTCAGAGCGATCAACAGAGCCAAAGGATTGAAGGTTCGTATCATGATGTTAAAATATATACATATTTTCGATTTTATATTTAAAATTTAAGATCAAAACATATTTCCAGCCCCACTCGTATTATATTCAATTTGGCATCAAACGAAAATTTTATTAGGTACTTACTTAAAATTTTAATAATAATAATATTCTATTCTTTTCTAAATAATATTCTTTCCCGCTAGGAACTTTGTTAATTGTGTACTTTTTTGAGACCTATCGATTTTGTTTAGTTTAAAGATTGTGTACAATCAAATTAATTAGTTTATGAGGAATGAAGTTTGCAGATTCATAATTTATTTATTTATTGTCTCACTTTGGCTGCATTTCGATTCTTATTCTTTGTTATTCCTTGCATAATGAGCATATAAAATGTTCTTAAAAAATACAGCGTGTTATTTTAAGAGCGGTCAATGAGAAAAAAACTTAATTAGTTTTTAAAGATAGAGTTTAGTCAATCAATTTTAAAGAAAATCAAACTAAGTTCAAATATTTTCAAAATCTCATACACACTCACTCGCCTCTTAAAATGACATTCAGTATAGATGTAATTTTCCTACATAAAACACTGAACCGATTTCTAAATTAAAAAAATATTATGACGATAAACATAGAAGAGAAAGAAAATCTCAAAGCTACTCTACTCTACAATACTTTCGGAATGTCTGACGAAACATTGAATTTTTTTTACTCTATTTCAATATTTTTGATACTTCATATGCAAATGTTTATAGTTAAATCATAAGTAATTAGTAAAAGGATATTTTTGTCGATTTCTAGCACGTAGTTCAGTGCGTGATTGTTGCTATTAAAACGATAGGCAACATTTTGCTGGTGACCAATCTACTACAATTCATGTTCGCTGTAATGGGGGTGCAAATGTTCAAGGTAGGGAACAAAATTATTTGTGGATTTAACTTTTACTATATTATTTTTATCAACGACACCTTTGGGTATTATACTCATATTAAAAAAAACAATTTTGTCGGAAGTAAGTATTTTGCACTCGCTGATTTTTAAGTTCGGTCTGATTGAAATTTCTCTTTTCGGAAATAAATCATCTGATTTCGTTTCGTGTGTGTGAGGCTTTTTACGTGTTTCGAGAATAGTACTTTATACTAACCTGATTTTCGCTTGTCTGTGGGTCCAAAAATTCGCTTTGTAGGCGAAAGCATGTTTTGATTTATTCCCATATTGAGTTTAACCTAGCCCAAAGGTGTTGTGCGCTGTTCTCGTGAGAGCCATTTTGATTTGTGATTTTTTGGACTCAGATGAAAGGCTTTAATGTGTTTCTTTTGCACCAACCCTACCTGGACATTTTCACTCGAGTACTGGGAGTGAGGTACATGTTACATTGATTTGGTTAATTTTTTTGGGTTACAATTTTTTTGTGGTTTGATTTTGTACATGGTCAGATCGAGACACTGGCAGTTTTTGATTTGTTTAATTTTTGCCCGTGAAATGGTGAACTAACGCCATGTAAGTAGGCATTATTTTTTTTATTTTTTTCAACAAGTTTTAACCTATTGTGTTTTCCTTTGTTTTTTTACACAAAAAATGTCCCACGCGACATGTATACAACTGCACACTTTGGGATCATTGATACACTGTGACCCGGTAACGTAACTGTGTTTGTGTGTTTGTTTTAACACTTTTTTGCATCATTGTGTACGTCTTGTACTTGTATTGGTAACAGTACGTCGTGAAGTGTGTTTTCGCTTCCATTAAATCGATTGGCAATATCTTTATAATAAATCACATGCTACAATTCATGTTTGCTGTTGTCGGCATACAGTTGTTTAAGGTATAAACTGTAATGTTGCTTTTATCAATGTCTTGGTAGTTTCATACATCTGCTTTTGTGACACTGTAAAAATTCTCCTTAAAGGCGCTATAATCATGCAAAGACGAGCTCTACGTGACCCTTTTCTACACAAAGTATTAGATTAAAGTAAGTATTTTCTGTAATGTATTATAACCCATATTATCGTCAACGAAAGAGAAAAAATAATAAATAAATAAATAAATAATAAATTTCTATATTGTGACAATTTATATTATGATATAATTTTTGCTTACATTAATTTTATCGTTTTTAGGGTTCCGTACCCAAAGGGTAAAAACGGAGCCCTATTAATGTCACTCGGCTGTCTGTCCGTCTGTCCGCCGGTCACAGGTCTCTAGCTCGCAGACGAAATGAGTTACAAACCTGAAATTTTGGTATTTGGTGTAAAACGTTAACCCAAAATCAAATATTGAATTAAAAATTGAATTAAATTATTTTTCAGGGAACATGAGAAAGGAGCCGGAAAAAAAATTTTTTTTCTTACCCTAGCTTGTGGGGTATCATTATTTAGAGCTCATTGAGTAGAGTACGAATATTAATTTTTTTAATTTTTTGCTTAAAAAGTAAGGAAATGGGGGGTCATCAAAATTGTCAGTTTTAGACCATTTTTGTGACGGGGGCTATCTAAAAAACTAAACTAGTTAGGAATATGATATTTCGGTATATTATGTACTATATGCTCTATTTGTACAACAAATACTGAAAACAACGATTCATAAAATAGTTTATAAGCTGTGACCAAAACAAACGAACTTATTTTGCGTTTTTCTTTCACGGTTTCTTGCGATGTCTAACTCGGAAATTAAATATTTCTTAGACCCAAAATATTATATTGTTCATAATTATGTACGGAACCCTGAAAGAGCGAGGCCCGACTCGCACTTGGCTGATTTTTAACAGATAATCTAATTTTAATTATTTTTAAGAGAAAATTAATAAATAAGTTGTTACAATAAAGATAATGCTAACAATATAATTATAACAATGTTAATTAAATTGGTCCCAAATGAGTACCCTGAGGAACACTAATTGTTACTCTTGAAATTATTCAAGAGTAACAATTAGTGTTTATTCAAGAGTAACAATTAATTATAACAGTACAGAATTACAGTATATAATTGAGTTACCTTTACTTGAATATAATAATGTAAAAATTCTAATATCTAATAATAATTTCATATATTTTACCCAATAATATTAATTTTTAATCCCCGAATACTTTGTCGAAGGCTTTGCTGAAATAGGAACTGTATTTAGAATTTTTAACATTGAAACTATTGGCATAGCTGCACTATGCAGTAGCTGCAAATGTATGAAACTATCTTTAAAAAAGTCAAATCATAACCTAATAAATAAACTATGACATTATTTTAATCGTTTTTTGCTTAGCTTTCCCATTGAAGAGGCGAGGTCAGGTGATTTAAAGAAAATACATTTAGTTTGAAATGTGAACATTTTCGGTTTTATAAATTTTAATATGAATCTGTTTTCAGGGAAAATTCCGTAGATGTACAGATATAACCAAAGTCACAGCTGAACAATGCAGGTAAGTAATTTAGATAATAATTCATTGAAATCTTGACAGAGTTCTTTTTACGGTGACTATTCTTTTGAGGGAAGTGTTGCGTGGTTGTGACAGCGCATATCAGTTGATTGCTTGGTCAAGCAACGGTGTTTGAGTCCGTAACTGGATGGACCATCGACTTTGGAGTATACGACTTAACTAATCTTAGTTGGATATTATTTGACTAGCGTTGGTCCACCTAGTAGGGGGTCTGTGAATACTGCACTTTGCGGTGCGAGGTTGTCATTCCAGTACCTCGGGACCCAAATTCTTCTTCTTCTTTTTTCTTTCTTCTTCTTCTTCTTCTCTTCTGCGAACTCTTTTAATGTACCCCTTATATATGAGTGGTACGTACTTGCCTCAGTGGTCTAGCGGTTGGCGTGGTTGACTGAGGATCACGAGGTTCAGAGTTCGATTCCCAGGTTGGACCATTTATGTACCCAGGGTTTTTCTGTCATGAAATTCTCAGTGTCAGTCTGGAGTTAGTAGTCCTATGCCTCGGAGAGCACGTAAAGCCGTCGGTCCTGCGCCTGATCTTTCTCCGGTCATGTCACATTGGTGGACTATGAGAGTGAAGGAATAGAAAGTACCTGTGTATATAATAGTGCACTATAATTCTGCTGCGTAGCTGGCTAATCTCCGTCTCGGTTGAGATTGGCCGCCGTGGCCAAAATTCGGTTGGAAGGACATTAAAGGCCTGTTTCACCACCTTCTGATAAGTATCGGATAGCCTAAACGTAAGTTTTGTCACATTGTTAATATAATTTATGTCAAGTAACAAAGATTAAAGTTGTGAATAGCTATCCGACACTTATCAGAAGGTGGTGAAACGGGCACTGAACGTGCAAACATTTTCAGAGGAGCATATTTGATATACGAAAATGGGCGGTTGCAACTGAAGGACCGACAGTGGATTAATAATAAATGGAATTTCGACAATGTTCTCAACGGGATGCTGACTCTGTTCACTGTTTCCACTTTCGAGGGTTGGCCAGGGTGAGTACACTAATTCTTTTTACGTTTATTGTACGTCACTATCATCATTTAAATTAAAAATTTAAATCACCCTGACATGTGGACTTTATGGAAGATTAGAAAAGAGCTGATGACCTTGAAAAGGCTGGCTAAAATTTTGATAAAACATATCTAAGAACTCAATTTTTTTAGCGATGGCTAAAAAAACCGCTTCATCCGTTTAAGAGGTGGGACATACAGACACGCAGACAAATAGACACACACACATATCAGTCAAACTTATAACACCCCTCTTATTGAGTCGGGGTTAAAAAAAGAAATCTTAAATTGACGTGTCTATCTGTGATTTCGAAGAAATGCCTATTATTAAGCTCATACATATTATTATTATTTGAACGATAGCATAACCCAATCGTACTTTTTTGATTTGCCGGGAAGGACTCTAAAGATTTGTATCAAAACCTAAATCTACGCGGGTAAAGTCTAGTAACAAATTAAATATTATAGTAAATTTTTTTACATTGGAAGTGTAGGTTCAATTGGCTGTCCAATTGGCGTAAATGAAAAATTCAATTTTATTTTGCAGTTTACTATCTACCTCCATGGATTCCAATGAAGAGAATCACGGCCCAGTGGAAAATTCCAGACCTTTGGTCGCGTTCTTCTACATCAGCTACATTATTGTCATAGCTTTTTTCATGGTAAGAATTGCACAGTCAACAACACCAAATGCATAATGGCCGAATAGCCTCTTGAATGTTTCAAATTGCAGTCTCATCAACAGTGATATCACGTTGAATAAACAAGATAAAATATGCGAGGCAGTCTTTGGGGACTGCCGATAGATGTGAAAACTGGATTGAATTTTAAGAATAAAGTAGTTTTAAAGCAAGAGCTGTCAAGACTTGGCCAAATAGCAGTTTCTGTTTCATTCCATACAACAAAAACTGAAAATATTTTTTTCTGTGCAAACTATCAGTTTTAGAGAATAACGTTTCATGACCATTATTCATCAAAATGACGAGATCTTTCGATAAATATTTTTTTTAATGGAATTGGTAACAAAAAATCTTATGTCGCTCATATAGCAGTTTCGACCCACTCTGTACGTCCGGTGACGATATGATTTTTGTTCACCCACAAGTGCAAAAGTGCAAAAGTGTGTTAAACGCGACTAAAGAAGTTTTCACTTCAATAAGTTGGATTGTTTCTTGCAGGTGAACATTTTCGTTGGTTTCGTCATAGTGACGTTTCAAAAGGAGGGTGAGCAGGAGTTCAAGGATTGCGAACTCGACAAGAATCAGAGGAATTGTATCGAGTTCGCGCTGAAAGCGAAACCTGTTCGTAGGTTTGTATCGATCTCATTATTTTGTTCATCATCATCATCATCATCACCACGACCACCACCTTCATATCATCATTTTTATCACTATCATCATTTTCATCATCATGATCATCACCACCACCACCACCACTACCACCACCACCATCATATCATCATTTTTACCACCATCACCATCATCATCAACATCACCACCACCACCACCATCATATCATCATTTTTATCATCATCATCATGTTCATCATCATCATCATTTTCATCATCATCATCATCACCTTGTGTTTTTCATACGCTACGCTATTTTTAGCTGATATGTCCAGGGGGACTTGAACAACACTGCGAGCGCATTCAACCAAACATTCGGTGCCGTACGCTCCGCAGGTGTGTCGCGACACTTATAGAGCAAGAGCCCACGACGGCCAGACCTTCGTTATTTTATAAAAAAGTTGAAAGTTCCTCCGTGTATTGTCCCCAACAAAGGGAGAAACGATCAGCGACTATGAAGTTGGGCCCCCTTGGACTTTTAAACTTTAAGGGCGTCTGGCAGGGGGTAGCAACTGTAATAAGTGTCCAGCAATGCATGACGTGATTTTTAAAGTTATCCTGAAGAAAATAAAAAAAATTAGACTTTATACTTTGATGTTAGATTTTTTACACCTTTATTACCTGTTATCCCCCAAAGTAACCATGATCCCAACTTCATAGTCGCTGATCGTTCCTCCCTGTATTGGGGAAAATGCACAGATAAACTTTCAGCTTTTATAAAATAACGTAGCTCTGGCCGTCGTGGGCTATTGCTCTATAAGTGTCGCGACACACCTGCGGAACGTACGGAACCGAACGTTCGGTTGAATGTGCTCGCAGAGTTGTTCAAGTCCCTCTAGACGCATCAGCTGAAATTACGTCGCGTATGAAAAACACTACGAGCGTATTCAACTGAACGTTCGGCGCCGTACGTTCCGCAGATGTGTCGCGACACTCACACCTGATATATCTTTCGTCAGATACATTCCCAAGCACCGCATCCAGTACAAGACGTGGTGGTTCGTGACTTCACAGCGGTTCGAGTACGTCATCTTCTTCTTCATAGTGCTCAACACCATCGCGCTCATGATGAAGTACCATGAAGCGGACGCTGACTACAAGAAGGTATTGAAATGTTTTTACCCGACTACGGCAAATCCAAAAGGAATGGTTATGATTTTAGCAGTCTATGTATGTATGTGTTTGTGTCCGATTTTTGTATGAGATACTGTGTGTACCACTGTAGCGCCTAAATTACTGGACCGATTTTGATGAATGAGGTGTCTAATGATTCGTTGTTATGGTCCGGGTGACATAAGCTACATTTTATTTACGAAAAAAAAATCGAAAAAGTGAACTTCGCGTGGCTTTCTAGATTATTAAATTAGTTTTGGATAGACATAACAGATGGCGCCACTGGCTGCTTGCCCCGCGTTTTCTGCACACTAAATTATTATTTTATATTAAATTAAATTATTAAGCGTAGTCGGGTTTTAGTTAGTTAGTTAGAGCCGATCGTGCAAGCGAGCGCGCGGAACAAGCGCTAAAGAGGCAATGTTTTCTTGTGACGTTATCACGTAAAATTATCCCCTAAGCCAACTTTACAGACAACCAATTTTTATTTTAAAACAAGTATACTTAAATTAAAAATTTAAAAAACCCCCGACATTCGCCATTTTGTGGCGGCGGCCATCTTGGATTTGCATAGTGCTATTCTTCTAGTCAAGCCCTTTCATTTGATACCCATATTGAGGGAGTTGTGATAAAATATGTAATCCGCCATTTTGTAGCGACGGCCATCTTGGATCGATTTTCATCAAACATAGCTAACAACACTCTCGACTAGTTCACCTTTTAAACAAAAAAAACCGCATTCAAATCGGTTCACCCGTTTGAGCGCTAGAGGGGAACACACACACACACACACACCCACACACACACACACACACGTACAGACACGTCAAACTTATAACACCCCGTCGTTTTTGCATCGGGGGTTAATAACCAATTTTATTATCAAAATGCTAAAAATGGAACTCTTGTAGGGGCTGACTAAGTAGTGACGCGTAACTTGTGAGGACGCGTAGACGCGTAGTCACTATAGTCAGTCCCTATTAAGCGGCCGTTGGGGGAACACGCTTTCGGCGAACAGAATAAAACATGAACACATGACAAGGTGTTATATTTAGCCATCCCACGAACCAACATACATCCCAACACTCTTATGGTGCTACTTTCTCCGTCTGTCCATCTGTCACAGTCAATTATTTCAGTAACTATTAAAGCTAACTACATGAAATAACAATGATGCAAATCTTTTTCAGGCGCTCGATTATTTGAACATGCTACTTACGACGGTGTTCATGCTCGAGTTTGTGTTCAAACTGTCCGCGTTCAGATTCAAGGTAATGACAACATCGGTTCACCCATTTAAGAGTAACAGGGGAGACAGACACACAAATAGCAGCACAACTTATAACACCCCTCTTATTGCGTCAGGGGTTGAAATAGGTAGTTGCGTGTCATCCTTTTTACAATGTTCTCCGTATAAAAGAAAGTATGTAGGTACTTGTTTTATAGTACGGCAGCCCTGGAACAAAATTAGTGATTAATAACAAGCTGAATTTTTGTGAGCAAGTTCGTTTCGACGAGACGAACAACTTTTTAACCGACTTCAAAAAAAGGAGGTTCTGTATTCGACCCGTATGTATGTATGTATGTATGTATGTATGTATGTATGTATGTAAGTATGTTCGCGATTATCTCCGCAACTAATGAACCGATTTTGATGATTGTTTCACTATCGTAATCTACATTCTTTCAGGAAGGTTTTAGTATATAACACACCTAGTTATCATTCTTACGTACGAAGTTATAAGCATAAATGTATACATATGTCACTAATATGTTCTCTGATATTGCCAGACCTATTGCTGAAGCCTAATATAGCTATTCTGTCCAAAGACTTCACTCTGCTACGCCTACGTAACATTAACCTTTTGCAAAAACTTTTGGGCCGAAGTCAGTACAGCTGTACTATAGAGTGATTCCTTGGAGTTTGTGCACGGTTACGTGTATTTCCATGCTATACAAAGCCAAACCGCACGGGTGTGAAACTGGTCGCGTATAGATTGTAAATTACTTTTTAGTCTAAGTCTTCCAAATTATACAAGAGTAGTACGCATATAAACTAATCTTGTATAGATCGGAAGGTAGGTTAGGTTGGGTTAGAACATTATAAAACCATTCAACTATACTTAGTATGACACAGAAAATGCATATATGTCACAGGATATTTAATAATAATTAATAATATATAGGTCATAATCTATTTAACATAGTTCTTATTTATATTATTATGAATATAAAGAAAACAAATCACTAAAAAGCATAAAATAATTTTTTTCAAAGAAAAATGAACCGACTTCAAACCATTCGAACTAAAAAGTTTAAAATAATTTTTTATTCATTTAGATTGACGATTAAACTACCTAACTCAAATAATATATAATTTTTTGGAGTCGGCGCCAAACCACATTCAATTCGTCTGAGTAAAATCAGAGTAACTATCCACTTTTGAATGCGAGCGCGGTGAATCATAATAGTCGCGGAGAGTATGGCTGTCGGGACGCGGGGAGCATATTTTCGACTTGAAAAGTATGAGTCATTTGGCGCCGACTTCAAAAAATTATATATCATTTGAGTTAGGTAGTTTAATCGTCAATCTAAATGAATAAAAAATTATTTTAAACTTTTTAGTTCGAATGGTTTGAAGTCGGTTCATTTTTCTTTGAAAAAAATTATTTATCTAATGAAAATTCTCGATGGAGGTAGCTAATCGGTGGGAAGGTGTTAAAAATTTCGATTCGCTCGGGTGGGAAATCGTTCCACTAAAAGTAGGACTATGTAGCCATTTCATTATACAAGATCAGCTAGTTATTAATAATGTTTAATCATTTTTATAACCTCATTTTTTGGAAATATTCGGAGTGGAGGACGCTGTAGAATATTATTAATAACCAGCTGATATTTTTTATTTTGCGTATTCAATATACGCAAAATAGTCGGTTTAATTTTTCTTAAATAATTTAAGCTTGTGTTAATACATAATTAACACTAACATTTGAAGACCCTAATAAATCATTTTAACGTTTATTTTTTCAACTTTCAGAACTACTTTGGGGACGCGTGGAACACAACCGATTTTATTTTAGTAGTCGGCAGCATCATAGACATTGTAGTCACACAAGTTAATGAAAATAAATCGGACGTAAGTGTTAGTACAAAAATTACGGGTGATATCTTAATATATTATGTATATGTTACAGCCAAAGTAATAAATAAGGTTATTATATATATTATCCAGATATTATAAATAATATCAACTCAATTTGGATAAAGTAATAATTGACACAGAATTATTAAAATTAACTAGCTATTATCAATAATATTCAGCTATTTTATATAATATCTTGGAAGACTTGGATAAAGTAACAAAACAAGGACTTATGTTTAACTGATCATCAGATATTGCAAAATATAACATAAAATAAACTGTTTATGCCACCCAAAAACATACTTAGTTACTTCTGCAACGGCTTCGGCGCTGCGGGAAGTGCAGCCCCTTCGTGCTTGCGTAGCAAAGCCCAGGCACCCACGCTCACCTCCGCAGCTTCGGCTTGCTGGTCGCCTTTGGCGACCTGCCTCATCCGCTACGGCTCGCACGGGTGCCTGCGATTTTCTACGGCGGGCGGGGGCTGCTCTCCCTTCGCGCCTACAACACTCTAGGGCCAAGGCAGACAAAACTACGTAGTCTGTGAAATAAAACTTGGCATGATTCAAGCTCATACTACTGAGTAACTTATAGGATACTTTTCATCCCAAAATTCAGCATGGTTCCCTTGGGAGAGGGGATGAAAGTTAAAATGTGTACTTAGCTGTAATTTATTAACTGGTAGTTCGATTTCATTCTTTCTTTTTTTGTTAGAAAGGAGATACCTACTTTAAAAGTTATTCCATAAATATATCAAGGTCATCGGTTTTAGGTATAGTTCAGAAATTACAGCCATCACAATCCTCAGTATTCCATATAACTTGGAACCCGGATTGCACAGGAATCTTTAAACGTCTGGATCATCATCTGGGGTGCATTTAAATTTGTGTTTGTCTGTCTCCAAAATGCTGGACCGATTTTGATGGGACTTTCATTGGGAAAACTTAAGAATGGGAAAGAGCTATTAAAAAATTAATACTCATTACTGTAGTTCTATTTTAATGCGCCACTTTTAACAGTATGAGCTCAAAGGAGTTTAGGAAAAACAAAGAGTTTCCGCGGGATTTTTAAAAACCTAAATCCACGCAGACGAAGTTACCTAATTAATAATTCTAGTCTAGTTAATTAATAATGCTTATTTTCGTGAGGTACTTATCTCCTGAGGTGTCTCCGGAGAAATTACAACAGCTATGCCTATAATGTTTCTATCATCAGCTTTGGCACGGTTTTGGTAGGTACATCAGAAATTTTAGGCTAGGTTAGGTTAGGTTAGGTTAGGATAGGGTAGTTTAGATTACGAGATCGTGGTGATCATGCCACACCACAAAGGAATGAGATGCTGGAGGGGAAGCAAGTCGGGCCGTATTTATCATTTTGACGAACGTTCACCTGCTATTATGAATATTGTCTGGTTTGACATGATGTTATGAATAATATCTGGACAATTTAGGTATTATTTATAATTGCTAGTCATTATGAATAAAAGCTAATTAATTACTTTGGCTGTAACATATATAATTCTTTTGTACGTGTGTTTGTCACCTAATTCCTCATAAACGGCTGGACAAATTTGGATGAAATTTTGTGTGTATATTTAAATAGGTTCTTGGATGGTTTAATAAATTATATAATTGGAACTGATAATGCATAATTGGTGGCGCTGATGTTGGTA
The DNA here is from genome assembly GCA_920104075.1 of Melanargia galathea. Lineage (NCBI taxonomy): Eukaryota > Metazoa > Arthropoda > Insecta > Lepidoptera > Nymphalidae > Melanargia > Melanargia galathea. Next base: position 19,432,568 of record OV049858.1, on the reverse strand, counting down.
TATCACCGGGCAGGACGACGTCTGCCGAGTCCGCTAGTATAGCTATTATATATCTATAATTTTTCTGTAATTTTGCGTATTTATCACCTAACTCCTGAACGGCTGGACCGATTTGGATGATATTTTGTGTGTATATTTCAATGGGTTCCTGCATGGGTTGAAAACACAATTAGACGCGGTAGGTGGCACTGATGTCGGTATGTCACCGGACAGGACGACGTTTGCCGGGGCTAGTTAAAATCAAAAATTTTGAACTAATTAGTTCAAAATTTTTATGTTTTCTTATGTTACAGATCGGCATCATCACTCCTATAAAAGAAAGCGACGAGGTTCGTATTATTCGTCACCCGTTTTACTACCATTTTTGCTACAAATAGTAATAGATCATTTTTTTGTCCGTCCGTATGTCGGTTTATAGTACTAACTGCTCCAGTTGTAAAATAGAACAATTTCTTTTTTCCTATATTAATTTTTTTTTTTTTAATAATTATTAAAACAAATTACTTATTAGTATTTGTATTGCCCGGGATGTAAGCTACCTCTGTATCAAACATCAAAATTGGTTACACTGTTGGGCAGTGAAAGGCTAGCAGACAGACAGACACACACACTTTCGCATCTTTATTATTAGTATGGTACCAATCCAGAATCCTACCAATTTTCAGCCAAGTGTGAATTTTTGTAACCTCACCCTTATTTTTAACCCCCGACGCAAAAACGACGGGGTGTTATAAGTTTGACGTGTCTGTGTCCTGTACGCCTTTGAAAGGTAAATTAGTCAGGAGTGTTCTTAGCTATGTTTGATGAAAATCGGTCCAAGATGGCCGCCACCACAAAATGGCGTATTAAGTACATATCTGTATTTCTTCACAACTCCCTCAATATGGGTTTCAAATGAAAGGGCTTGACTAGTAGAATAGCACTATGTAAATCCAAAATGGTCGCCATCACAAAATGGGGAATGTCGGGGGTTTTTAAATTTTTAATTTATACTTGCTTGGTCTAATATGACCGACTATGGTTTATGATTTTCAGGGTTCCAACCTGAAATTGAAATACATCGCATTCTTCCGGCTGTTCCGAGCGATGCGTCTCATCAAACTCCTCTCTCGAGGGGAGAGGATAAGGACACTTCTTTGGACCTTCATCAAGTCGTTCCAAGCTCTGCCCTACGTCGCATTGCTGATTGTACTGCTGTTCTTCATTTATGCTGTGGTTGGGATGCAGGTGGGTTCCACAAAGGCTATTCTTATTTACCCGACTACGGCAAAGCCAAAAGGAAGGGTTATGATTTTAACAGTCTTATGTATGTATGTATGTATGTGGCCGATTTTTGTATGAGATTCTGTGTGTACCACCGTAGCGCCTAAACTACTGAACCGATTTTGATGAATGAGGTGTCTATTGATTCGTTGTTATGGTCCGGGTGACAAAGGCTACATTTTATTTACGAAAAAAGTCGAAAAGTGACCTTCGCCAGGCATTCTAGATTATTAATTGTTAGTTTTGGATAGACATAACAGATGGCGCCACTAGCTGCTTGCCCCGCGATTTCGAGTTTCGCTTGCGTAGTCGGGTTTTAGTTTACGAACTTTATACCTTGTTGTCAGTTATAAGTACCTGCCTTGCCAGACAAGCCAGGTAATTGTAAGGAGGGATAATGATTACTCCTGTAACACACTTCTACAAGGCTGTTTGGAGGAAATCTTCTTATCAACCCCCGACGCAAAAACGACGGGGTGTTATAAGTTTGACGTGTCTGTGTGTGTGTGTTTGTGTGTGTGTGTGTGTGTGTGTATGTGTGTATGTGTGTCTGTCTGTTCCCCTGTGGCGCTCAAACGGGTGGACCGATTTGAATGCGGTTTTTTTTGTTTGAAAGGTGAATTAGTCGAGAGTGTTGTTAGCTATGTTTGATGAAAATCGATCCAAGATGGCCGTCGCTACACAATGGCGGATTACACATTTTTTCACAATTCCCTTAATATGGGTATCTAATGAAAGGGTTTAACTAGTAGAATAGCACTATGCAAATCCAAGATGGCCGCCGCCACAAAATGGCGAATGTCGGGGGTTTTTTAAATTTTAAATTTATACTTATTGTCAGTTATGAGTAGGCCGTGTCAGGCAAGACAGTTGAAAGGAAGGATAGTCTCCTGTAACATTCTTCTACAAGGCTGTTAGGAGGAAATCTTCTTATGCGGTAAGAAAATATATCAACAGTCAGGTAGTTTGAATGGTGGCAAACAGATGGTCAGGTGGAGAATTGATGGTCAGATGTAAGAGTTCTACTTGATGCTATTAAATCTTAATAAATATATAATTCTTCTATACGTGTGTTTTTCACCTAACTCCAAAACTGGAGGACCGATTTGGATGAAATTTTGTGTGTATATTTCAATGGGTTCCTGGATGATTTGAAAATACAATTGGACCACTGGTGGCTCTGATGTCGGTATGTCACCGGGCAGGATGACGTCTGCCGGGTCCGCTAGTATTATTATAAAAAGTGTTTACAAAATTGGTACTTACCCTTTGTTTGCACTTTAGTAAAGTGACTCTTGGAGAATAGTTGGATGTCAGCTAGATCTAGAAATGTTTCGTCTTCAGCTGCAAAATTTTTAATTTTTCCTTATTCTTCATTTGCAGTTATTCGGTAAAATCAAAGAAGACGGCGAAACTATAACAGCGAACAACAACTTTCAAACGTTCGGTGGAGCTCTGATGGTGCTGTTTAGATCTGCTACAGGTAATCTGAATATTATACTCTAATGGCAGAATTTCGGCTACGGTGTACGGTGTCTACACTCCCTGGAGTGTAGCCACCTTTCAAACAAAAAAAAACCGCATTCAAATCGGTCCACCAGTTTGAGCGCCACAGGGGAACAGACACACACACACACACACACACACACATACACACACACACACATACGCACACATACACAGACACGTCAAACTTATAACACCCCGTCGTTTTTGCGTCGGGGGTTAAAAAGTAGGTTTCTTCGTCAGGTGAAGCGTGGCAAGAAATAATGATGGCCCTGTCACCGAATGACGACGAGCGACCGGAAGAGTTGCCGGGATGTCTTAACGAAGACACCACCAGTGGCGATGCTGATGAGAAGAACTGCACCAGCCGGCTCGCTTACCCCTACTTCATATCCTTCTCACTGCTGTGTACTTTCTTGGTGAGTAGACGACCTCTTTTTTCCCATCTACGAGTGAATCTTCTTGGTGAGTAGACGACCTCTTTTTCCCATCTACAAGTGAATCTTCTTGGTGAGTAGACGACCTCTTTTTCCCATCTACAAGTGAATCTTCTTGGTGAGTAGACGACCTCTTTTTTCCCGTCTACAAGTGAATCTTCTTGGTGAGTAGACGACCTCTTTTTTCCCGTCTACAAGTGAATCTTCTTGGTGAGTAGACGACTTCTTTTTTCCCGTCTACAAGTGAATCTTCTTGATCAGTAGACGACCTCTTTTTTCCCATCAACAAGTGAATCTTCTTGGCGAGTAGATGACCTCTTTTTTCTCATCTACAAATGAATCTTCTTGGTGAGTAGATGACCTCTTTTTTCCCATCTACAAGTGAATCTTTTTGGTGAGTAGACGACCTCTTTTTTCCCATCTACAAGTGAATCTTTTTGGTGAGTAGACGACCTCTTTTTTCCCGTCTACAAGTGAATCTTCTTGGTGAGTAGACGACCTCTTTTTTCCCGTCTACAAGTGAATCTTCTTGGTGAGTAGACGACCTCTTTTTTCCCGTCTACAAGTGAATCTTTTTGGTGAGTAGATGACCTCTTTTTTCCCATCTACAAGTGAATCTTCTTGGTGAGTAGACGACCTCTTTTTCCCATTTACAAGTGAATCTTCTTGGTGAGTAGATGACCTCTATTTTCCCATCTACAAGTGAATCTTCTTGGTGAATAGATGACCTCTTTATTCCCATCTACAAGTGAATCTTCTTGGTGAGTAGATGACCTCTTTTTTCTCTCCATCTACAAGTTAGCCCTCAACTGACGGTAAGTAACGATGCAGTCTAAAGTGGTAACGGGCTAACTCAAAATTAAATCTAGATTTTAAAGTAAGTCTTTTGTTTCCAGATCATCAATTTATTCGTGGCCGTCATTATGGACAACTTTGACTATTTGACGAGAGACTGGTCCATTCTTGGACCCCATCACTTGGACGAGTTTGTGAGGTGAGTTAGTTTTGTAGTTTTTCTCCCGAAGAACTTCCTAATAAAGTTTATATTTTATTGGAGATCAGAGCACCAAATGTTTTTATTTCGGGGTGCATTTTTAAAATTTATTATAGGTACGCAATAGTAGTATATTAAAAAAGAAAAAAAATCTTTGTTTGTTATTTTAAAGGAAATAGGTATGGACAGAAATAGGTACAGTTTTTTCGTGTGTGGTGTAGGGTGGGTGTTGCGTATAATTACTTTTTGTCGTAATAACGTCTTATAAATCGATGAACGCTAGTTATATGCACGAAAAAGCATGACTCATTAGCATGTAGCTCGTAGCACGTAGCACGTAGCGCGGAACTAAGCGTTCGGCTTGTGACGCATCTATCTCTCTTTGTTATCTTATGACGTTATCACGTAAAATTATCGTCCGTAAATCGATTTTAAAGGCAACCAATTTTTTGTTACAGATTATGGAGTGAGTACGATCCAGATGCTAAGGGGAGGATCAAACACTTGGATGTCGTGACACTGCTGAGAAAAATAAGTCCACCGTTAGGTGCGTAAATTATGTAGAAGTAGGTACTTACGTGGTCATTTGCGCAACAAGAGAGTAAAAGCTTGTTCTTAGCGTGTATCGAGTTTGAATCACGAGCATAGAGTGTGGTTCTGAGTTAGAATCCCAAGCGTAGCGAGTGATTCTGAGTTAGAATCCTGAGCGTTGTGAAGGATTCAAAAGCACCAGAAACATTGCAGAGGTCATTTTCATTACCAAATTTGTTATGACATCTTATGATCTTACAATATTTTGATACGTTGGTATTATCTATTGATGAGTTGCTAAGTAAACTTTGATATTAACAAGTATAAATTAAAAATTTAAAAAACCCCCGACATTCGCCATTTAGTGGTGGTGGCCATCTTGAATGTACATAGTGCTATTCTACTAATCAAGCACTTTCATTTGATACCCATATTGAGGGAGTTGTGAAAAAATATGTAATCTGCCATTTTCGGCCGATTTTCATCAAACATAGCTAAGAACACTCTCGACTAATTCACCTTTCAAACAAAAAAAAAACCGCATTCAAATCGGTTCATCCGTTTGAGCGCTACGGTAGAACAGACAGACGCAGACACACATGCACACACACACACACACTGTACAGACACACTCACACACAGAGACACGTCAAACTTATAACACCCCGTCGTTTTTGCATTAAGTAAACTGTGATAATAATAATATCAATTTTAACACCCCCCAGGTTTCGGCAAGCTGTGTCCTCACCGGACGGCGTGCAAGAGGCTGGTGTCTATGAACATGCCTCTCAACTCGGACGGAACTGTCAACTTCAACGCCACCCTGTTCGCCGTGGTGCGGACGCAGTTGCAAATTAAAACTACGGGTGAGGACATAAGGTTTATTTTAATACATTAGTTAGTTAAGTGAACATTCTGTTTTCCGGGGTAAAAAATATTCTATTTCACTCCCTAGGTTTTTAACTATGTATATCCGTGCACAAAATCAAGTTCATCCGTTGCGGCGTGATTGAAGGATAAACAAACAAACCGACAATCATTTGATGTTTCTTAGAGTTCCGTACTGGAGTGTTAATGAACAGGGCACAATATGTAGTGCGACTAACCGATAGATAATGGGGTCCAATGGTGTTTGAATGGTGACCTCGCACCAGAAAGCGCAGTGTTGCCAGACCTCCCAATAGGTAGAATGACGAAACCTGACGAGAAAGCCGTTGGATACAAGCGGCGCAAGAACGCAAGTGATATAGTCAACAGTAGACGTCTATTGGTTGATGACGGCAGTGACGTGTTATTTTGGTATTCCGTGAGGTACGGAACCCTCAGTGCTCGATTCTGACTTGCATTTGCCCGTTTTAAACCCCCGACGCAAAAACGACGCGACGGGGTGTTATAAGTTTGACGTGTCTGTGTGTGTGTGTGTGTCTGTCTGTTCCCCTGTGGCGCTCAAACGGGTGGACAGATTTGAATGCGGTTTTTTTGTTTGAAAGATGAATTAGTCGAGAGTGTTGTTAGCTATGTTTGATGAAAATCGGTCCAAGATGGCCGCCGCTACAAAATGGCGGATTACATATTCTTTCACAACTCCCTTGATATGGGTATCAAATGAAAGAGCTTGGCTAGTAGAATAGCACTATTGCAAATCCAAGATGGCCGCCGCCACAAAATGGCGAATGTCGGGGGTTTTTTAAATTTTTAATTTATACTTGTTATTTCTTCAACAAACCATCAAATTTTTAACCCCCGACGCAAAAACGACGGGGTGTTATAAGTTTGACGTGTCTCTGTGTGTGTTGTGTGTCTGTCTGTTCCATCGTAGCGCTCAAACGGGTGAACGGGTGAATTTAAATGCGGTTTTTTTCTGTTTGAAAGTTGAAAGGTGAATTAGTCGGGAGTGTTCTTAGCTATGTTTGATGAAAATCGGTTCAAGATGGCCGCCACCACAAAATAAGAAATGTTGGGGTTTTTTTTAATTTTATATTATAGGCTTGTATTTCTTCAACAAACCATCTAATCTTTATATGCAGGAGTGATAGACCAATGCAACACAGAACTACGCGCCATCATCAAGAAGATATGGAAGAGAACTTCACCGAAACTTCTAGACCAAGTGGTACCGCCGCCCGGGGATCCCAACGAGATCACCGTCGGAAAATTCTACGCCACTTTCCTCATCCAGGACTACTTCAGAAGGTATGGTCTCTTTCTTCTGATAAACTTCTGCGTTCATTTTTCAACGACTTCAAAAAAAATTGTTCTCAATCTGTCGGAATCTTTTTTTATGTTCCCCGATTACTCAAAGACGCTTGGACCGATTTGAAAAATTGTTTATTTGTTTGAAGGGGTATACTTTCCAGGTGGTCCCATCGTCATCAGGTCGGGATCTGATGGTGGGATCCTGGAGAAATCGAGGGAACTCTTCTCAAATTTTATACTATTCCGAAGGTTATTTTTTCCTAAAATATAGCTTGTTAATTCTTCTAGTTAGAGTCAACTCGCCAATTTTGACTTAGGCTGAATTCTAAGAGGTAACAAGAGTGTACAAGTGTACACACTTGTGCTTGATAATATCTCCTATGTATTACTCACCATTATATTGATATACTTACTTATGTGTTTCAAGTATTTTACGTATTATTATTAGTATCGTATCTCTTAGTAAGTATTGCTTATGTCAATTGCGGATTAGTATTTTTCAGAGTGTGTTCAAATTAACATAGTCGACGCCATATAAATAAAGTGGCTATTTGACGTTTTATGTATGAATGTAACGCGTGACGCGTAAAATAACGTAATGTAACGCGAAAAATATTCTCTAAAAAAAATAAATGAAAAATAAAATATGTAAATCAAAAAAAATCTTTGTTGCTGGCGATATAAGTTTGTTAAATATGTCAGTAACATAGCCGTCGATTGCGTTAGTTGAACACATAGTATTCGATGTATTGGCTGGACGTACTATAAATGTTGAGTATGCAATTATTATAAATGTATCTATGAGCATTGTCAACAAAGTAGAGAATATAATATTATATCTGTAAAAGTTCACTCACTAATTTCAAATTATGTAAACGAAATTCATTCACGTTAATTGAATTTTGATGCTTACTAAACACATACATATTTTAAAATGACGAAATATTCCAAAGTACCTCCTACTGAACTCTATTCTGCTTTTTAAAAATGCATTAATATTTGAAATTATTCAATTTAATTTAATTCAATCATTTGGCAAAATGTGTAAAGGCATAATATCTATTAATTGTCACGGTCTTAATAACTTTTGCGTCAAACATTAAACATAAACAAACACAAAATTAACAGTTTTGAATTTCAACAATCTCTGAAACATCTCTTAAACATATTATTAATAAATGATATTTTGCAAGTCTATTTACATATTGGATATTTGTTTACACATATTATAATATCTAAGTGAACAGGGTATAAGTAGCTAGTTTATGTCCAGTATCAGTAGTCGTATATCGTATTTAGTACTAATATTCAATATTAACAGTATTATTTCTATTTTTATAGGAACCATGCGTAAGTCAAAATTCAAGTTTTAAGCAACCAAACGAACAACGCTGTATTTTTTTACGCTTGCTTAATTCTTGGCCTGCACTTATGACGTTACAAAGCCAAGAATTTTGCTTTTTGAGGATTTTTTCCCTTTTTTCCCCGTTTGATAAATTATTATGAATATTTAGTATGAGAGTTTGAAATCGTACAAATTTCACTAAAATCGTATTTTTTTTAAACGATACCTACTACACATTTCTAACAAACATAGTGTCCAAATTGACTTCTATTTATTTATATTAATATACTTAATACTAAAAAGTCAATATTCTTAAATATCTGTACGATTTTGAATTTTTTTTAAATGATTTTTTAGCTTAGACCATCGCTGTCATATCTATATCATTTTCAATTATTCCAGAGCATGTTTTCTCATATAATTTCTGTTATAACCACCATTGCTTTCAAAATGCACTTTTTACAATTTTCATAATTTTGTACCTATTATGCAATTTAACAGACTACTTTTCTTTGACTTTTAATTTGTTTATTTTGCATGCAATCTTTATACGTATTTTGAAAGAGAATCTAGCACAACATAGCTTGTCTAATGTAAAATTTTTCAGTTATTAACATGAAGAGGACATGCTTTTGGAATTAAGAGTGTTATAATTTTAACTAAATTTTCTTTACCTTTATCAAACTGAACAAATCTCCCGCATAAAAAGGTGGTTTTGGGGTTAAGAATCTTTTATAGTACTTATTATTTAGTATATGTACATACTTAATAATAATGTTACTTAATATAAAGTTATATTCTTATTGTTCAGAGTTAAGTCTCAATATTTTAACATAGCTCAAGAAAATACTTATTTAGTTTGCAAAGTGTGCAGTGGCTTTAAATACATTTTAAAGCATTAAAGCAACTCATATTTTTAAGATCAGATTAGATTTATTCAATTTTTAAAAACTACACCACAGTTTTTATCAAATATAAACATAGGTAGTCGAAATCTTAAAACTTTGGAAACACCCCTGGTAGATAAAAGATTTTTACGAAATAATTAATTAAAAAAAAAAACTTTTTGAAGCACGGATTTTTTAGACTCTAACAGACATCTTTAGATAAAATAATATATAACACAGTAATAATGGTAATCAGGTTCCGCAAGAAGAAAGAGCAAGAGGCACAGAAGAACAACCAGATGACGCTGCAGGCCGGGCTCCGGACATTGCACGAAGCTGGGCCCGAGTTGAAGAGGGCTATATCCGGGAACTTGGACGAGGTCGTCACGGAAATGGTCGAACCGATGCATAGGGTAAGTTAGAAGAACAACCAGATGACGCTGCAGACCGGTCTCTGCACATTGCACGAAGCTGGCCTCGAGTTGAAGAGGGCCATATCCGGGAACTTGGACGAGGTCGTCACGGAAATGGTCGAACCGATGCATAGGGTAAGTTAGAAGAACAGCCAGATGACGTTGCAGACCGGTCTCTGCACATTGCACGAAGCTGGCCTCGAGTTGAAGAGGGCCATATCAGGGAACTTGGACGAGGTCGTCACGGAAATGGTCGAACCGATGCATAGGGTAAGTTAGAAGAACAGCCAGATGATGCTGCTGGCCGGTTTCCGCATATTGCACGAAGCTGGGCCCGAATTGAAGAGGGTCATATCCGGGAACTTGGATGAAGTCGTCACGGAAATGGTTGAACCAATGCATAGGGTAAGTTCGAAGAACAACCAGATGATGCTGGGAACTTGGAAGATGTGGTCACAGAAATGGTGGAACATGAGTTTTATTATTATAATTATATAATTTATAAAAACTATTTTACATAATATTTTAAAAAATCGTTTTTATGAAACTTACTTGAATCTATCTATCGTTTTCTTCTAGCGCAATCACACATTATTCGGCGCGGTGTGGACAAGTATCAAAAAGGGTCGGGAAAGTTTCTACCGCCCTCCCGCGCAGAAAAAATCAAAAGGTGGGTATTGTACTATATATCTAACTCATGTTATATTATCATCTTCTTCATTATCAACCCCTTACCAGCCCAGTACTCTCAGGGCTCAGGTCTGCTCTCAGAGTGAGACGGGTTTAGGCCATAGTCCACCTCACTGGCCGAATGCGGGTTTTTACACTTCACTTCAGTGAAAGACTTCACACGGACAATTACAGACCTTCACGGTTTATGTGCGGATACCTGCCTAGTGTGAAAATGTTTGAATGAAAGACTTCACACGCCTTCCAGAACATTACGTGAACTCTCAGGCGTGCAGGTTTTCCTCAAGATGTTTTCCTTAACCGTTAAAGCGAGTGATTTTCAATTGCTCAAAACGCACATAACTATGTAACCATAATATGATTTTAATCAGTCTTCACATGTTTGACACTAGGCCCTATGAAAAACAGCCAGTCGCTGAGCGTGATGATGCAAAGGGAACTCGGTATGGATGGAAAACTGCCGCTATATGATGACGTGTAAGTTTTTCAAACTCAAATTAATTTAAAAAGCAAGTTTTTTCATTGAAAATGATACGTTACTGATTTCAAACAGATTTTTAACCATCGTGCAAGATTTATGAGATTGGTTTTAATATCAAATTGCACTTAAAGGAACAAACCTGACTTTCTTTTTAGGACTAAGAAGTTAGCAATTGAATAAACAGTAAACATGAATATTGAGTCAATAATGGCAAAAAGCGCACTGGCATCAGCGTAAAAATAATAAACACTGTTAAAAGCAAACTGGCATCAACATAACGATGTTAAACACTGTTCAAAAGCACATTGGCATCAGCATAACAATGTTAAACACTGTTCAAATGCGCCCTGGCATTAGCATATCGATGTTAAACATTGTTCAAAAGTGCACTGGCATCGGCATAAAGATATTAAACATCATATTCAATGCACAAACATTAAATATATTAAAAGCACACTGGTGCATACTGGCACCAACACAAAAATTTAATAAAAACGATGAAGACTAATTGCATTGAAAACGGCGCTATTCGAAATTGCGAATAAAGGAATTTTCGCCTCAACTGTAATTTTCAACTTACCGCATTTACAGCGTAACTTTTGTTATGTTATGTTAGTAGCAAGCAAGACGACGGCAACCAGAGCTCAGGTGACGAGGAGATTGCGATGCAGCCGCTCCTTCACGGCAAGGACTCTGAGAGGATATTCCGAGTGATCGAGTGAGTGTACATATTTTTCTTTTTCTTCTAGTGCCATCTCATAGAGGAGGTTAGCCACCGTTAAGGCTAGTATTTCATTTATCGCTGCCCTGAATAGTAACCTAGAGCTCATTATAACCACTGACGAAGGTTTTTTTTGCCAGGATATCTACCAGGCCTTCGTTTGTCTTTTATTTTTCCTCGTATTATTCGTTGAAATATGTCATATACATATTTTTATTTATGTATTTTAGATATTTACATGTAGTTCTAGCTGATGTTGTTGGCAACACGACTGTATTGCCAACAACATCAGCACGACTATGTTGCCAACAACTGGGCTAACATCTTTATGCTAAATCTTTTTATTTATGTATTTATAGTTGTTCTAGCTGATACCCACGACTGGGTAACAATAATTTCACAGCCCAACTGCGGAACCGATCTTGATGAAATTTGGCACAGATATAGCTTACATCCTGCAGACGGCCACGGGCTATTCTATCCTGGAAAATGGAAAAGTTTCCACGGGAATTTTCAAACATACATCCACGGGGACAAAGTCGCGGGTATCGGCTAATTCCTTACATGGTATATTATTTCGGTCAATCCTTGGACTTTATAAAAATATAAAAATATTAAATTTTTTTACACAATTAAATTTTTTTTGTTCATCTAATATTTTAATATTATATGTATCGTATTTTTTGTGTTGTCGTATCTATCTTTTATTTCGGTCACATCATGGCACATTAAAATTTGTATAGTAATGTAGAAATAAGATCTTTATATTGATGCCATTAAATTTAAAATTACACAATTACCGACGACGTTTTTACCACATATCTATTTTATACTCATTTATATACCTTAATATTTAAGTAGTTACCTAAAATCAAATTAAATTTGAAGAAGAGATCGATAGAGGAATTTGAATCACCGTCATAATTCACCGAGTCGCAAAACAGACATGGCAATGGGTGGGTCACATAGTTTTTAGGACCAATATGCATTGGAGGCCCAAGGTGCTGGAATGCCGACCTCGCATCGAAAAATGCATTGACAGACCCCCACTAGATAGACAGATGACATCAAACGAGTCGCGGGCGGTGCAGCGTATATATTCCCCTACAAAACACCTAATGTACAACCGTGGACGTTTATGGGTTAATGAACAAAAATTAGTTAAGATTGCGTAAGTAACTCAGTAGTTGATGTTGTGTAAAAAAAGTTCGCAATTGAATAAAAACTAAACATGAATATTGAGTCAATAATGACAATTTGTCAATTTGTTTCTTCAAAAGCGCGCTGGCATCAGCATAAGGATGTTAACATTCTTCAAAAGCACACTGGCATCAGCATAAAGATGTTAACACACTTCAAAAGCACACTGGCATCAGCATAAAGATAATTTTAGTTAAAAAATAATATTAACGTTTCCAGACAAACGTCCAACGAATTAATCCAGAGTATGAGAAAAAGCTGTAAGTTAGTTTTAGTGTGTTGTGAATGTGTATTTCTTTGACTTTTATTTATTTACTTTGAGCGTAACGTATAATGTATATATTTTTATAGTTATCTTTATTAATTGTGTATGGTATGTGTAATTATTATTATTATTGAATGAATTTACTTTGTAAATATTTTTTACTAAGTACCTGCCTATTATGTATTTTTTAAATTTTTAGATTTTATTCTTTTTACATTGGCGTTTATAACAAGCATGGTGTGTGTTATGTTATGGAAAAGCTTCCTACAAATAAAGTATTCTTGCAGCTTTTTTTTAGGTACCAAATTTCATTAAAAATCAGCACTTTATTTTGTAGATTAACTCAACATGTTGTCTCTAATAATCATAAGAAAAGTTTCGATTAATTTTGATGATGTAGGAGACAATTTAGTTTTGACGAAATAGGTCTAATTAGACTAAAAAATAGGGATGAGGTTACAATAATTCCCACCTGGCTGAAAATTGGTAGGATTGTTCAAAACACTATTATAAATGAAATGTGAAAAGTCCTCATCGATCCGACACCTGGAAAAAAATTTACTCCTGGACACGCACAGTTGACTCACACTTAGCTGACAATTGGTAAGATTATTCGAAACACTATTATAAATGAAATGTGAAAAGTCCTCATCGATCCGACACCTGGAAAAAAAATTACTCGGGGTCAAAGGTCACAAAAACGGGTTTTTCATGATTTTCAGCAAAACCGTAAGTTTTATCATAAAATTAGCTTAAATAAATTGTAGATCAGATAATTATCTATAAAAAATGCTTTAATACTTTTTTCTTTAGAGCCACCGTTTTTGAGATATAACGATTCAAAAAGTTAAGTGTCGAAATAAAAATGAGGGACTGGATTTCTTTATACCTGAAATTCTGATATTTCCAATATTTTATGTGTGTAAGTATGTAACTTATATGTGTAAGTTATGTGTAAGTTATACACTTACACATATAAAATATTATAAATATCAGAATTTCGGGTAAAAAGAAACCCAGTCCCTCATTTTTATTTCGGTGGCGGTGGCTCTTAGGAAAAAAAGTAGTACGATATTTTTTATAGATAATTACTTGGTCTACAATTTTGTCTAAAATAATTTTATGATAAGACTTACCGTTTTGCTGAAAACTTCCCGTGAAAACTTTGACCCCGAGTAATTTTTTTTTACAGGTGTCGGATCGATGAGGACTTTTTACATTTCATTTATAATAGTGTTTCTAACAATCCTACAAATTTTCAGCCAAGTGTGAATAAACTGTGCGTGTCCAGGAGTAAATTTTTTTCCAGGTGTCGGATCGATGAGGACTTTTCATATTTCATTTATAATAGTGTTTTGAACAATCCTACCAATTTTCAGCCAGGTGGGAGTTATTGTAGCCTTGAAAGTCTAAATTGACTGGGCTAATATATGACTAAAAATTAACGTGTCTTTTTTTGTTAATAATATTGTCCAAAATATTATATTACATTTGAATATTTCAATTTAGTTACATTTTAGTTCGAGAAATACCATTAATAATATTATTATTTCCATGGTTTGTAATAATTATTATGTTTGCAGATCGTGACAGCACGCCAAGACAGAACCACAACGTGCCTTATTGTGTAGAAAATCCAGCGGAGAACCTTATTACTCGTGTAAGTAGGCTTTAATTGCGAACTTAGCGAAGTCTCCATCGAGCACTGTCGAGCGCGCCCCACACAAACATAGTTTGATTCTTAACATGACTTTTATGACGCAAGTTATTTTGCGCAGGTTCTGTCGGAGCAGGGGCTGGGCAAGTATTGTGACCGCGAGTTCGTCGCCAGCACAGCGCGCGAGATGCAGGAGGCGCTCGACCTCACGCAGGAGGAAATGGACACGTGAGATACACACACACACATGCTCACACACACACACACACACACACACATACACAGAGACACACACACACACCCGAATTCACACTCACGTTCACACTAACACTTACACTCGCGTTCACACTAACACTCACACTCACATTCTCACACTCACACCTACACTCACTAGGAGTTTTACAACAAGAGTTTAAGTTACACATAATATGAGTGTCAATCTGAATTACGTGTCCAATGAAACAAGCTAATATTACTATAGGTCTGCAGATATTTTTTAAATTCAACTAATCATTTATGTTATTTTTCAGCGCTGCCAACCAAATTATATTGCAAGAGCGACAAATGTACGCCGAAAGACCTGCTGATGTGGTAAGTTCTCTCATAACATTTTGTATGAAAAGTACCTACTTCTGTTTTAATGTAGAAAAATTATGTAATTATCGTTCTTCAACTAATATAATCCTTAACTTAAATTTTATGTTAGGTATGTAAAAAAGTTAATGCTCAGAAAAAATTGCACAAAACTACGACGGTTGTTTTCTAAATCTATAGCTTTTCAAAATTTAATTCATCTTGCTTGGCTATCGAAGATAAGTCATATTGCATATAGTTTTTTAACCGACTTCAAAAAAATTTAAAAATTTCTCAATTTGTTGGAATCTTCTTAGGTACGAGTAGATAATGTTCCCCGATACACCTGCACCGATTTGAATAATTCTTCTTTTGTTTGATAGGGTACACTTTCTAGGTGACCTCGTGGTCAACAGGTCTGGATGTGATGATGAGATCTTTGAGAAATCGAGGGAATTAAATTTTTTTGGTATATTGAAGTCAGATAATGTTTTACTAAAATAGAGCTTGTTTATTCTCAGGAGAGTATACTGTCGAGACAGTACCACCCTTTCCACGAGCCGCCCACCCAGTCTCCGAGGATGAAATAGCGGGATAGTTTGTGTTTTTTGGTTCCCTATCCCCACCTGTATGGTTGACTACCATGCGGGTTTGTACCCTTTTTGGGTTTTTTATAAGCTTCGCCTTGAGGCAAGAGGCGGGAAGATTTTTGTGGAATATTTTATTTTTAGGAATATTTTCCGGTCTAAAATCAGTTTTACGAGATTTTTTAGGTTTTGTATAATTAAAAA
Organism: Melanargia galathea; assembly: GCA_920104075.1. NCBI lineage: Eukaryota > Metazoa > Arthropoda > Insecta > Lepidoptera > Nymphalidae > Melanargia > Melanargia galathea. Next base: position 19,416,618 of record OV049858.1, on the reverse strand, counting down.
ATATATATAATGTATACGTCGAGTTGAAAAAGATTTCTTCAATTAATCTGTCTTGTAATAAAAACAATTTTTTTGAGTTTTGAAAAAAAAAACAAAAGAGGTCACTTTTTCAGTATCAAAGATTTCAGGCCATTTTTAAAGTAAAAAAATATCCCAGAAAACTGATTTTGGATTTTTGTAATTTAAGATTTATAGTATTTAGGACAATTCGGTAAAATATGATAATTTTGCGAAGTTTCCAATTTTAGTCAGTAGATAAAATTAAAATATTTTATCTTTAATTTTTCATGGTGTAATAATAATATTTAAAAAGATATTCTGTATATTACTGAGTTTATTTATGAATAAAAAAGTGATGAATAAAAAGTCTATCCTATTTATGCGTAGAAAATGAAATTGTTACCAAAATTATATGAATTTTATTCACAAAAATATATTTTATAGAAATATATTATGTATTTATAAAAATGTTGAATAGTAATTTAATGCTTATACTTTTTATGATAATATGAAGTTTTTAGTTTTGGTTTTTAATTAAAATAATTTAAGTATATATTTTTTTATCATCCTACTGCGCTGCTTTGCGTGAATTACTACTTGTATTTTGCATTTTCGCAAATATTGCTTTTATTACTCTAATATTATGATATATATAAAATGTTATCATATACATTTATAGAAAAAAAGGGTACCTATTTAATAAAATCTACTGTAACGTTTACCTAGAAATATAACTTAAGACATTTCTTATTAATATATTATAATTATCTAACAATATTTTTAGAATAAATGTACTTTACTTAATAAATTAATAGCGTGGCAATGTGCCTTAAATATTTGAAATGTGAGCTATACCAAAATAATAAATATTTCATATTAATAAAATAATTTTTTTTATTAATATGAAATATTAATAAAATTTATTAAAATGTGCCAAAATTAAATTGAACCTAAGACTTTCAGCTTTTGACAAGAAAAGTAATTAAACAAATTGCACACTGAAGTTTTTAACGTGGTGTAATTCTATACTAAACCACGAAGTTTTAATTTTCAGGTTTTATATTTAGTTAAATTTTACAAAATATTTTGTAACTTCTTTGTGGGAGTCGTACCTTCAGTTTTGTCTAGTTTTCCAAAACAATCTAGATCTTTAGAATATACCTAAATTATGTATTTTATAAATTTATAAAAACTAAAATATAAATTATTAGTAATATTGTAATAAATATAATTTAGAGTTAAATTCTAGTCAACTGCCACTTGCTTATTTCCATAACTTGTATGAATATTTTTATGTATTTAGATAAAGGAATATATTTGAATGTTGTATTTTGTATGGAATATACTAAAATTGTTATCGCCAATAAATTTTTCAAAAATAACCTGTTTTGTTTTGATATGGATGGACCCATGGATTGATTTTATATTATACTGACGTATTTTATAGTTATTAAAATACTAGCTTTTGCCCGCGGCTTTGCCCGCGTGAATTTCGTTCCGTTTTCGCTCCCTTACCAACCTTTATACCTACTTTCAAGGAAGTTTGCTATAGTAATCTACTTATAGCTGTAGATATAGATTTCGGGTTTTTCAAAATCCCGCGGGAAATTTCCAGGATTCTTTCTTTCAGGAACTTTCGGGATTTTTCCAGGATAAAAAGTAGCCTATGTTTTAAGTCAAGGCATAATCTATCTCCATTCAAAATTTCAGCCAAATCGGTTCAGTAGTTGTGTCGTTATAGAGTAACAAACATCCAAACATCCACACTTTTACATTATAATATATATAGCTCGATTACCACTGACTGACTGACTGACTGACTCATTGACATAATTGTTCTCCTAGAAAGAGACAGAAAACGATACAATAATGTATGGGAGATATGTTCGGGTGCGGGAGTCGAGTAGGGAAAAATTATGACATTTCAGAAAAACAAGATGGCGGCCGACGTAATTTTTGTAACTTTTTTGTTTTTCAACCGATTTCGTTAAAATTCGCAGGTTTTTAAGAAATTAGTAAATGATTATTAGAAAAAGTAGAAAAAATTGAAAAAACAAGATGGTGGCCGAGATATAGATTTTTAAAATTTTTGATTTTTCGACCCCAAACCGCGGCACCACAGCTCCGAAACGGGGTAATTGAGGATAATATTTTCTTCTTGTTTCCGCTTACAACTATCCTGTATTTTGGCGAAACGGGAGTGGTTTTTTAAAATTCAAGATGGCGGCTGTTGTGACGGCCATTTGGTTTGAGGTACGAAAAAACGCAATTTTAAAATTAAATTTTCTCACAGTTGGCAACATCGGAGCGTTTCGACTTCTATGAAGCGATTGTATGTATAGATTCGAGGTATAAATTGGTGGTAAAAAAAATACCCCACTTTTGGGGAAATTTTAAGATTTACCCCAAAAATAAAAAAATCGAAATACGGACTTTTTGCAAAATTTGAGTATGAGCAACCATGTGTTTTACTTATACAAATGACATTTGGGTATTTTTGTCATTGGGCACTGGCAACACTGGAATTTATCAAAGAAATAGTGATTTTCGCGACATGGTCTTTTGTCAGGGGCAATCATTTCGCCTGGGTGCGAGTGAGATGGAACATGTAAACGTCATCAGGAGTGGTATATCCTGTACTTATTAAAAAAATTATAAAACTAAGTGAATTGTTTCTATAAAACGAGTTGGCGGCCATTTTGTATTGTTGTTGAGTGTTTTTGAAAATTTTGATCATGTTTTTGAGGAAGTGGGCAACATTTTAGAAAGTTGACATGTATGAATCGATTGTGCAACTCGACCGGCAGTACCGAGGTATGTACACAGTGTTGCCACATTTAGGGTAGTTTTCGAGATTTCCCCAAAAATTTCCTCCTGTAAAATTTTGTATGAAAAATTTTTTTTTCACTTATGGTTTCACAAAGAAGACAAAAATTTATTCAGAAAAAAATATGGAGAGAGCTGATGATTGAGGGTTTCGGAGACGGGTGAAGGGCACGCTGAAGGTATTGAAGATAGTTGGGTGGTGCTCGAGCAAATGTCATTCGAAACGTCGTCCAATTGGGAGTGAACTGAAAAAAAATTCAAAATGGCGAAAAAAAGATGGCCGCCATACAAATTTCATCGGTATCCATCTCGGAGGGTATAAAAGATGGAAGAGTGGTTTCTTAGCAAAAGATGATCAAAATCCGAAGGTCTACTTGATGAATGGAAAAAAAATTCAAAATGGCGGAGTTTATTTTTTCATAGAAAATGTATGGTGAATATTGAATTGCCTTTGATGCGGTTCTTCAGAGAATTCTCAAAGAAAAATATTCGAAGACATGATGATTGAGGGTTAGAAAGATGTTTGGGGAGCCCGGGAAGGGTATTGTAGATAGAAAAGGGCTGTTCAAACAAAAACAAGATGGCGGCCAACGTAATTTATGTAACTTTTTGTTTTTAAACCAATTTCGTTAAAACTCGCAGCTATTGAAGAAATTAGTAAACAAGTAACAAAAAAAGTAGAAAAAATTGTAAAAACAAGATGGCGGCTTAGCTGTAGTCTTTCAAATTTTTGATTTTTCGACCCCCAACCGCGGCGCCACAGCACCGAAACGGGTTAGTTGAGGATAATATTTTTTTCCTGTTTCCGTCTACAATTATCCTTTATTTTGACAGATCGTGAGTGGTTTTTAAAATTTCAAGATGGCGGCTGTCGTGGCGGCCATTCGGTTTGAGGTACGAAAAAACACAATTTTAAAATTCAAATTTCTCACAGTTGACAACATCGGAGCGTTTCTACTTCTATGAAGCTATTGTATGTACAGACTTGAAGTATAGATTGGTGAAAAAAAATACCCCATTTTTGGGGAAATTTCAAGATCTACCCCAAAAATAAAAAAATTGAAATACGAACTTTTTGCAAAATCCGAGTATGAGCAACTACGTTTTTTACTTGTACAAACGAAATTTAGATATTTTTATCGTCGGAGACTGGCAACACTGGAATTTATCAAAGAAAAAGTGATTTTCGCGACATGGTCTTTTGTCTGGGGCGATATATTCGGGTGCGGGGTATGAGTAGGGAAAATATATGACATTTTAGAAAAACAAAATGGCGTCCGAAGTGATTTTTGTAACTTTTTTCTTTTTCAACAGATTTCGTCAAAAATTTGCAATTATTGAAGAAATTAGTAAACAATTAATAGAAAAAGTAGAAAAAATTGAAAAAACAAGATGGCGGCCGAGCTGTAGTTTTTTCAAAATTTTGATTTTTCGACCCCAAACCGTGGCGCCACAGCGCCGAAACGGACAGTTGGGGACAAGATTTTTTTACTGTTTCCGCCTAAAATTATCCTGTATTTTGACAAAACGGAAGTAGTTTTTAAAAATTCAAGATGGCGGCTGTTGTGGCAGCCATTTGGTTGGAGGTACCTACGAAAATACGCAATTTTAAAATTCAAATTTCTCACAGTTGGCAACATTGGAGCGTTTCGATTTCTATGAAGCGATTGTTTGCATAGACTCGAAGTATAAACTGGTTATGAAAAAATACCCCACTTTTGGGGAAATTTCAAGATTTACCCCAAAAATTAAAAAATCGAAATACGGACTTTTTGCAAAATCCGAGTATAAGCGACCACGTGTTTTACTTGTACAAATGACATTTGGGTATTTTTGTTGTCGGGGACTGGCAACACTGGAATTTATCAAAGAAAAAGTGATTTTCGCGACATGCTCTTATTTCAGGGGCAATCATTTAGTCTGGGTACAAGCCAGATTAAAAATTAAAACGTCATCAGAAGCGGCATATCCTATAGTTAATGGTAAATTTATAAAACTTTCTAAAATGTATCTATCTATCCAACGAGTTGGCGGCCATTTTGTATTGTTGTTGGGTGTTTTTGAAAATTTTGATCATGTTTTTGAGGCAGTTGGCAACATTTTAGAAAGTTGACATGTATGAATCGATTGTGCAACTCAACCGGCAGTATCGAGGTATGTATACAGTGTTGCCACATTTAGGGTAGTTTTTGAGATTTCTCCAAAAATTTCCTCCTGTAAAATTTTGTATGAAAAATTTTTTTTCACTAATGGTTTCACAAAGAAGACAAAAATTTATTCCGAAAAAAATATGGAGAGAGCTGATGATTGAGGGTTTCGGAGACGGTTTAAGGGCACGCTGAAAGTATTGAAGATAGGTGGGGATGCTCGAGCAAATGTCATTCGAAACGTCGTCCCATTGGAATTGAACTGAAAAAAAAAATTCAAAATGGCGAAAAAAAGATGGCCGCCACACAAATTTCATCGGTATCCATCTCGAAGAGTATAAAAGATGGAAGAGTGGTTTCTTAGCAAAAGATGATCAAAATCCGAAGGTCTACTTGATGAATGGAAAAAATTCAAAATGGCGGAATTCATTTTTTCATAGAAAATGTATGGTGAATATTGAATTGCCTTTGATGCGGTTCTTCAGAGAATTCTCACAGAAAAATATAGGAAGACATGATGATTGAGGGTTAGTAAGATGGTTGGGGAGCCCGGGAAAGGTATTGTAGATAGAAAAGGGCTGCTCAAACAAAAACAAGATGGCTTCCGACGTGATTATTGTAACTTTTTTGTTTTCCTACCGATTTCGTTAAAGTTAGAAAAAGTAGAAAAAAAAATAAAAAACAAGATGGCGGCTACAACTATGTAGTCTTTCAAATTTTTGATTTTTCGACCTCGAACCGTGGCGCCACAGCACCGAAACGGGTTAGTTGAGGATAATATTTTTTCCTGTTTCCTTCTACAATTATCCTGTATTTTGACAGAACGGGAGTGGCTTTTAAAAATTCAAGATGGCGGCTGTCGTGGCGGCCATTCGGTATGAGGTACGAAAAAACGCAATTTTAAAATTCAAATTTCTCACAGTTGACAACATCGGAGAGTTTCTACTTCTAAGAAGCTATTGTATGTACAGACTTGAAGTATAGATTGGAGAAAAAAATACCCCATTTTTGGGGAAATTTCAAGATCTACCCCATATATTAAAAAATCGAAATACGAACGTTTTGCAAAATCCGAGTATGAGCAACTACGTTTTTTACTTGGACTAACGAAATTTGGATATTTTTATCGCCAGGGACAGGCAACACTGAAATTTATCAAAGAAAAAGTGGTTTTCGCGATACGAACTTTTTTCAGGGGTGATCATTTCGCCTGTGTTTGAGCGATATGAAAACTTGAAACGTCATCAGGAGCGGTATCTCCTGTATTTAATGAAAAAATTATTCAACTTTCTAAAATAAATCTGTAAAATGTGTTGACGGTCATTAACCGACTTCAAAAAAAGGAGGTTCTGTATTCCACCCGTATGTATGTATGTATGTATGTATGTATGTATTTTATTTGTTTTGGAATTGATTTTGAACATGTTTTTGAGGCAGTTGGCAACATTTTGGAAAGTTGAAATGTATGAATCGACTGTGTAACTTAACCGGCAGTATCGATAAATGTAAACAGTGTTGCCACCTTTGGGGTAGTGTACGAGATTTTCCCCAAAAATTTCCTCCTGTAAAATTTTGTATGAAATTTTTTTTTTTCACAAATGGTTTCACAAAGAAGACAAAAATTTATTCAGAAAAAAATATGGATAGAGCTGATGATTGACGAACTCGGAGACGGGTGAAGGGTACGCTTAAGGTATTGAAGATAGGTGGGAGGTGTTCGAGCAAATGTCACTCGAAACGGCATCCAATTGGCAGTGAGCTGGAAAAATATTCAAAATGGCGAAAAAAGATGGCCGCCATACAAATTTGGTACTCAAACTTCTTATTTTCGCGATGTGTATAGGCTCACGTGGTCAGATTTTTAAAAGCTTATATCTCGGAAACCATAGGGTGCAGCCCCATGTTGTTGGTACTCAAATTTTTAATTTTCGCGATGTCTATGTGCTCAAGTGATCAGAGATTTAAAAGCTTATATCTACGAAACCATAGGGTGCAGCCCCATGTTGTTGGTAATCAAACTTCTTATTTTCGCGATGTCTGTGTGCTTATGTGGTCAGATTTTTAGAAGCTTAAATTATATACGAAACTATAGGGTGCAGCCCCATGTTACTTGTACTTAAACTTCTTATTTTCACGATGTCTATATGCTCACGTGGTCAGATTTTTAAAAGCTTATATCTCCGAAACTATAGGGTGTAGCCCCATGTTGTTGGTACGCAAGATTCTTATTTTCACGATGTCCGTGTGCTTACGTGGTCAGATTTTTAAAAGTTTATATTTCCGGAACTATAGGTTGAAACCCCATGTAATTGGTACTCGAACTTCTTATTTTTGCGAAGTCTGTTTGCTTACTTCTTAGATTTTAAAAGCTTATATCTCCGAAACTATAGGGTTCAGCCCTATGTTGTTGGTAGTCAAACTTCTTATTTTCGCGATGTCTATGTGCTCACATGATCAAATTTTTAAAAGCTTATATCTCCGAAACTATAGGGTGCAGCCCCATGTTGTTGGTACTCAAAATTCCTATTTTCGCGATGTCTGTGTGCTTACGGGGTCAGATTTTTAAAAGCCTATAATATCTCCGAAACTATAGGGTGGAGGTCCATGTTTTTGGTACTCAAACTTATGTATGGCGAATATTGGCTATGCAAGGCTTTGGTGCGGTTCTTTGGAGAACTTTCAAGTAAAGTATGGGCAGACATGATGATTGAGTGTTTGGAAGATGAATATCAAATATCGAAAGCCCCCCCGCGAGCTGCTTTAGCAGCTCGCGCACCGAGCAACTAGTTATATATATAAAGCTACTTGAAGTTACGGACTGATCACCTCTCCTGAACAATTTTGTATGGAACTTTTTCACCATACTTTCCATGTGTGTAAAATTCAAAAATTCTAGGTCACCAAAATTATAGAGAGAGCTGGACGTGGAAAACTGACTAGAGTGCCCTAGAGGATCTCGAAAACTATCAGTCGGAGAGGTATCATCTTGAAACAAAAAATGTTCAAAACTTTGGGCAATTGGGTGAACCGGTAAAAAAAATATGGCCACCATACAAAAAAAATTTCGTCTCCATACAAAAAATTTCCTAATTTTCAAGAGGCTCTCCAGAACAATTTTGTATGGAACTTTTTTCCCTTCACTACTTATGTGCGTAGAAGTTATGGGTCTTCCTTCAGAAAATTATGAAACGTCATGAATGTAGAAAATTTACCAGAGTACCTCATGGGTCCTCCGAAACTACCAGTCATACAGACATGGTCCCAAACAAATGTTATTAAAGACCTTGGGCCATTGGGTGAACCGGTAAAAAAAAGATGGCCGCCGAACAAAAAAAAATTTTCTCCATACAAATTTTTTGGGTTCTTTTCAAGAGGCTCTCCAGAACAATTTTGTATGGAACTTTTTTCCCTTCACTACTTATGTGCGTAGAACTTATGGGTCTTCCTTCAGAAAATTATGAAACGTCATGAATGTGGAAAATTTACCAGAGTACCTCATGGGTCCTCCAAAACTACCAGTCATACAGACATGGTCCCAAACAAATGTTATTAAAGACCTTGGGCCATTAGGTGAACCAGTAAAAAAAAGATGGCTGCCGAACAAAAAAAAATTCTCTCCATACAAATTTTTTGGGTTCTTTTCAAGAGGCTCTCCAGAACAATTTTGTATGGAACCTTTTCCCTTAACTATTTATATATATCGAACTTATAGGTCTTCCTTCAGGAAAATTCTGAAACGTCATGATTGTGGAAAACTTACCAGAGTACCTTATGGGTCCTCCAAAACTACCAGTCATACAGGAATGGTTCCAAACAAATGTTGTTAAAGACCTTGGGCCATTGGGTGAACCGGTAAAAAAAAGATGGCCGCCGAACAAAAAAAAATTCTCTCCATACAAATTTTTTGGGTTATTTTCAAGAGGTTCTCCAGAACAATTTTGTATGGAACTTTTTTCCCCCACTATAAATAGAACTTAAAGATTTTTTTCACAAAAAATACAAAACGTAATGAATGTGGAAAAATTACCAGAGTACCCTAAGGGTGCTTTTCCACCAGAGATGTGCTATGCTACGTTGCTATGGATGCGTTTGATATCCACCAATCATATTCATTAGTGCACATAGCTTAGCACTAGTGGAAACGGATTCAACTAAGATATGTTTTTTGTATGGAAGGATGCGTGCTATGGATGCCTGCTATGGGCCGTCGCGAGTGGTGTAGCTATGTGCAGAGCTGAGTATCTACAGTATGCCCGCGCATCTTCCTCGCACACCTACATAGCTTAGTATTGGTGGAAACGGTCACATATTTTCGTAGCGTAGATTTCACATCTTCGCAGCATAGCTTCATAGCACATCTCTGGTGGAAAAGCACCCTAACGGCCCTCAAAAACTATCAATCGAGGTATGGTCCTGAATTTAAAAATGTTCAAGACCTTGGGACCTTTGGTGAGCCAGTAAAAAAAAGACAGCTACGGAACAAAAAAATTCGTGTCCATACAAAATTTCTTTTTAATTTTCAAGTGGCTCTCCAGACATTTTTGTATAGATCCTTTTTTTTCCACTAAATGCATGCATAGAACTGATTAGTGTCCTTTCAGAAACGTGATACCAATATTTCTTTCTATCTTTCAAGAGATTTTCCAGAATATTCTGGTATTTGGTATGGCCTTCCATTTCTTTATTTTACGAATATTGAAGAGACTACAAGGCCCGCGAGCTGCTTGCAGCTCGCGCACCGAGCGCAACACTAGTTTATAATATTAGTAGGATTATGTTAACGAACCTTCTTACTGTACAGAAGAAATACTGCAAGTACTTAGTTGAAAATGATTTCAATCTTTCGCAATTTTCAAAGCACCTTTTGAAAGGAATCCAAACATTCATTACGTATGTGTACGTACGTATTTTCACACCTCTACTAAAAGAAAATTGTAGTTACTGGAAGAAGTAAAATGCTATAAAAATATCAAAGTGGTCGCTCAACTACATTGACAGGTCTAAACGTAAAGCACTCCTTTTCTGCAAGGTTCACTGTGAAAAGGAGAATGTAATTTTTTAGAGCTGTCGATTCAATATCTTACTTTGTTAAAGTTTAGTAAAGAGTAAAATAAAAGATTTAGCCATTCTATACGATTACTTATTTATTTATTGTAAACATCAGAAAAAGTTTTACATTAGATTTTATCATATTCACCAGTCAAATCCTCTTTAGAGTTACATAAAAGCATTTCAGTAGCATTATTCATAATATTTTCTCTAATTTCTGGTCTCAATGCAATAAACGTTACACTAGTATCTCTTGCTTTCAAGTCCTCACTTTTTTTGGAAATAATTTCATCCTCAACATCATCCCAAAGCAGAGAGAAGTTCTTTCTTATTTCTGTGAAATTAGTTGCAAGTACCAAAGTGCTTGCAGAATGAATATGACTGACATAAAAATCATCAGTAACATTATTGTGTTGATCAATGTTTAATGGATTAATATTTGGTAGTATAACAGGAAATACATGACTGTTTGTATGATCTGTATTTTTACTTGTACTGTCTTGATTTATTTTGTCCATATTGTCTGAATCTATATTATTTTTATTGCTTTGATCATCTTCATTAACGTCTAAATTGTAATGTGCTTCTGTAAACCATTCCCTTAGATTATCTTCGTCCAAAGGTTTATCTGCTTCTTTTGACATATCAATGATTTCGTCTTGCAATCGTTTGATTAAGCTCTCCAAATCAGTGATTTGTCTATCTATATCATGAGAGGGTTCCATGTCAGATGGTTTATACGGTGATTCCGTCGTCAATCGTCTAGTATTTACGAAATTTTCTTGAGATTCTCTATTAGTTTCCGTTCGGAATTTTTCTATTAACGCATCGAGGTTTGAGCTAAGTGATTTTTTGAGCCCGTCCATGTTTACATTTTATACCTGTGAAAAATAAACTCGACATTTTAAAGCCGCTTGGGAGTTTTCATTAAAAACGCTACCTAATCCCTTTGAGATATAACAAAACAATGTATGGTGGGGTAGTACTGGGGACCTAATTACTACCCGTGCAAAGCCGGGGCGGGTCGCTAGTTTAAATTTAAATGATGCTCATGCGAGTGGCTCTGGGCGAAGCACATAGCTCAAAAAACCGGCTAGACGTTGGATCACAATGCGTTCAAAAGGATTTTTCGCGCAAGAATGTGAAAACACAGATCATATCCCCCACGAGATAAAATAATCTCAAGCGAAACGACAACAGACCGATTTTGTTGGTCCTATACCTACCTATTAGGGATTGAAATCGGTCGGTGATAACGAAGTCGTATAACTTGGACTCAAAACAAGGTCAAATGTAATAGACAGAAATGCTTTGAATGAATTAAAATATTTTATAAGATTTTTATGAGATAGGTAGCAAGTGGCAATATTCAAGTAGGTGGTGATAGCCTAGTGGTTATTACTCCGCCATCCCGTTCGTGGTAACCGAGTTCGTGGTAAACGCCCGCAAGCACCTCTAACTTTTCAGAGTTATGTGCGTTTTAAGCAATTAAATATCACTCGCTTTAACGGTGAAGAAAAACATCGTGAGGAAACTTGCACGCGTGAGAGAGTTCTCCATAAAGTTCTCTAAGGCTTGTGAAGTCTACCAATCCGTATTTTGCCAGCGCGGTGGTTCTCACTATGAGGGAGACCCGTGGCCTGTTTGTAGTGGACCGGACAGTGATGACAATGAAGGGGCAATATTTGTAAACTAAGTACATACATTTTCATTCTTTCTTTGCACTGCTGTTGTTTGGCTCTTCTCTCCTGTAACTCGCAGAGGTTGACTTCGGGGGGAGGGGGTGGTGGGGGTGGGGGTTCACAGCCCGGCCAGGGTAGATCGGGGTGCGCCGCTTTGAGGTCCCGGATTTTGTCACACCTGAAGTCTCGTGATAGTGAGGTGTAATAAGTATGAGGTCGTTCATATATCTACAGCCAGCGCCCCAAGCGGAAATTTTGCAAAATAAAAATGGGATTACTCTATGTAGGTACGACTATAATAACTCGGCTTGTCCCTTTGTAAGGTCTCACTTTATTGGTGTGAGCTCTACTAGTTCAACGAGTTTAAGTCTTAGAGCAACGGATGTTTTCATAGCTTGTCGGGCTTTCTAGCATAAAACGGGACGTGAATACAGCCGTATTCTGTTGGCAACCAAAACTTGAATATGTGGTGGTCTCCATATTACAAAAATAGATGGCGTACTACACAAACCCACATACGAGGAATTGACGGAAATTATCCACGCCTTAACAAAACAACTTGCAATACACAAACTAGATGTCGCCATAATCCTATCACGCTAACAGAGTTTTCTATTTATCAAATTCCAATATACAACGATGGGACTAGCTTAGTCTCCAGGCGTAGCACTAGCCTGGAGTAAGAGATTTTATTGATACGGATGTCCCTTGATTGACCCATTAGTAAGAATCTAATTGCCTAGAAAGAGTACCTACTTGAAACTAATGTGAATTGTGATAATAGATCAGTGCAAACCTAGCTTGGCCAGTTTCCTCTCTCTGGACGGTGCAGACGACGGGTTCGTTAGTCACTTCGACGGGGAGATTTTTTATCCTCTCAATGCACAGCGCGTGGCAAGATGGTGGTGGTGGGACTGCTTCAATGGGGACTGGTGGACATATCTTAAAACAAAAAATTAATAAGGGTTCCATACTTCATACCGGAACAACGGATTAAAACCCTATGGTACGAGAGCCGATGATGCTAAATGTACGAGTAAATCCACTTGAGTGTCGTTGGGACCTACTTATTAGATTTTGTAGATTAGTTGATAAGAAGAATAAAAGGTTATAAGGTTCCCATTTCAGTAGTGGGGAAAGCTTTTAGCTGCACGCTCTCATCTTCAATAGATGATTTTTATTTCTTCGGCTTGTGGAAATCGCCAGAGGTGTTGGAATCAGCAGAACTGAGGGATCACGGATGATATCACATCTTGAGTAGGTATATAACAGTCATTGTTCAACTTCCATGGTAATACAATTTATGGGATAAAATTAAATGTTTTACCTTAATACCAGCTTTTATCTTCTGCCTGATTCTCTGTTCCTTACAAGGGTCTGGTGGCGGCGGCGGCGGGGGCGGCTCTACGTTGCATTTCTTTGTCTTCATTCTTCCATTACGTATTTATTAAGAAGACATGATAGGCAAGTTTTGAGAGGCAATTTTTTACAAAATTATTTAATTGTAGCAGTTTAACTCATCACACATTGTTATTGGATTTTTAAGACGAAAATGTGGATTTATTTTCAAATGAGAAAGTAAATGTTTGAAATATTGAATAGAAAATTTAAAGTGACATCTATTGGTCTAACTAATGTTCTGTCATCTGTTAATATTTTTATTTTTCAATAAAAAAAAGTATCTTGTTCCTAGATAGATGTGTAGATGTGGTATCTTAGTGAGAACAAAAAATGTATAATTTCATAGATCTACATTTAATTTAGACCTATTTCATTACTGATAACAATGTTTATCAAAAATTTGCTCTACAAAATTTTCATCTTCATCGTCACTTTCATCGTCATCATCCTCCTCGTTGTCAGCGAACATAGAGAATAATTTAGTTTTCAACATTGTGAACATGCTCGGATTAGTAGTATCTGGTCCATGACTATGATCATGTTCATGACTTATATTTTCCGGTGATTTTGTACGTATTATATTTGGATCATCCTCAGGCGAGCTCTTTTCTAACCTTGAGTTTATAATATTTGTCATACTTAGGCTTTCCTTTATATCTTTTGCCGTTGACATAGCTTTCGAAGCAGTTAACGACACAGCTGAGGCCACGCTTTCGATGGCTGCGATAGCTGGTTCTACAATTTTACTCACATTGATGCTATCCTTCACGCTAGTGGCATGGTCTTCATTTTTTGTGAATGTATTACTTATTATGCTTTTAATTTTAGTTAAACTTTTGTGTTCGCTATCTGAATCTTCTTTGCTTCCAAATTTGTTTGTAAAAATACTTGTAATCTTTGTAAAACTACTTTTGGTTGGGCCTGCATTGTCCTCTTCACTTTTAAATGGATTAGGTAACATCTTTGTTAAACTTGAATTTTCATTAGTTTTGTCTTGACCTTTGAATGTGTTTGTTAAAGCACTTTTTATTTTTGTTAAAGTACCACTTTGCCTAGTTTCTGCACTGTACTCTTGACTTATAAATGTATTAGGTAATATACTTGTTACCATCGTTAAACTTTTGCTGTCACAATCTTTTGTTCTTGTATCTTTTTCTGCATTTAACTCTTTGCAACTGCTTGTAAATATATTGACTGTCTCTTTTGTTTTATTAATAACAGTATCCACTATACCTTTAACGCCAGATTTAAAATTTTGTACAATATTAGCATCAAGTATACTATCGTAGCTATTTTTATCTACAATGTTCTCTTGGCTTTTAGGTTTTTTCAATACATAATATGTTGGTTTTTCTTCACCACATTTTGGTGGTATAATACCAATAGTTTTTTGACATTTCTCTAAACAGGTTGCGCTCGCTTTCTTTGCCATTGTTATAGTTGTACTCACACACGATGAAAGATATTCCTTTAACTTGGACTCGTCTTTATACTGTGGACATTTGGAATAAGGTTCACAATTGGTTGCTTCTTTCTGACATTCCTTTTTTGTGTTTATTGGGAGAGTTGGCGGACAAGGCCTCTTCTTTCCATCCTTTCCATCGATGCTCAAATTAGAGGGAGTTCTGGAAGGGTTCTCAAAAGTGGTTTTCTTCTCATCGGGACCCATTATAACAGTACAAGAATCAGTAGTCACTAGTGTTGTCGAATCCTTTGAAGTATTTGGTAGTGATTTTTTAAATGGAATTTCTCTATGAGTGGGATACTTTGGGCAGGCTGTCGTATGAGCTTTGCAAAATGGCTGAATGACTTCTCTGCAATATTTGTACCTATTATGTGTTGGTTTACCAAATACTGAGCTTTCAGGATCTGAGATAACTTCTTCTGTGAAGGTTTCCTTGACTATACTTACAGTGTCGTCTTGGGGATCTTTAACTAGCTCACAGAACTCAAATACTTTTATATTGTCGTCTTTGCATGTAGTGTCTGTTTTCTTAGGAGGTGAGTTCGACGGTGTTTTATCGGACGACATTAATTTAACACTGACTGTACTTGTTTGAGTTTCTTTATCTATTACAGTTATATTTGAACCAAGCGATGGATCATAAATGTTTGGGTCTGAAACTTTAGAATTCATAGCATTATGGTTCTTGTATCTTGTTGATGGACATTTTAAATGAAATGTTCTTCATTATATTTCAGTTTTTATCATAAATATACATTGTTATTGAAGAAAATTGATGTGAATTTTAAATCAAAACTATATAATAATTTTAGGTCTAATGTGAGTCAAAATGATTGATGGTGACAGAATACGATGATACGAGAAGTATACGATGATAAACTTTATTACTTAAGGAGGTTTAATTACTAATTTATGGATCTTTTATACTTATACTACTAAAGTTGAACCACCATTCGTCGTACGTATCTGTTTGTGTTTTTAATTACAAATATATATTTTTTATCGGTTAGATGTTAATAAACCAATTTTTTGTATCCACATGAAAGATATTTGAACCTGTAGCTTAATTGGTTTATCTTTTTAAACTAAAACTTAAATTCAAAACAATATGACTACTGTTTTCATAATAAACTAGCGGACCCGGCAGACGTCGTCACTCGTCCTGCCCGTTGACATACCGACATCAGCGCGACCTACTGATACCCAGTAGGTTACCTGTACCTACCCGGTAATTGTCTTTACAAACCATCCAGGGACCTATTGAAATATACACACAAAATTTCATCCAAATCGGTTCAGCCGTTTAGGAGGAGTTATGTGACAATCACACGTAAAGGCACAGATGGGAGATTTTACACTTTACCGTATCGACGGGATGAGCATTATATATAGCAAAATATGTTTGATAGTGCGAAAACCATAAACATTTTGTATGGGAAAATGTTTTTTCTTTTATTTTATTTTTTTGTCACTTTTCCAATGTTTTTAATAGTTATTATGCTATTCGGGACGGAGACAAATACAACAAATGAATTACCATGAACATCGCTCCAGCCGTTCTCGAGTTATAAGAGTTCGAACTAACACGACTTTGTTTTATATATATAGACTAGCGGACCGGGCAGACGTCGTCCTGCCTGGTGATATACCGATAGCAGCGTCACCTACCGAGAACCCGGTAGGTTACCTGTACCTACCCGGTAATTGTGTTTTCAAACCATTCAGGAACTCATTGAAATATACACAAAAAATTTCATCCAAATCGGTCCAGCCATTTAGGCTCCTCCTTAAGTCCTTAGGTGACAAACGTGACACGTACCGAAGAATTATATAGGTACGGTTGAGAAAGTTTAATACCGTATCGACGGGGTAGTATAGGATCTCGCCATACAACGACCTTCACCGAGATGCTTATTTAATGAAATGTATTTTATATTTAATTTAATACGTCAATAAATATATTGCATATGGGTTGCCTAACAAATTCCAGTCCAGGATATGATTATAATTAATAATTGAAAAAAAAAAAAATTTTTTAAACATTTCACTGGTTTGATTATTACACAAATTCATAATGAAATCATCTTTATTTTCATTTAATTTTAATCCAATAATCAGACCGGTGCAAAATGCTAGTATCGATTTACCTGTTTACACCTGGCTACCCGAGAGTTGTGACCGGAAAAGAATAAGCAACCTAACGTTTGCATATTCTATGGGCATCATACTTTCGATTGGTATAGAATTTGTCTAATAATCAAACCGGTGAAATGTTAAAAAAAAAAAAATATTTTTTATTTATTAATTAATCATATCCTGGACTGAAATTTGTTAGGCAACCCATATCCATTATATTTATTGACATGTTAAATTAAATATAAAATACGTTTCATCAAATAAGCATCTCGGTGAAGGTCGTTGTATAGCGAGATCTTAGACCAGGGATGAACATTAAATATGTGACAGTTACGAAACCCCCGAACATTTTGAAGAACCGCTGAACCGATTTTGTTCAAACTTCACGTAAACCATCTACTAAATAATCCAAACAAAGCCTAAATATTTGGTTTGGATAGGTGAGCCCGTTCTTGAGTTATAAAATTACAACGAAAAGTGGCATTGATTTTTATATATATAGATTATTATTAAGATATAATACTATAATCCAGTCTACCTGTTTGTAAACTTTTCACAGCTAAATTCCTGAACCTTTGATGAAACGCATAGAGATTGCTCAAATTCTAGAAGGAAATCTATGGGCTACTTTTTGCCGAGCCCAAGTAAAACAATAAAAATCAGTTCTTAAAAACTCATATGCATTTATTTCGTACTGGTGCGTTTGCCTTACAAATATACTTAGTACAAATAAAATGAAACTATTACATTGTATACTTATTATTATGACGTGAACGTATCACTTAAATCGATATGCTTTCGGGTTTAAAAGCAAAAAACTATAAATTAAAGGTTTTCGCCCACAACATAGAACTTCTTGATATTAAAAATGACTGGCGTAAAACAAATAATATTTTTTTTACTATTTAATTTTTTATTGTACTTACTTACATAAGTATTTAATATTTGGATGAAGTAAATGGAGTCTTCGACGCAGGTATTCGTGAAAAATTATCTCTGTTAAATTTTAAGCTTCCCTCGCGTACACAGTTCACGCACCTTTCAATAAATTCATGATTGTTGATCATAAATTTCCTTTGCTGGATGTATGGATTTAAGATTTTCCAAAAATATTTTAGCAATACGGATAAATATCCAGCAAAACTAATTAAATAGGTAAATACTAATAAAAAGTAATTAAATAGGTTAAATACAGTAAATGGAATGCGAGAGAGGAAACAAGAAAAATAACAAACTTTAATTACTAAATATATAGAAAATATTTGCATTAATTTTCTATGTATATATGTATATTATTCATCTTATCCTTGAAGTGTTATCCACAATATCGAATGTAAGTTAACTCTTATTTTCATTCGATATTGTGGCTTGATAACGTGGTTACATTTGACAACATGTTAAAAGCAGCAACATAATAATTATAAATAACATGTTAACAAACGTACGTTTTATACAAATAACATTTTACAAATTTTTATACACAACTTGGCACAGAATTGAAAAAATTCTATGAAGTGAGCGAAAACCTTTGATGTCAATAAATAAGAAACATAAAAATTATAATTTCATTGATAAGTTTAATGAGATATTTAACCGTGGACTTTTTCTTTTTTTTAAGTATTTTCAATTATTAAATCTTTATTTAAATCAAAATAATTATAAAAATAAATGAATCAAGGACTATACACATTTCTGAGCAATAAATAATATGATACTGCATACAACAATGGGAATTGGGATTACAATTATTAAAATATAATTTAAGAATTATTATAATATACTTATTTTATCAGAACTCATATGCCTCAATAGCTCGAAGGAAAATAGCTCCGAAGTCCATTGCTAGATTTCCAAAATTCAGCGGATTGTGAAAATCCAGAAAGTTATAGCGGCTTGTTGTATTAGAAAATAACGTGAACTCCGGTATCAAGTTTGTTAACTAAGTATGAAACTTAAGTGTAGTGACGAGCCGCAGCAGGAGTAGGTAAGGTATTTTCAAAAATGCTCCGTATTGTGTGATAGAGTTGCAAGTCCTGAGATAATTACCTACATTTCATTACTGAAATATGGTTTCGGGCAATAACGTTTTTACCACCTTACCTTACGAAATAAGACGATTTTGATCTCATTGGATTCAGTACACCTTCATCTGTACGTCTTTATTTTTTAGTAATTCAGTTTAGTTTAATTCAAATAAATAAAAACGCTGGAGGAAGTTTTTACGTCATAAATAGAGATATTTAGATTCTAATAACTTACATCATAAGCAATAAGTAATTCTTTAAAATAAAAACGTACGAACCTAAGTAGTTTTTCATTATATCTACAACATTTCCAAAAATCATAAAAATTGGACAATATTTACGGGGAGAAAAACGTTATTGCTTTTTGTATGATTTGTAGGTTCACAATACTCTTAAACTAAGGGCTCAATACCAATTTATTTATTCTTCATTAATCAATTAACTTATGAAATGGACGTGTAGTATAATAAAAAAAAACGATTTTTTCAAAATTTATTCTGCACTTAAACCGTTGAGCTATCGAGGCTATTTCGCAGAGTGTACACAAAAAAAAAATAGGCAGAAAAAGTCCACAACTTCTTTGGCGATAAAATTATTGCTTCACATAAAAATTATCTAGAAGAAAAAAATCGCATGTAAAGACATCACTACAAGTCTTTGGCATACCTCTAAACTGTATGTTATTGCGAAAAAATCTCATATATTATTAAAAATATATATCAAACAAAATATGCTATCGGATATAGGACTGTTAAGTACTAAGCCATATTTACAAAAATAAGATAAATAAAACAAAATGGACGGAAACGATAAGATTTCGAAAATATTCAATTTTACGAACTAAAAACAATTTCTACATTAATTTTACATTTGAACATGTCTCATCACTCCTGTGGTGATTATACATTTACATTTATATTTACCGATAAATAATACATTGTATTAGCAACCTAAATACTAATTATAAAAAGTAAAAAAAAGAAAAAAAACAGGATATAATCTCATTGTAATTTCAAAAACATAGAAACTTTTATTACTTTGTATAATATATTAAACTTTGTTCATAAGCATTTTCGAATGCATTTCATATAAATACATAATTACAACAATATAAAAATAAATTAACTTATACGAACAGTAACATCAATAAAGGGGCGTAACATATCGCGTTGTGCATAAGACAGTAGTAAACAGATAAATAAATGAATAATAATAACTCTTACACAAAAATATTCACTATTTGAGGTAAAAGAAGTAAGGACCTAACATTAATTCTGACAATAAATGAAATATTATTTCATAATCGTTACAATATAATTATTTACAGCTTACATTTAAACGAAGAATAATTATCAATACTTTGGCTCTCTCATTTATTTCTTTATTTAAAAATAATGAGTATAATAAATGAATTGCTTTGACAAATAATTAAAATAATGTAAATAGAGAAAGCGAAAGAATAGCAATACTGACCTCGAAAATAAACATTTTATAGAGAGTAAAATTATACATAAATATGTATAATTATATGTATATTAATTAATTTATCTACACAGTATACTGAGATTATCTAAAGGAATGATAACGTTTAACTGAAATTCTCACAGTTTTGATAGTGTCTTTATTATCACTTGTGTTCGTTGTGGCATGCCGACAGCTATTGCTCGCACGGCGCCCGGTGATATCTGAAATGAAAGTTTATTGTACACATTCATATACATTATATTCCCTCATTCTCATAGAATAGAAGTCAGAACGGCAATCCGATGCAAGTTGCAACCTTAGGAGATCAGACATAGGATCGACGGTTTTTCGAGCCCTCAGGCACGGGGGTGTAACAACGCCTTTCCAACTCCGGGCTGTTACATACTGAGAATGCTTTGACAGATAGACCCAACAACTTCCCGCAATCCGTAGCCAATCAACCTAATCACTAGACAAACAAGGCAGTCGATAAATCTAATATCAACAACAGTCAAGTCGAAAATCCTATAGATTCCTTTAAAACGACTTCACAAATCCTATCATCCTATAAAATTGAGACGCAAAATACTTGAAGCGACTGTATTGAATCCGTGAGCCCCTCACTTTGGAAAACTTTAAAAGCAGTGGAATCACTTAAATTTAATGCCCTATAAGTTACCCGTGGTCCCCGGGGGCACGGGCCCTTTGTTCGCGACCTATGGGAGAAGGGACAAGTCGACAAATGTGCGAAAGAATTTTATTGTCCTTTTGGAATTGCATTTGATCGCAAAAAGTTTTTCATCTG
Source organism: Melanargia galathea (assembly GCA_920104075.1). Lineage (NCBI taxonomy): Eukaryota > Metazoa > Arthropoda > Insecta > Lepidoptera > Nymphalidae > Melanargia > Melanargia galathea. Next base: position 19,395,619 of record OV049858.1, on the reverse strand, counting down.
TTCATTGGTGTAATCTAAAATTAGTAAGTTAGGAATTAAAATTTAAAATATCGTGATGTGAAGTTTTCTAAAGAAAAATAAATATGATTCCTAATTTCAGATCTAATTTTAGTTTTTACTTGTAGTAAATAAGCCAACACACTTTTCGAATATTAATAATTTACAACAATCTATCCTACTTTGAAATAAATTAATCTTGAATCTTGTTCAAGACGAATATTTATTGTCAATTACTAAGTTTTGGTATTGCAGTGTATTCACCGCACACGGCTTTCCGGCCCCATCCGTACCTGGGCCCGTTGCCCGTACCTTCCAAATATGGAAGGATAACTTTTGTTCTGTCTGAAGAAATGACAAAAAAATTACAAAAAACTCTTATTATTTTTTTTCTATATGAATTATTTTTTTTCGTAGAATTGTATATCAGTAGATAGATAGGAAAGTCTTCAAAAAATAAAGAAATAATAATTATTATAACACACCATATTTATATATTTTCTATGCATTACTGATTGTTAATAAAATTATGAAAGTAACATACAGTATACACACAGGTAAGGTAATACACATTGCTACAACTTCTATTCCCCAATGTACGTTACAAACAGATTTACAGCTCTCCGTTTCAGGTAAAAAATTCCAATTAACAGGTACGTTTTTAAATCGATCGAACATTAAAACCACAGGCGCTAACATATCTCCCTGGCGAACACCAAACGTTGAACCTACTACTATTTACGTGCATGCTATTTCAGTCCTTATTTTTGGCACTTAAGGGTGAGATTTCTCTGGAGGTATTTTAAAGAGTTGTGGCCCGTACTACGGTAGCCAGTGATAAAACGAACAGATTTATTTCTTCCAACCCGCCATTTGTATTTTGGAGGTTGTTAAACGTGGAACGGTTTAGGGGTAGTAAAATTTCAGAAATTTAACGTGTGCGGTCGTATACCTGATCTCTAGCGAGTGAGTTAGGATAATGCGTGATTAAGTAATTAAATTAGATTTAAATGAAGATGTATGGGTCTTTTGAGACGAAGAAGTTAACGCGAAAGCGTTGCTCAAGTGCGGATTTAGGTTACCAGAAATATGTATAACTACTGTTCCCAGTTGCCTGTACTGCCTCGTTGGTCTAGTGGTTAGTATATTCGACCGCAGATCACGCGGTCCCGGTTTCGATTGCCGGGTCGGGCAAATAATTGTTAGGTATTGGGTTTTTCTGACAAGATATTCTCACTGCCAGCCCGGAGTTGGTAGTTGGCGGTGTTTCACCCCCGAGCCTCGGAGAGCACGTTAAGCAGTCGGTCCCGGTTATTACCCTATATCATGTGACAATAGTCGTTAAAGCCCGCCAACCCGCTCTGGAGTAGCGTGACGGGTCTAAGCTCTAAATCCGTCTCTCCTATGAGAGAGAAGGCCTTTGCCCAGCTAAAATAAATTGCCAGTAAAAATAATGTAATGTAATATGCGTATATATGTAATATGGTGGTATGAGTCTTTGAGATTGAAGAAGTTAAAGCAAAAGCGTTGCTCAAGTGTGGATTTAGGACCAAAAAGATGTAGAACTTGCTGTTCCCGGTATGCGTTGCAATGCCTCATAAAGTATGCTTTAGGAATTACCGCATAAATGACAAACAATCTATATAATGTTTGTAACATTCATTTTTTAACCCCCGACGAAAAAACGACGGGGTGTTATAAGTTTGACGTGTCAGTGTGTGTGTGTGTGTGTGTGTCTGTTCCCCTGTGGCGCTCAAACGGGTGGACCGATTTGAATGCGTTTTTTTTTGTTTGAAAGATGAATTAGTCGAGAGTGTTGTTAGCTATGTTTAATGAAAATCGGACCAAGATGGCCGCCGCTACAAAATGGTGGATTACATATTTTATCACAATGCCCTGAATATGGGTATCAAATGAAAGGGCTTGACTAGTAGAATAGCACTATACAAATCCAAGATGGCCGCCACCACAAAATGGCGAATGTCGGGGGTTTTTAAATTTTTAATTTATTTGTATATAGATTTTTTAGGCCAAGAAACTGCGCGGGTGAATGCAAAATAGTTTAGAGAGGCTTAAGAGACATAGAAAGAAAGAAAGAAAGAAAAACGTTTAAGTGCTGCGCCAATAGTAATTAAAGTAAATCACCCCCGACGCTTCCAACACATACAGACAAACATTCATTTTGTATCCACTACCACTACCACTACAGCCTTTTAACGTCCCACTGCTGGGCACACTGCCGTCGTAATTGAAAACACAGTAACTTCGAAAATCACGTTTCGTAAAAAACGCGGTTAAAGTTTAATACATAAATTGTTTTGTAATGAACAAACTATGTGAGTTCGGTTGAAAATTATATTTTTTAATGATGAAAAAATGCTACAGCTTTAATTCTGTGTATATTTAAATAATATATTATTATTCTGTAATTAATAAAATTAGATAATGTGTTATAAATTACAAATATAATTTATAAATTATTGCTTTTTTAAATTAAAATCCAGTAACTCTCTAGTTACTGTGATCTAACTTAATTTTATTGATTACTGTGTATTAACCATGTATATATACCAACATTAGTGTCATCACATAACAGTAACTTTACACATACTGGGTTGAAACTTAGTAATAGTAAACGTGAATCACTTAGATCATTATGTAGTAAGTGAATATCCTGTATTTAAGACTAGTTTATAACAAGGTTTACTCTAAGGTGCAATTATAGTATCTAAATATACTTTGTTTTAGGTTAACCTTTTTTCATTTGTATATAATTATATAATACTATTAGTTAAAAAAATAATGAATCTCCCGTTTTAATACAAAATACAAAATGAAACAATACAACGTCTTTATATTTTTATTTTTGGAATCAACTTATAGTAAAACCACGTAGATACCTACTTATAATTAGTTTTAATTACTAAAAACCGGTCAAGTGCGTGGCGGGCCACGCGCAGTGTAGGGTTCCGTAGTCACAATCCTCGAAAAACAGATATAACTCCTTAACCTGTGAACCCTACTTAGCCGTGATAGTTTTCCTTTAAAATTGATTATATACCCTACTGCTGTGAATTTTTTCAAGTTCCTATATACTGCCATTTGGCTGATAGAGGGGGGGGACACTTGACTCTAATAAAAATTTGCACTTTAAAACATCATATTTTACAAACGGATCTAGAAATCGAAAAATGATGTTCCCACACCCACAGTATTTTTAAAAGACCTATTCAACGATACCCCACACTATGGGGTAGACGAGAAAAAAAATATTCATCCCCACTTTACATGTAGGGGAGCTACCCTAAAAAAAAATATTTATCAAAATTTTATTTCACCACTTTGTCGGCGTGATTAATATTTATACTCATGCCAAATTACGGATTTCTAGCACTAATAGTCTCTGAGATTAACCGAGGACGGACGGACAGACGGACAGACGGACAGACGGACAGACGGACAGACGGACAGACGGACGGACATGGCGAAACTATAAGGGTTCCTTGTTTACTACGGAACCCTAAAAATGAGATCAGTTTCTTTTAATTGTAGCAGTCTTCATGATTTATTACAATGACAAGACATAGGTAGGAGATCAAAGTATTTTACTCATTTTGAGTACCATTATTATTTTTAAACAAAGGAAAAATAGACTAAATCAAAAACAAACTTCTACTTTATATAAATGCAACAAATAGGATCAATATTTATTCAATACACAAAAAGACAATTTAAAAATAATCCATACTAATATAATTATAAATGCGATAGTGTGTTTATCAACGGATGAGCCTTGAAAAGCTAGCAGACAGACTGCAAACTTTTCACGGCTCAGCCATTTGACCGATTTTGATGATATTTGGTACAAAAATAGCTTGAATCCCGGGAAAGGACAAAGGCTACTTTTGGTTTCGGAAGCTTGCGGGCATCATCTGTAAATGCTGAGATAGCTTGCAGCATCCTGACAACATAGACTAGGTTTTATCCAGGACAATCAAAAAGTTGTCAAGGGATTCTTAAAAACCTGCGCAAACGAAGTCGTGGGTATCAAGTAGTTCTTAATATTACTTAATTATTTACTTAATTCTAGTCACAACCATCATCATTATTAGTATATAAATCGACAGCCAAATCATTTTCTGGCAATGTTCGCCAAAATAAAAGTCGATTTGAAGGCATGAGAGGTCCCAATTTTGTTATAATGTCGGATTTTCTTTGCTCACTAATACCTCGTGCTGTAGTTTTCGGAACGGGCATGGGCAAACCATTTTTTTCTAATTTTACTTTCAAAAACTGAAGTTCAGCATAATCTTCAGGTCTAAAACATTTCTTGATGTACAAGTTAAAAAAGCCTCGCCTAACTTGGACCTCTACGATTTCACGTAAGGTAAAGGCACCCAATTCGGAGGTATTTTCATCAAAACTCGAAAGAACGTCAAAAAATTAGCATTTACTACACCTTTCTGAAGAACTGGCTATTTTTATCAGAAGCGTTATTTATTTAACTCTTGAAATATCCTAAAAGGCAACAATTAAAACTTGTTTTAAATGTAAAATTAAATTAAATATGAAAAAAGTCGGTATCCCCCAATTTATTAAAACAAACACAAACAAACCCCCCTCCCCGCTACCCGTTTCATGCAAAAAGTTAGCTTAAAACCCAGTAAATCAATAGTTACTGTGGTCAAGCTATGTCTTTTCGAAATAATTATTAAAACTGCAGGCATCTTAAACCCAGTAATTGATATACGGTGGTTAATTTATGTATAACGTCACTTAAATTTAACGAACATTTTACACAAAAACACAGTATTTGAAGAAGCCGTGATATAGCCAAGCAAAAAAGAATTCAAAACATACATAAATAAACATTATAACACAGTAAACAGCAATTTGCTGTGTTCAAAGCTAAAAATTCTAACTTACTGTGTTTTTTATTAAAAATGTGTTTTTTGAAATTGAAATACTGTGTTTTTATCTATCATATCTCAAAAACTATATTAGCTAAAAATAAATCAAAAATTTTCCCAAAAAGCGCTTGTTTTCGTGATTATAAAGAACTAAAACAAGTATAAACACAGTAACTGAAGTTACTGTGTTTTCAATTACGAGGGCAGCACAGGCCTCCTCATAAGAGAGAGGGTTTTAGAGCTTAGACATGCCACGCTACTCCAATGCGGGTTAGCGGGCGTTAATTTTTGTATAATATAGTATAATACATATAGAAGTAAAGTATGTTACCACTTGGACAGCAAGCCCGTGGCGGCTGAGTGCGAGTAGGGCCCGCCGTAGGGCGAGTACTGCGAGTAGGGCGCCGCGTATGCGTACTCGCTGGCGAGCGTGGCCGTGCCTGGAAATACAGAAAAACACACATAAGTTTTTAATTTCTGGGCAATGGGGCACATTGCTCAAAGAGACGATGAACGTTGGGGTCTCAAGGTGCTTGAGTATGGCGACCTCGGACCGGCAAACGAAGAGTGGGAAGACCCCCCATTGGATGGACGGAAGATCTTAAGCGAGTCGCTAGCAGCCACTGGAACGAAGTGGCTCAAGATCGTGTTCTGTGGCGATCCTTACAAGAGACCTATGTCCAGCAGTGGACGTATATTAGTTGAGATGACGACATATACAATAAACATACAAACGCAAAAAAAGAAAGAGAAAGCTATACTAATGTTATACATACGAAAATGTGTCGAAAACCGCTGCTCCTAATGGTACTCCTACTCGCTATAATGGGTTTATAACCTTAAAGCATATCCAAGAACTTGCTCTGACTGTATGATATTTGTGTAATACAAAAACCGCTTTAAAATCGGTCCAGTAGTTTTTAAGGAAGATGGTAACAAATAAACACACATTGTGGCTAATTCTATGTTGTACACAATTCTCTAAACTAAACTAAAATGACAGGTCTAAATCTATTGCTATCTTTTTCCGCAGTGAGCATTGTGAAAGAGATAGGAATTTTAGACCTGTCATTTTAGTTTAATTTAGAGGTTGTGTACAACAGAATCGGATTAAATGTCTTACGTTAAACACATAGGTACTATTCGTAGGTCAACGGAAACAAACATAATGATTCAGAAATTCTAGGCTATTCTAGATACTATTAATACCTAATTGATAGCACAAAACCAATTCTTTGTGGCCGCGTCAAGAATTTATTAAGCGATGATTTCCACTGGCATTAGGTTTATAATCGCGTCCTAATGTATTATTTGTCGTTAAAGATAATATTTTATGAAAACCAGTCATCTCAGTACCTACACTGTGAAAACCAATCCAGATAATACGCAATTAATTTCCACAAAAAAAAAAAATATGAAAGTCCGAGCGAAATCAAAAGAAAAGAGCCGAAAATTTTTCCGCAACTCTCTACAAACTCGCACTAAGAGGCTCTCCAGTGAAAATCTAATTTTCCGAATCCTCTCCCCACCTTGAAACCGTAAAATATACGCCCGTTACGCAAATTCAGCACTTGAATTGTCAACTTTAAGTTTGAAAATAGGCTGGCATTATCGGTTCTGTCTCCACTTTATGCTTTTGGTCTTTAATCTACCGCAATCTGCTTATCCCGGGTGGGTTTTGGAGGGGGGTGGGGGGGTGTTTAATAGCTCATTCGGGGCTCTATGCAAATAATTTTCGAGGGGGATATCATACGGGCTTTGTCTAAGGAGGTAACGAACCGCATCACGATTTTGATGCAAGTGTCTGTTGCGGGATGCGGGGGTGGGATGGAAAATTATTGTACTTAGTCGCGGGTTTACGGCGGGGCGTGACGGTGTAAATATTATATGATGTGGCTTTTCGGATTCGAGAGATGGGCGAGTTATATTTAACATACACCGTGGGTATTTCAGATAAATTGGATGATGAAAGATGATGAAAATCAGTCCAAGATGGCCACCGCTACAAAATGACGGATTACAAATTTCTTCACAACTCACTTACTTAATATGGGTATCAAATAAAAGGGCTTGACTAGTAGAATAGCACAATTGCAAATCCAAGATGGCCGCCACCAAAAAATAGCGAATGTCGGGGGTTCTTTTAATTTTTAATTTACACTTGTTCATGACGCGCCTAAAGGGGTTACTGGACAACTCGACCGCAATAAAATCGACCGAATGGTCGAGTTGTCCACATTCAATTTTATTAATATTTTTTGATGGTCAACTCGACCGCACGTACAAAGTACAGTCATTTACAGTAGCAGATAGGTTGGGTTGAGGTATAAAAGTACAGTACAGGTATAAAAAGAAAGAGATAGCAAATCTCAATTTTGTTTAGAGACGTACCTATTATTATCTCTTGTATTCAGGAGAAAGAGACGGCTATTGGTGACATTTAAAAAAAATAGTAGGTGTAATTTATTTGTTATGAAAATCGTTCATAACAAAAAAATCCTGATCTGTGATTTTCTTATAAGATGAGATGTTTGATATTATAGACAATAATAGGCCAAATGCTATTTATGATTTGTTTTTATTAATTGATATATGTGATATTTTTTTAGACTGACTAACTGACTGACTGACATAAATCCATGGAAATAGAAATTAAGGTTTTTTTATAAAATCACAGATTTGTATAATTTCTATCAATATTTAATATTGATAGAAATTATACAAATCTGTGATTTTATAAATAAGACTTATTTTTTTATAGAGTAAAATATTTAGGTTTGTACGTTATATTATGATGTTTTTGATGACTTACACATACAGTATTGCGAAATTGTATACATATACATATACATATATAAATACTTTTATTTTATATTTATAACCTTTTTAATTTTTGTGATGTTAATTTTTACTGATGCTACTTATAATTTGTTTTTTCTTTTTGTTTTATTTGTTATGAAAATCATTCATAACAAAAAAATCCTGATGTGTGATTTTCTCCTAAGATGACCTTTTTGATATTATCTATCTATACATATAATAAAATCGTAGAATTGCCGTATCTGTACATTGAAGATTTTTGCAAAATAATAACTGGGGGATGTTAGGGATAAGTAATAGAACGTAAAAAAGCTATTTTTGAAATTTTTGTCTGTTTGTCTGTTTATCTGTTTGTCTGTTTATCTGTTTGTCTGTATGTTTGTGCGCGCATCACGTAAAAACTACTGAATGGATTGAAATGAAACTCGACATGATTTAAGTTAATACTATGGAGTAACATATAGGATACTTTTTATCCCGAAATTCAGCACGGTTCCCTTGGGAGAGGGGATGAAAGGCAAAATGTGTATTTAGCTGTAATTCGTTAACGGGTGGTCCGATTTCATTCATTCTTTTTTTGTTAGAAAGTAGATACTTTAAAGACTACTGGCTAATCTCCGAAAGGCTGGACCGATTTTGATGGGACTTTCACTGGCGGATGTTTACATTTTGATGTACCTAAACATCCGCCAGTGAACTTTTAACAGTTTTTAGCAAGGTTTAAGCTCAAAGGAGCATAGGAAAAACAAAATGATTCCCACGGGATTATTAAAATCAATATCCACGCGAACGAAGTCGCGGGTATCCGCTCGTAGATAATAAGAGGTCAAAGCTACTAATAATTTGTTTTTGTTTATTGATATAAGTGGTATTTTTTAAAACTGACTGACTGACACAATCCATGGAAATAGAAATTACAATAAGACAAGTGATATTTTAACCAACGAAATTGATAAGGTTTGTAATATCAATATTAATTAAACAATAATCTGTGATTTTATAAATAAGACTTAGTTTTTTATATATTTTTTGTTGTACATAACATGCTGTTTTAAATTTATACAATACATATGTTTACATTTTGTTTTATTTTATGGTCAAAATTCAAAGAATACCTAAATTTTGCTCTTTCAAAAAATACCATTTATACATAATATCTTGATAATAATTAATAAAACGCTGATAAATTATAAGTAATTTCATATAAGAGTTAATCAAAATATTTGATACGTGAAACACTTTTTGTATTCGACTGTACATAAACAACTCAGTATTCTGCTATTGGCCGAGTTGACCATCAAAAAATTGGATGTGGACAACTCGACCATTCGGTCGATTTTATTGCGGTCGAGTTGTCCAGTAACCCGCCTAAAGAACGGTATACGGACGATAATAATTTTACGTGATAACATCGTAAGAAAACATTGATGAAGCCGAATGCTTAGGCCGATCGTGCATCTCTACCGCTTGTTCCGCGCTCTCTCTTGCACGCGGAATGTGACATTGAGTCATGTCATTTCGTGCACGCAGCCGATGTTCATCGATTTATAAGACGTCAAAAAAGCGAGTTTATTCGTGTACTGACCGTCGTAATGCGCGTAGGGCGGGTAGGGCGGCGCGGGGGGCTGCAGCACCACCAGCGCCGCGGCGTCGGGGCTGCCGGCCGCCGAGGGGGGCTCGCCGCCCGCTGCCGAGCCCGTAGAGTCGTTGGTGGCTGGAACAATCACCCGTGTTAGCAAAGCGTCCACACGTGAACTGTATCTATACTCAATCAATAATCTATACTTAATATAATAAAGCGCAAGAGCTTGTTTGTTTGAACGCGCTAATCTCAGGAACTACTTACTGGACCGATTTCAAAAATTCTTTCACCGTTGGATATGTACGTGATCCCTGAGTTCTATAAGCTATATATATATTATTATATATTATACAGTGTGTCCGGGATCGAATTAGCGATATTTTAGGGACATATTCGACAACTCATTACCTCTCTGAAAATACCACTTATTAGGGCCTGCCCCCCTCCCCCTCCCAGGGACAGCCATTTCAATTTGGTGTGCGTTTTTGTGGGTATGTGCGCACAATAAATGTAATAACTCGAAAGTCTGCTGATGCACAGGTCTTCAAATGACCTTATTCGATTGGATACAATATTCTCCATCACTAAATACTAAACAATAGAACAAAATGTTAAAATAACTCGATCAAAAATGCTTCGGAAAAAAAATATTTTTTCAAAAATATTGAAAACTACAAGTTTTTGCTGCATTTTGCAAAAACGAGGTCGTTAAGATTACATTGTTAAGTATTAAATCGACAGTTTTTGAGATAAACAACAAAACGACATAAAAATTTTGACTGTAAGTTATTTACTTTTGGAGATATTATTGTTTAAACATAACTTAACCGCGAGCGCGTAATTTCTTATGTTATTCGAATGTGGGTTTCCATCGCATACCTCGGGCGATCAGGTAATAATAATATTGTTTTTGATTAGTCAGTGAATGAGGTTAAAACTAAGGATCGGACCCCTTCTTCAACTGATTAAATATTCGTATAAAAAATTGAAATATCTGAAATTTTATTTTGTTGTTCCTGGCGAGGAGGCGTTATGATCGCTAGTTAAGTTATTACTCATTTTTGTTTGTGATTCAGGTTTGTGAAGTTTGCTAAGTTTAAAGACATGCCTACTCGGTATTATTATAGCCATAAGAGAGCATTTAGATGTCAACTATTCGCCATGGATCGGACGTGGCAGCAATTCAATGGAATGGCCACCTCATTCTCCAGACCTTACACCTTTGGACTTCTTTTTATGAGGACCTATGTAGCAGAAGGTATTTTATATGGTACCAAATACCAGAAAAGAATTATTGGAGATAAAATAAGATTGTATTTGGACATGATCCAACGATCCTCCCAACATGAAGTAACTAGCTAACAGAACAGAAGTGGTAATTTCTGTTTGTGGCGGAAATAACCTAGTTTTTAGGATATCTGATTTGTGTCACATACACAAATCAGAGTTATTGAGTTATTGAGTTTATAACTAACAAAAATTAAATTATAAAGTTAAGATTTTTTACCTTATGTGTAGTAAAAAAATGATGAATCTTAAATTTGGGTTCAATACTCGTAATTCATGTTTGGGGACGAAGTACTTACAATTACCAATATCTCCAGAAGTAAGTAACTTACAGTCAAATTTTTTATGTCGTTTTGTTGTTTATCTCAAAAACTGTCGATTTAATACTTAATAATGTAATCTTAACGACCTCATTTTTGCAAAATGCAGCAAAAACTTGTAGTTTTCAATATTTTTGAAAAAATAATTTTTTTCCGAAGCATTTTTGATCGAGTTATTTTAACATTTTGTTCTATTGTTTAATATTTAGTGATGGAGAATATTGTATCCAATCGAATAAGGTCATTTGAAGACCTGTGCATCAGCAGACTTTCGAGTTATTACATTTTTTGTGCGCACATACCCACAAAAACGCACACCAAATTGAAATGGCTGTCCCTGGGAGGGGGAGGGGGGCAGGCCCTATTAAGTGGTATTTTCAGAGAGGTAATGAGTTGTAGAATATGTCCCTAAAATATCGCTAGTTCGATCCCGGACACACTGTATATATTATGTACAACGGGCGAAGCCGGGGCGGACCGCTAGTCTAAATATACACAAGAGATAAAGTTCGTAAACTAAAACCCGACTATCCTACTAATATTATAAACGTAAAAGTGTGGATGTTTGGATGTTTGTTACTCTATAACGGCGCAACTACTGAATCGATTTGGCTGAAATTGAATGAAGATAGATTATGCCCTGACTTAAAACATAGGCTACTTTTTATCCTGGAGAAATCCACAATTCCCGCGGGTTTTTGAAAAACACTAAATATATATCTACAGCTATAGGTAGATTACTATAGCAAAATACCTTGAAAGTAAGTATAAAGGTTGGAAAGGGAGCGGGAACGGGAACCAGAAATCCACGATTCCCGTTTTCAACGAACGATTTCAGGATTTGTGATAAGCCGAAATTCACGCGGGCGAAGCCGCGGGCAAAAGCTAGTGTGCTCATAATTGAAAAGATCACCGATATATGCAATACAGTAATTTCTCAAACAATTCACTAGGTATGCAAATTGAAAACGAATCGTCAGAACCGAACGCGCGGCCGGAATCTAAAACCCGCCATTTGTAACTGTGTCGGCGAAAAACCAAACTGATTCATTGACTCGACCCGGAATGTGATCGAGTTTCATTAGCTTTGCTTCTTTATTTCTGGATAAAAAAACCTTTCATGACTAATAACCGGTGTTTTAAATGATTTTTAACCTCCGACGCAAAAACGAGGGGGTGTTATAAGTTTGACGTGTCTGTGTGTGTGTGTGTCTGTCTGTTCCCCTGTGGCGCTCAAACGGGTGGACCGATTTGGATGCGGTTTTTTTTTTGTTTGAAAGGTGAGTTAGTCAAGAGTGTTGTTAGCTATGTTTAATGAAAATGGCGAATGTCGGGGGATTTTTAAATTTTTAATTTATACTTGTAGTTGTATATGTAACGGTAACTTTCCAAGATTTGTACCTACCTACTCCTGGCATAAGTTTCACTTTTAATTGGAGAGGAAAGTTGAATAGCGGCAGAAATATGGATAAAAAATTCTTGTGCAGAATTTGACCTCAATTCGAAAAAAAACCATCTGCCGGAAATCACTTAGCGGTACCGCATTGACCTCTAAAAGTTACCGTCTACTACGACCACAAGCCAGGATCCCCTGTACAGACTACAGTTACCGCGTCTTCACAACTTGTCACCGCAGGCCCTCGGGGCGTGACTAATCATGACAATGATGGCTTGTGATGACGGTTGTCAATGAAATGATCGTTCCGTTTTGTGTCACGACCTTTATTGCTCACCGGCGTTGGTACTTGCGTGCTGGATTATCAGATTCTATTTTTTTACAGAATCTAGAAGACAGATATGTTAAATGAAATTTAACCGTTGAAATTTACTGAGTTTGGCATTGGAGTTTGGACAAAACTGCCAAATATTTTTCAAAGTTGGGTTATAACAAATTTCTTTTTATTCAAGTACAAGTTAGCCCTTGACTGCAATCTCACCGGATTATAAGTGATGATGCAGTAAGACATAGATGGAAGAGGTATGCATACCCCTGAACGGTTTCTATACGGCATCGTACCGGAATGCTAAATCGCTTTGCGGCACGGCTTTGCCGGTAGGGTGGTAACCAGCCACGGCTCAAGCCTCCCACCAGAAGTGCTAACATGCGACACACGAGAAAATTATCTCTACACTTTTTCTCGACGAATACAATAGAATTTGACGAGAAAAAGTGTAGAGATAATTTTCTCGTGTGTCGCATGTTAGCCCTGCAGATCAAACCAGAGACAATTTAGATATTATAAAATCCCAAATTGCCCCTACCGGGAATCGAACCCACGAGCTCCCACTTATAAGACCACAGCGCTCACTACTGCGCCAGGGAGGTCGTCAAAATGCTAATATTTTACGAGTATTTCTTTTTATATATGTTTTTGTTTAAACTAATAATTACCTATAATAACAGACATAATAACAGACATACTAATAACAGACATAGACCACATATCTATCCTGGGTCAGCAGATTGATAAAGTAGACGAATATGTTTACTTGGGTCAGGTAATGACCCTGGATAAGCAAAGCCAAATGAGAGAAGTGGAACGCCGAATCCAACTCGGATGGGCTGCTTTCAGTAAACTATCCGACGTCCTAAAGAATAAGAAGATTCCCATCTATCTCAAGCGGCGTATGTTCGAGCAATGTGTGCTGCCAGTCATGACCTACGGTTCGGAGACTTGGACACTGACAAAACAAATAACATCCAAACTGCAAGTGGCACAACGAGCAATGGAGCGGGCCATGCTGGGTATATCGCTCATCGACCGTGTACCAAATGCCACAATCCGGAAAAGGACGGGACTAACTGACATTGTTTCGAAAGTGTCCAGGTCAAAATGGAGATGGGCAGGGCATGTCTGTAGAACCACAGATGACAGATGGACCCGTCTGCTGCTGGAATGGAGGCCACGCACCGGAAGGAGAAATGTTGGAAGACAACCATCCCGTTGGTCCGACGACATTACCAAGCTTGCGGGCAAAACCTGGAGGAGGCTGGCCCAACACCGAGAGAAATGGCGTGCCCATGAGGAGGCCTATGTCCAACAATGGATTAAGAAAGGCTAGCAAAGAAGAAGAAGAATAATTATAATATGAATAAATAAATAATATAACGAGAATAATAATAACTAGCTCTAATAGCTAATAATGACCATATTTTTAATACATGTGGTAGGTTTTTTAATACATATTATGATGTTGATAGTAAAGTACATGTGATGTAAATGTTGATTGTATTCTGCACGGCTGAGTTTGCTGTAGGCTCTTCTCAGACCGGGACGAGTTTGAATCCCTCAAAGCCTTAGTTTTAACTTGTCGTTAATAATCAACACCATTACCTTATACTTTGAGTAGGTAGGTAGGTACATTACATATAGGGTATCTCTATGTATGCGTAAAATTCATTGATAGAGTGTAAAGTGCAAATGTAATGTGCAAAGGTACAAGAAAGAAATCTGAAGACTTAGCACTTTTCGCAGACGTATTGTGATGATTTTTTTCGACTTTGATAGATTTCCCAAATCGCACGTGAAATATTTTTTCTCATGTAAGAGGGAAAGGAGATAATTCCCATGTGATAAAATAAAACAGGTGAAATAAAATAACGGATATGATATTACGATGGGATCAACCGCAGAGATCTGGCGGCGATGAGATGCGGTCGCGGGCCGACGTCGCGCCGCCATGGGAAAACTGCCCTTTCGATTTAAACGATAATCGAAATAAATATCGATGTAATCGACGATCGATAAATTGCAAATCGATTATGTTTTTTGTTCGCCTATTATTATTTTTTCGCTTCACAGTGAGGTACTATTCCATCAGCATATTTATATACTAGGTATATACGGTAAGTATCTCAAGACCTAAGTACAAATCACAGTAATATTATAAAGGCGAAAGTTTATGTGTGTGTGTGTGTGTGTGTGTGTGTGCGCGCGCGTGTCTTTAACGCCGCAACTACTGAACTGATTTGGCTGAAATTTTGAATGGTAATAGATTATGCCCTGACTTAGGCTACTTTTTATCCTCGAAAAATCCACAGTTCCCACGGGATTTTGAAAAAACTGAAATCTATAGCTACAGCTATAGGTAGATTAATATAGCAAACTTCCTTGAAAGTAGGTATAAAAGTTGAAAAATGGAGCGGGAACGGGAACTGGAAATCCACGATTCCCTCGGGATTTGTGAAAAACCGAAATTCACGTGGGCGAAGCCACGGGCAGAAGCTAGTATAATATGTTTTACAGTTATTTTCCAACTGAGCTACAGAAGGACGTAATTTTTTGCATAGCTATAGTTGAGAGCCTGGAGAGGGACATTATTGATCAGAGAGAGAATAAGAAATTACAGAGAGGCTATTTTGATTAAGAGAATACAAATAGTTTTCACGCATTTTTTCACGCATTTATCTTTCAATCACGCCGCAACAGAGCAACGGATCGACTTGACTTTTTGTAAGATAGAAATAGTTTAAAACCTAGAGAGTACTTTAAAACATAGGATACTTTTTATCCCGGGAAAACAAACAATTCTCACGCGCACTCAGTCGCGAGCAAAGGCCATATCTGTGGGAATAGCGCACTGAAAAAAAATTCCCTAAACTCGTCTAGATCAGGTCTAATAGGAAAAGGTACAATGGACACATCAAAGTAGAAAAAAAAATTAAAATATTTTTAGAGGAGGAAGATTTATCTATCTACAATAGACAGTACAAAAGTAGCGCAGCAATCCCACAACAAAGCTAATAGAGATGCGAGGGCAGGTGGGCAGTGGGTAGTGTTACGCGCGCACGCGTCTTGTGTTACTGGGAGCGCTCCCACCAGGATGCGGTCGCGACATCTTACACTATTGCATTGTAATGATTTCCGCTCGCTATCACATCTTGGAGACTGTCTTTATAACAATGTACAGGGGTAAACTTCTTCCGCGTTTATTTTGTTCTTAGATAGTGTTTTTCGAAATTCTTTAGCCTAGAATGCCTGCGCCGAAAATCAAATGCAACCAAAATTGCTAATTATCACACAGGCAGGCTATTTTTTCATTGATTTTGTTTCTATTTCGGATCTAGCGACGGATTCGGCGGTCAGATTGTTGGTACTAGCGACTTCGTATAGGTAGTACCTAATTACCCGATACTGTCTCATCATACATTGTTTTTAACTCCCGACGCAAAAACGACGGGGTGTTATAACTTGCGATCTGTTGGTTTTGTTCGGTGCGTTTCCGTTTAGCAGATGATTCTTTGGGCATTTTGTGCTTCTCAAAGAGCTACTTTCAAAATAATTCGTAATAATGACTTGTGATTTGAACTGAATAAATCTTTCATTTGATCGATATATTTTGTTAATTAATCTGTAATTTCTAATAGTCTGACTAGGTAATTGGTATATGTTGTTAATTAATCTGTAATATCTAATGGATCTACTGAATAGATATAGTTTCATTTAATTGATAATATTATCTCAGTTTAATATTCAACACAACTTAGATAATAAGTTTCATTTTTTTGACTTCTCGTTGTTTTGTTTGTTATAAAAAAAACTGTTTTATTACTAAAAGATTTTTGTTTGATATTAGAAGAGAAGACTGGTTGTTTCTTTCATTTTTTATTCATGACATTTTTGATAGATGTCAGAGTTTACTACTTAGAAGTTTATAAAAAAAATATAGACAGATACGTCAAACAATGTTTGATGCATACAAGTCTATTGAAAAAATTCGTGAAAATAAATGTTTATCTTGTAATACTTACAATACAATATTTATAATTTTTTTCCTAATTTATTTAAATATTGTGATTATTTATTTGCAAAAAAACACATCAAACTGCTAATCTCGCGAGATCTCGAAATTGGCGAGATCTCGCAGTATTGTTATTCCATAAACTCGCGGGATCTCGCTTGATCCCCAATCTCGCGAGATTTGCGTTCCCTAATCACAGTTAATATTGTATTGAAAGAACTAGTTCTGGTCTTAAATTGTAGCAATTATAGTATACTTAAAAAAAATTACAGAAAATATTTTTTTTAGAAACGCGCAGTTTAGGACTTATATTGAAAAAACCAAAAAGAGTGCAAAAATTTTGTGGTTTTTCAAGTGCTGCAAAATTAGCACAGGTCTTTCGAAGCTGCGAAATTGGATTTAGACTACTGGTAGTGGTCCTAACAACATATAAAAAAATCAGAACTAGCCGTTTGATTGCGATTTTAATGTACCTAAAATTTGACTGGCCTATCTACCAAATATGTGCTTGTAATTTTTGGTACCTAAGGATTAGGGATTAGGATTAGGGATTAGGATTATTAATAATAATTAATAAATGATTTGGTAGATAATAATTTTATTGATTAAGAATCATCTTCATCAGAATTTTCAACTTGTCTTTTGAGAGTCACCTGTAAAGATAATATATTTATAGAAAGTACTTGCAATAAACGACCTCCCTGGCGCATTGGTGAGCTCTGTGGTCATAGATAAAATGAATAAGACGAGATATGGCAAGGGGGCGTGGTTCCTGAGAACTCTTCTGGCGTTAAATACACCTGAGAACCGTTTTTGTCTTGAGTCGAATGTCGTCCAACGATCGCTTCACCGCTCTCGATTTTTAACAAAATGCCGTGTTGTTCAGTGGTTGTTTGCAAAAAATCAAGCAAAAAAGTGAATCATACAAAATATGGCATCTCATTTCACACTTAAGTACAAGCTATTGTTGTTATTTTCCATAAAAAACAAGAAAACATTATTTTGTATATTTACATTATGCTAAAAATGTGCTAAATTGAGAAGTTTATATCTCATTATGAACAAAATCCATTGCTTGCTTAGTAGAAATCAATCATTGAATCGGTCGGTCTTAGGACGCAATGGACTTGTACTATATAAATATATTCCTTCACTAAGACGTTAGACTCACGGTATGGACGCCGATCGGGTGGTCGTGGTCGTAGAGATGTCATGATGTTAGCTAAGTACATTGTTATCGATATTTTAACGACCAAACGATGATTTTTGATACAGTTATTATTAATTAACCCCCGAAGCAAAAACGACGGGGTGTTATAAGTTTGACGTGTCTGTGTGTGTGTGTGTGTGTGTGTGTGCGTGTGTCTGTCTGTTCCCCTGTGGAGCTCAAACGGGTGGACCGATTTAAATGCGTTTTTTTTTGTTTGAAAGGTGAATTAGTCGAGAGTGTTGTTAGCTATGTTTGAAGAAAATCAGTCCAAGATGGCCGCCGCTACAAAATGGCGGATTACATATTTTTTTACAACCCCCTTAATATGGGTATCAAATGAAAGGGCTTGACTAGTAGAATAGCACTATGCAAATACAAGATTGCACCACCACCACAGAATTTTGGGTAAAAAGAAACCCAGCCCCTCATTTTTATTTCGAAATTAATTTATTTGAATCGTTATATCTCAAAAACGGTGGCTCTTAGGAAAAAAAGTATACAGACATTTTTTATAGATAATTATCTGATCTACAATTTTGTGTAAAATAATTTTATGATAAGACTTACCGTTTTGCTGAAAAATTTCCCGTGAAAACTTTGACACCGAGTAATTTTTTTCCAGGTGTCGGATCGATGAGGACTTTTCACATTTCATTTATAATAGTGTTTTGAACAATCCTACCAATTTTCAGCCAGGTGTGAATATTGTAATCTTGGAAGTCTAAATTGATCGTATTATATAAGTAGGCATTTTTTATATCGTATTATTTTTGATTCATAATAATAATAATATATCGCTTTTCTTAATATATAAGTCATTGTCAAAACCCAAATAGTAAAAAAAATTAAGAATCGATAACTTTACATTTTAGTCAATCACTAAAGTTTTAATGGCTTTTACTCAACATTTTTATTTACTCATCAGTGCATACATACCAGCACTTTTATTTAATTTTATAATTACCTTTTTTAATTTTCTTTTTGCGAATAAACAAAATAACGAGTATCTATCGATATCGATAGACAATTCAATGAGTAGCAATACAGCGCCATCTATGGTCAAGTAGCGGAATTAATTGGACAATCGAATCTAGTGTGACTATAGCTCATAAATACATTCTTCCGTTAAAGCAAAATAAATCTTATTTCTACAAAATCAGGGTTTGTTTCCAAATCTGTGAGTTCTGTGAAGTAGGCTAGTTTTGACTAAACTTAAAACGACAAATCAAACGATTTGTTTCTTTGTAGTGCAATATAGATTAACGGTATATTTGTGTGAGTTTGGCGACAGCGGTTCCTATAGTAGTTTTGGTGCATTTCACTTCCCCTGCCTTCTCTCTTCCGTGTCTGTGGTCTTTCTTATAAGTGGGAGGTCCCGGGTTTGATTCCCGGCAGGGGCAATTTGGGATTTTATAATTTCTAAATTGTCTCTTGTCTGGTCTGGTGCGAGGCTCAAGCCGTGGCTGGTTACCACCCTACTGGCAAAGCCGTGCCGCCAATCGATTTAGCGTTTCGGTACAATGCCGTGTAGAAACCGATCAGGGGTATACATAGATATCTCTTCCAAGTTAGCCCGCTTTTATCTTAGACTACATCATCATTTACCATCTGGTGAGATTGCAGTCAAGGGCTAACTTGTAGTTGAATAAAAAAAAAACTGATTACGATCCACATTTCTTTTTTCATCATGACAAAATCTATACCTATACATATTCCACACTGTCACATTTTACTCAATCACATATGTACATATAAAAGCTACATATACACAAACTTAGCCTGCAATCCACACTCATTCATCCATGCATGCTTACACATACACACACTACACACGCATACACACACACCACCAGGAGCATCCACCCTACATAGATATATCTTACGAAAATATTTCTTTCCATCACTATAACATTGCTCACTTTCCGGAAAAAGCGGTTGACTATTGGGTAGACAATCAATGAGATCGTGTTTGGAGTGATGGGTTATTGGGTACGAATCTGTATAAGTAGGTACGTACGTAAACATAAATCAATTATTAAATATACTTAAATAATCTAAAAATACATGTATTAAAATAACAATTTACATACCATCTCATAAAATAATTTTGTGTCTCCCTGCGCGTTGACGTAATGCGATATTTGTTTTCGACTGAACGCTGAATAGGTACCTAGTAATTTTATTTTTACGTACCTACCAAATGGCTGCGCATTGAAAAAAGACGGCAAAAACCGGTTAAAATAGGTTAAAACCGGTTTATTCAACGAAACCTATTTAAGAACTTTATTTGCCTCAAACCGGTTAATTTTGGGTAAAGGTAGAACAAAACCGAAATGAAAAGTTCACTATGTACTTAGGCCTTAACCGGTTCGGATTTTTTACCGGTTTCCGAGCCCTGGTTATAAGTTTGACGTGTCTGTGTGTGCGAAGAAGTCTTGACAGCCTTAAGTTCAATTGTAACATGTAACATCTATCCAATTGTAACATGTAACATATGGCTGTCAAGATTCTTCGCAAATAAAAATTTCTGATTTCTGCGTGTCTTCCCTATCTGTTTGGTTTTCTAACGAAAATTTTTCCACGTATTAGTTTTCTTGAATTTATTGAAGTGTGTGTGAATTGCTTTTCCATTCCATCTAGTGACGGAATATTTTTAAATAAATAGCGAGATATTTTTCATTCAATGTGTTAATTGCGCATTATTTTGGCAAATATTTCCTCCGACAAAATTAAAAAAAAAACGGATTTTTTCATTGATTTCGTTTCTATTTCGGATCTAGCGACGGATTCGGCGGTCAGTGTGCTTAGTCTAAAGCGGAGCACTCGAAAACGAACTCGAAAACTATTGATCGATTTCAGAGTAAAATAGACCTAAAATGTCTTGTATTAAGGTTTGAGTTCGCCAATACATTCCAATGCTGAATGTATTGGCGAACTCAAACCTTAATACAAGACATTTTAGGTCTATTTTACTCTGAAATCGATCAATAGTTTTCGAGTTCGTTTTCGAGTGCTCCGCTTTAGACTAAGCACACTGATTGTTGGTACTAGCGACTTCGTATAGGTAGTACCTAATTACCCGATACTGTCTCATCATACATTGTTTTTAACCCCCGAAGCAAAAACGACGGGGTGTTATAAGTTTGACGTGTCTGTGTGTGTGTGTGTGTGTGTGTGTGTGTGTGTGTGTCTGTTCCCCTGTGGCGCTCAAACGGGTGGACCGATTTGAATGCGGTTTTTTTGTTTGAAAGGTGAATTAGTTGAGAGTGTTGTTAGCTATGTTTGATGAAAATCGGTCCAAGATGGCCGCCGCTACAAAATGGCGGATTAAATATTTTTTCACAACTCCCTCAATATGGGTATCAAATGAAAGGGCTTGACTAGTAGAATAGCACTATTGCAAATCCAAACTAGGGAAATGGGGGGCCACAAAATGGGGAATGTCGGGGTCTTTTAAATTTTTAATTTATACTTGTGTTTTAACTCAAAAGGTAGCGTTTTCGATGACAGTTCCCAGGTGGCTTGGCTTTTTTCGATATTTTTAACAATTATATTATTGTCACATTTTAACCAATATACACAAAACATTAACAAATTAAACACACCTTTATCGTGAATCACTCTACCATTGGAGAATCGAATGAAAATCCGTTCAGTAGATTATGAATTTATCGCGATCAAACAAACAGACAGATGCGGCGGCGGGGGACTTTGTTGTATAATATACAGGGTAGTCCTCCGCTGCGTCTGCTTGTCTGTCATTTAACCTTTAGTCATACACCTAAGGAGAATGTCCACCCCTGACCCAAACATTTACACAAAATGTAATTTATTAAAAATTATCTTACGAATATATGACAATTTGAAAATTAATAATTATTAATGCTACACTTCACGATAAAAAAATGTAATAAAAAAGGAATTAAATCGTCTTTTCAACTTCCCGTTTAAGTCTGACGGCCATTTGCATTACATTCCACGCATAGGTACATGCCCAAATAAAAAGAGGTTTGTTATTTTTAAAAAAATAATTTCATTTAAAATAGAACGGATATTAATTATTTAAATACATTATTTTATTTGTTATTTGTTGTAAATCGTACAATATATGCTTAAAGTAAATAAGTAATAATTAATATTTTTTTTTTATAATATTGTTTTAACTTCGTTGCGTTTTGTGCAATGGAATATAATATAACTACAACCTTTTTGATTTTGTGTAACGAAACTTATTTCAAGATGTCAATGTGACATGTCATTGTTTTATTTGTGTGTGACGCTAGTGACGTCTACTCTGTTTACATTTTGAATGTTTATTGTAGCACAGCGGAGACCAATATTAATTTGGTTTATTGTTTTTGTATTGGATATCGTTGGACAGGTATGTTAAGTATAGTGCGCGCCAAACAAATAGTTCAAATCGGCAGGAAAGATACACGGCTTTCCTTACTACTTTAACAATTATAAACTACACATAACCTAGAATCATTTTCAAACTTAAACTTAGATTTATTTAAAACTACAAGTCCTAGAGGTATTAAAATGGTGTGTTTGGTTATCAGGAATAAACCTGCAATAAATGCTGCATACAACACGCTTGTAAACGACTGGGTTACACGCCCATAGATTTTTGGGCATTCTCCTTTAGTCATACACCTAATACCTGCATTTAGTCATACACCTAAGCGTGATACACCTACCAACTGCTACCGGTCGCAACTACTTTTAGCCGGCGGGAACTAGTTAAAAGCACATACTTGTAGCCGGTTGAATCTAGTTAAAACTGGTTATAGATGTGGAAGGCATGGTATAGTAGTGTTACCGGAATGCGGCGTGTAGTGGTGGGGCGGGTGGTCGTAGGGCGCGTCGAAGAGCTCGCCGTAGTAGCCCGTGCCGCCGCCCAGCTCCGACAGCAGCTTGTACTCGTCCTTTAGACTCCACTTCGACGTCGACCACAGCTGTGGACAAGGACGCTTTTATACAGGATATTTTAAAAGTTACATATACAGGGTGTAAGGGGACCGCTATCGAAAACTTAGCGCTATTATTATATTAGCTAAATAAAATCTAATACCCATTTGTTTTATATTTGTAGTATTAGTAGTTTAGTTGTTAGTATTTTTAAAACCGACAATATGCAGAGTGCAAAACACGGAGTCAATGCCCCGCGAGTGGCGGGCGGCCGGCGACAACTTTAGGTATTTAGGCGTCAGCTGATTGCATTACATTGCGAACTTTTCAAAAATACAGGTAGTTTTTATTGCGTTTTAGTGAAAACTTCTTATGGCGCGTTGAGCACTTTTTGGGTGAACAAAATTCATGGAACTCTCGTCATCGTCACCGAACGCTTTCCAAGAGCTATATGTATACTGTGTATATTAAGTATAATTATACACTTTCTTGTGTACTTTTTGGGTGAACAAAAAGCGTGAAACTCACATCATCGTCACCGCAGGCTTCCCATGAGCTATAATATGTATACTATTTAAACTTTAATCCTTGATCACTTCTATCGGCTTTAAACTTTAATCCAGTTTTCACTTCTATTGGCAGTCCCCAAAGACTGCTTCGCATTTTTTTAACCCCCGACGCAAAAACGACGAGGTGTTATAAGTTTTACGTGTCTGTGTGTGTGTGTGTGTGTGTGTGTGTGTGTGTGTGTGTGTGTGTGTGCTGCTAAAACGAGCGCAGCGCCGCAGTGCAGCGCCCCTGCAGCGCTAAAACGGGTGAACCGATTTGAATGCGATTTTTTTTGTTTGAAAGGTGAATTAGTCGAGAGTGTTGTTAGCTATGTTTGATTAAAATCGATCCAAGATGGCCGCCGCTACAAAATGACGGATTACATATTTTATCACAACCCTCAATATGGGTATCAAATGAAAGGGCTTGACTAGTAAAATAGCACTATGCAAATCCAAGATGGCCGCCACCACAAAATGGCGAATGTCGGGGATTTTTTAAATTTTTAATATATTATGGTATCAGTAATCATCACTACTATTATTACCTGTCTTCGTTTCCGACAGCGATCCCCTTACACCCAGTAGATATCAACAATTTTTTTTCTCTAATCAAATCTGTGTGCATAACTTACATTAGAGTATATTTGGTCGCCATTGTAATGGCTTCTTTGTCTTTTGATGTCGTCTTCTGAATGGCTGTTGAAGTCTCTATTCTCATCTGTGGACAAAACAACATCATTAATAACCTGTTTAATTCTCCAGGAACAGGACGTAGGTCATTTAATTTGCGAAGAAGTCTTGACAGCCATATGTTACAATTTACATGTTACAATTGCATTCGGAACATCTATCCAATTGTAACATGTAACATATGGCTGTCAAGACTTCTTCGCAAATAAAAATTTCTGATTTCTGCTTATCTTCATTATCTGTTTGTTTTTCTAACGAAAATTTTGCCGCTTATTAATTTTCATGAATTTATTGGAGTGTGTGTGAATTGTTTTTCCATTCCGTCTAGTGACGGAATATTTTTAAATAAATACTGCGAGATTCTTCAATTCAATCAATGTGTTAATTGCGCATTATTTTGGCAAATACTGTTTTACCCGGCTTTATTTTGGCAAATAATTACCCGGCTGAGTTTGTTGTGGGCTCTTCTCAGACCAGGGCGCGTTTGGAACCCTCATAGTTTTAGTTTTAAGTTTCCGTAAATAATTATCACCATTGCCTGTACCTAAATTGACGTTCAAAAAGTGTACAGTGTACCAATTTTGAATAAAGTTTATTTGATTTGATTTGATTTGATTTGATTCAAATATTTTCTCCCACAAAATTAAAATTTGTATGTAATTACTTTATATAAACATCTCTGACGGACAAACAAAAATCATTTATACTATTTTGGTACGGAACCAAGATGAAAATTATACAAAAAAAAAACGTTAACAACTTTATTGATATTGAAAGAAAAAGTTGTTTTCAAAACTCCTACTTGCTCTATAGATAAGTCCAGTTCTCTTTTTATACCGAAGATATTAAACTTTTATACTTTTTATACGTATACATAGAGCGGCTGTCACAATGGCAGTCGGGGAGTGGAGCGAAAATTTAAGAGAAGTTATAACTTAATATAATATGGCCACAATTCCTGCACCGCGTTTAATAGCACACTAAATCTTGCCGTTCTGCTGAGTGAACACCGTGGATAGGGATGGCTACTAAATAAAACTATCGATATCGATAAATATTAATCCAGCATGGGGATTTAATACATATTTAATAAGCTTACATATTTTGTAAGCTTACAATATAAATACCAGATTTATTTAAATCCATTAATAAAGCTACAGAAGATTATTGAGTTAGAGGTTAGAATAAGAATAGAAACAGAAGAAAACAGTAAGTAAGAGTGTGCGCGTGCTTTTATTTTTGTGTGCATGTATGTATTTATATATGTGCTTGCGTATGCGTGTATGTTTATGTGTTAACATTTTTCTAACTCCTCAAAACTAGAGTATTATTTATTATTGGTTTGAGCCAGGCGTGGACTTTATTATAGTATTGTTGTTAAATTTCGGTACACGCATTAAGCGTGTGTTAGAATAATAAAAGATTTGGAAGGAAGGTACTTCATGAAAGCAAAGATGTCATACTTACTTTTTTTTGTAATGTCAGTTGGCAACGAAATTGTACGCAGAAGTAAATTAATAAAATGAATATCCTACAAGGTCATGCAGTTATACATACTATATCGATAGATCTTAGTCGCAACACTACTTTGGAAACAGAAACGCGAATCCGCGCGGGGGACCACAAATATTTTAATCCCTATGCTCCTACGTCATTACTTACAAGTTTTCTGGGAATAGGAAAGAGTTACTCTGGGAGTTTGCTATAAAGTTTTGTGTTTACTACTCGTACTTACTAGGTATTTCTTTGTTTACTACTTTACCGGATTTTGTTTTTTAGCACCACCACTACTTCCACGTGATAAAAAACTATGAAATAGTTATATAGAGTTCATACTTGATTGCAGATAATTCGTAGAGTTAATTGACATCCACTGCTATAAACCTTTTCCCAGGATCACCACAGTATACAATCTTGTGTCCAGCAACTCCAAGCAACTCACATGAGATTGACTGTGGTGAAAAGTCACATATTCAAGCACCTTGGGAACCCAATATCTCAATAGATGTTGGGGTCCCAAAGTGGCACATAGCTCCCATGGTTGCACATAGCTCCCAAGGTTGCACATCGCTCCCAAGGTTGCACATAGCTCCCAAGGTTGCACGTAGCTCGAAGAATCGATATTCTTCAAGCTATGTTGTTTTCAGCTTGTTGCGGCGATGCAGGTTATTAGACCCCTGTAGTACACTGATCGTCGCTGATCTAATATGCTCGCCACTGATGTCGCTAACTCCGTTAATTTCTCTGCGGATCTCTTCATGTCTGATAAGCTCTTACCCTGGTCCTCGTGCCGTTTCCTCTTCAGGTCGTTGCCGTTGTGCAACGCGTCTACCTGCTCGATGCTCAATATGCCGTTGATGCCGTAACTGCCCGTGTTGTTCACGTACTCTGTTGCTGGCAATACCACCGATGTGGTAAAGGTTAACATCTCTTACCCTGGTCCTCGTGCCGTTTCCTCTTCAGGCCGTTGCCGTTGTGTAGCGCGTCCACCTGCTCGATGCCCAGGATGCCGTTGATGCTGTAGCTGCCCGTGTTGTTCACGTGCTCCGTGGCCGGCGACAGCACAGCCGTGGTGCCGGGCGCGTTGCCCGCGTGGGTTATCACCTATGCACAAAAGTAATGATTACTGACCGCAGATGATTTGACATAGCTCAAGTTAACTGAAGTGATAATGGCAGGACACAGCGCGTTAGTAGATGTTGGGATCCCAAGATGCTCGAGTGGTGAACCTCGCACCAGAAAATGCAGCATTGGATGATTATACCAGTATATATTCTATATACTATGACTAAAATCTGACTTCACTTTCAAAGGAGTCACGATTGCATTAGACTTTAGAGGAACTCCGCATTATTTCAGTAAGCATTTCATCGAAATGGTTCAACGATATATAGAAACGGTGAACAATCAAAGCGAAATGTAAGCACAGGACTCCAAAAGACATTAAGTTTTAAGGTAATGATTGTGAAGTTATTATGTCCTAAAAGGCGTGTGAAGTGTCCAATTTGCACTCGGCCAGCATGGTAGACTACGGCCTAAGCCCTTCTCATTTTGAAAAGAGAGTACCTACCCGTGTCCTGTAATGGGCCGGTAATGGGTTGATCATGATGATAATTATGAACTAATTAGGGGTAATGATGACACATATCAACTTACAGAAACAACGCTGCCCTGCGCCGAGCTGATCTCCTGCTCCTGCTGCTGTTGCTGCTGCTGGTTGTGCGCGTGCTTCGCCTTCTCCGCCGCTTTGTTGCGGACGATCCTGCAACAACACAAAATGTTTCTTATGGGATTTTGTAACAATACAAAATGTTTCATGTGAAATCCTGCAACAACACAATATGTTTCATATGGGATTTTGCAATAACACAAAAATGTTTCATATGGGATTTTGAAATAACACAAAATGTTTCATGTGGGATCCTGCTAGAAAATAATATGTTTTCATGTGATGTTGAGTTTTAATCCACTTCCAAAAGAGGAGGAAGTTAAAAACCAACTTCAATCGCCACTACAATGTACCTATATACAAATAATTTATGTTGCACGTAATAATAAATGTTGAAGTCTGGCGGGCGTAAAAAGAATAGAAGGACACGACGAAACCGACGACGCACGACGCACATAATTTATGATGTAAAAAGCGACAATTAATAATTTTAATCAGTTTCCACTGTCACCAAAGCTTATTTATATCAGTATGTTTCAGCCATTTGAGCGCTGCGTTGATAAATCAATCAGTCCGAGGCATTTTTATTTATTGCAATGCTCAACTAGAGCTCATAATTTGCTCCCGTTCCTCCATAATCATAGCGAATTATTACCGAATCGAACAAGAAAGTTCCATTAGCCGAAAAAAACTGCACTCATCGCCCCGGCGCGCCACGCGCCGACATCAGTATGCAATTTGGTCGCGGCGGTCGCGATTTGTCACGGCCCCGATGCATTGTCGGCTAAAAAGTGTCGCGTGTGCGAAGATTTATAGCGGTCGCGCGAACCGCGATGGATCAAAAGGTAGGACCAAACCTAAATATTATATAAGGTTTGCATTAGTTTAGAGTTTCCGTAAATAATTATCATCGTTATTTAACCAAGTCACATCTAGATAAATGTTGACATTTAAAAAGTGTACAGTGTAAGACTTTGAATAAAGAGATTGACTTTGATCATGTTTTTTGACCCAAGACTGAACCCAGGACCACATGATCCGAGGCTTAACAAGCTAGCCATTACCACCAGGTGATTATCACCACTAATTCAATATTTGATTTTGGGTCAAAGTTTTATGTAACATACTAAAATTAATTTACTTTTTACTAAAATTAATTAAAAAAAGCTGTGATAGCCTAGTGGTTAGGACGACCGACTTCTAATCGGAGGTCGTGGGTTCGATCCCGGGCACGCACCTCTAACTTTTCGGAGTTATGTGCGTTTAAGTATTTAAATATCACTTGCTTTAACGGTGAAGGAAAACATCGTGAGGAAACCTGCACGCCTGAGAGTTCTCCATAACGTTCTCAAAGGTGTGTAAAGTCTGCCAATCCGCTTGGCCAGCGTGGTAGACTAAGGCCAAAACCCTTCTCACTCTGAGAGGAGACCCGTGCTCTGTAGTGAGCCGGTAATGGGTTGATCATGATGATGATGATGACTAAAATTAAGTTTATAACTCATTTCGTCAACGAGCTAGAGACCTATGACACGCAGACAGACAGACAGATAGACTGCAGTGACATTAATAGGGCTCCGTTTTTATCCTTTAGAATCCTAAAAATGCAAGGTAAATAATTTAAATCTCTTTTTATCACGCATATTTTGTAATCGGGCGGGTGTTAAATCCCGACCAAATAAAGGAAATAGAAAAATAAATAAGTGGTTATACCTACTTAAGAAAATAGTTCGATCTTCTTAAGTTATTGAAATACCAGAGGAACGCTAGGTGGAAAAGTATTAAGTACCTACACAAGCAACATAATCCCGTTCTGAGATAAAATGATTTGCACTTTGTATAAAAACTTAAAAGCTCCACCTAGGGAACAGACAGTGCAGCGTCATTATTTCGTGCCGCGGCCATTTTGTCGTCGACTACTTGACAGTTCATTTCCCGCCATGATGGATGGCGGGCACGGTGAAATATTGCCAGTATCTTCGAGGTTGACATATGCAAAAATTGTTTCGGGAGCTTCAATCAAAAAAGGTCAGATCAGAATATTAGGGGTTTCGTAATAGACTCATCACTTTCTGGATGGAGAATGGTGATTTATGGGTTCTATTTTTTTACATTATAGTGTAATATATTCAGAGGGACGTTTTCTGTGTATATCAATCGATAGTAGTCAGCAAGCAGCGTTGACTTAATTCATAGTTAGTAAATAATTTTTAACGATACTATCACTAACAGCTGGCAATTTGACTAGATAGGTACGTACGTACGTACAATCAATCAGTTTCGGTGGCTAATCTCAACGGAATCTAATCTCAAAGGCCTACTACAATCTTTAATCTAACGATCCAATTCCGATGCTATTCAATATCGGCGCTTAAAATAAATCGCATTTAATTCGTACCATGAACATGAAGTATCTTTTTGTTTGTATATTTTTATACTAGGTTTTTGTTTCGTCTATAATATCGTCTATAATAGACGTCATGACGTCATGACGTCTATTGGTCGGATAAAAGTGTTCATGGTACGAAATAGCGATTCAGTTCAGTTTAGGTCTTTAATTGAGTCGCGATTATAGTTGATGGTAGACCCGCTGGCATTTCATTTCACGATCCAGAAATTCTCTTGACGATAATATAGAGCACTTGTATAAGTAGGTATATTTGAAAAAAACTTTTGTATTCTATTCTTTTCTAATCTGCTCTGTGACGTATTTTCATTTAAAGTACCTCAGTGACTGACAACAGAAGTCTTCATGGTGAACTGATGGGTTAGGTATATTTCCGAAACATGGTCGCTAACTAGCCACGGGCCTGATAAGAGTGATAAGAAAAAGAAAAGTCAAGTCGAAGGTGATGGAGAGACCTATGCTTGGGGTATCCCTATGCGAGCAGATCAGCAATGTATCAAATCCGTAGGAGAATCAGAGTAACTAACTAACATGGCTCATCAAGTTGCGAAGCTGATGTGACAAAGTCCAGCAGTAGAAAAATAAACACATAAAAACTAATGGATAAGTAGGTATATTATTTGGCATTGCTTGTTTTCAACGGAAAGTTACTGTGGCATTTATTTGCATTTGAAATAACTTAAATCCGGTGTAAGTAGGTACAATGTATTCTGAAAAGGGCAAAAATATAAATTAGATTTGCACATAAAACGGGGTATATTTTTGCATTATGGCAACTCTGCAGAAACCGGCAGCGCTTCCGGTCGGAAGGGTTACTCTTTTGCCCCAACATTTTAATATCTTCCTGAACAAAATAATGCATTGGCGAATATTTTTGATTTATGGTCTTATATCCTATCTACTTTAGTTATTTCGAAGAGATTCGTACTGGAATAACCGGATAAATGTAAGCAGAAATATTTTATAGTTAATGTATGCATTATAGTTTTTTTACATGTTAAGGGGAGAAAAAGAAATTGCAGTTGAATACTGAAACATCTTAAGAATTTTGTGACTGCTTTTTTATAATAAACTTCATTGACAAAATGTCAAGAATCAGTCACTTCACAGAGTTATATTCAACGGTAAATACTTATAATTTATCTTATAAAAATAATTTACTTTATATGAAACAGAGAAACTGTCTCTATTTTTAAGAAATTAATTAGTACTTTTACATAAATTAATTAGTAATTACAAAACAACAAGCTTAAGAATGTAATTTGCTTATTATTTTCTTACGCAAGAAAGCCTTCGTTCGTATATCAATCTTTTTCTGAAATAAAAAAAATATATTCAATCTAACAAACGTAACAAACAAAAAAAGCTGATAATCAAAATCATAGACAATATCAAATGACTACGAAAACAACCCTGCGCCAAGCTCTCGACCCCATAAAGCACCTAACCCAAATTATCCTATCTGACAAATTATTCAGTTTTCGCGCGGCAAAAAACCAAATGTCAAAATGGGGTTGCCAGAATTATAGCTTCAATTACTGCGACGGCGGGCCGCCCTCGATTAAAAATGTCTTCACGTCGAGAGAGAATCAGCGTTTTTTTTACTGTTTTTTATTTTATTATTATTGTTTCGGAAGGGCATTTTTATGGTTATTATTCTGTGACGGTTATATTTTGGCAATGAAATGTGTACTGACGTTTTATCAGCTCCTTTTCTTGTTGTACTTAAAATTAACAAAAGAATTTACAGTTGAATACTGAAACATCTCTCATTTTCAAAGACAATTACATCATTTCTAGAATTTCTTATACCTATTACTCCAGTTACGTTAACGACTATTGCCATATGATAGTGATAACCGGGACCGACTCACCGCCAACTATACCAACTCCGGGCTGGCAGTTGGCACTGAGAATTTCTCGACAGAAAAACTCAATAGGTACCTAACAATTATTTGCTCGACCCGGCAATCGAACCCGGGACCTCGTGATCTGCAGTCGAATATGCTATCCACTAGACCAACAAGTTCTAAACTCAGATCATCTCAATACACAAATTGTACAAAGCTAATCGCATCAACGTCGTATTCCAAAAAAAAAAAATATTAGGGTCGCCCGATTGACTCCGAATGCTTTCCAAAATAGTTTCGTATTTATACATCATGAGACCGCAGGAAGGTCGTCGACGGGACATTACAGGCACGCGCCGGCCACGTGCCGGGGGGTCGGGAACCCCCCACCCTCGCGTTGAGAATTGCTTTAAAATTGACTCCGGCTTTTGAATTTTGAGGATCGGTGATCGGATCTAGATTATGTTAGGAAGTGTTCGTTTGATTGCAGTTGGTGTTGTTATGTGATAGTGTTATCGCGTTGGACAGGGTCTTGAGTGTCTTAGGCTTAGATCTACAGAGTATAAGGGGACTGATGTCGAAAACTTAGCGCTATTATTATACTACCTAAACCTAACCTAAACACAATAAACATAATCCAATACCAATAACCATTTGTCTTATACTTGTCTAGTATTACTTAGTGGTTCCTTTTAATATTTTTCAAACCGGCAATGTACATCGTGCAAACCGCAGCGACAACTTTAGGTATTTATCCAACGTTCGTTGAACTCTAACGTCAGCTGATTGCTTTACATTGCGAACTTTTAAAAATACAGAAAATATTTTAATTTTGTTTCGCTTTTTTTTTGGTATCTTGTCAGTAAACATCACTAGTCCTTCACCTGTCTTCGTTTGGTGGTGGGTCTTCAAACTGAGACTTAGGTAGGTACAATTAGGTGGTTACGGATTCGATTATCAGTTGTGATAAATTTATTATTAAGTAGATATTAATGAAATTGTAGGATCTACCGTTATAGAACAAAAATTATGGTACCTACAATAAGATAGGTGCTATAAATTAACCAAGTGATACAAATACCTATAACTAAACGTCTCTAATGCAGCGAAAGTATTTTCATGGGCGTGGCTCTTAAAGAAATAGGATCCCAATGTTTTCGTGAAAACGAAGCGTATTCGCCCTTTCAGGGAAACTTTACTAACAGTTTTTCACCTTAGTTGTATTGTAAATCGAACCCTTTTTGTATTGCGTTAAAGTATATTTTTGTTCTTTTGATGGACAGCCGGGAAAAGAGTTGGGTAGGGCCACGAAATTGTCGGATACACTGCTGGATTCAAACGGTACAAGATCGAGGTGTATATCACTATGTATTTCTTTATGTATACCTAGATGTAAGAAATGAAAAGTAAATAATAAAAGTAATTAATTTTACAAATTTTGAAAGAAAAGAGTTGGTTCCACAATTTGTGTGTGCGCGCGGAAGGAATGAACGATGTCGATCTCGTAAAGCAATATATTTCGCACTCGCATTTATAAAGTTACTAGAGAATGCCTGTGGCTTTGCCCGCGTGAATTTCGGTTTTAAACAAATCCCGAAGGAATCGTGGATTTCCGGTTCCCGTTCCCGCTCCCTTTTCCAAATTTTATACCTACTATCAAGGAAGTTCGCTATAGTAATTTACCTATAGCTGTAACTATAGTTTTTCATAATCCCGTGGGAACTGTGCAGTTTTCCAGGATAAAAGTAGCCTATGTTTTAAGTCAGGGCATAATCTATCTCCATTCAAAATTTCAGCTAAATCGGTTTAGTAGTTGCGGAATGATTGAGTAACAAACATCCAAACATCCAAACATCCAAACATCTAAACATCCAAACATCCACACTTTCACATTTATAATATTATATATAAGTAGTAGGAAGTAGAATAAAAGGTTTCGCACGGGTAGTAATTATGCGCTACTATCCCACTATACATTGTTTTGTTATATCTCAAGGGAATTAGGCAGCGTTTTCGATGAAAACTCCCATTTTTTCCAACGTTTTCAACAACTATCGCCATAGCCCATATCTCAACCAATTTACACTAATTGTAAATGTCAACAAATTATACACTTAAAACCTTCCTCGTGAGCCACTATCTATCGGTGAAAACCATAAATAAAAATCAGTTCAGTAGTTTTGAGTTAATCGCGAACAGACAGACAGATGCGAGAAAACTCACGTCGTGACCATGGTCCGTGTAACTGGATCGAAATATCGACAAACAAACAAACATTTTTATCATGGTATGTAGGTACCCGTAGTTTTTAATTAGATTATATCGCTAAGCCACGAAATAAGCCTTAAATCATTAAAATCTGTTCAGTGCCTCGTTTTTGAGTTTATCGCGAACAGACAGACAGACGCGGCGGGGGACTTTGTTTTATAACGTGTAGTGATATCCGCACATCCCCTGGCCCGAGCAAGGGGTAGCGTGTCGCGTCGCCCGGCGGCGGAAGGAGGGCGGGCTACAAAGATGGCCGCGCCGGAACAGGACACGTGCTCCGCGCGCGCCGGACGTCCGGAGACCGTCCTCTGAGCCATTGCGAGACTCGTAATAATAATCGCATCACTATGAATATTTCCCCGTTTTCGGGGTACTCGGGAGTTCTTGTGACATGATATTTCGATTATTGTATAAAGTTTGTCCTGAGCGGTGATCGCCTAGATGGTTAAGACTTTGGCCTCCCTTTCGGAGGGACTGAGTTCGATCCCCAGCACGCACCTTAACTTTTCGCAGTTATGTTTGGCACTCGCACTGGCTGGTTACCACCCTACCGGCAAAGCCGTGCCGCCAAGCGATTTAGCGTTCCGGTACGATGCTGTGTAGAAACCGATCAGGGGTATGCATACCTCTTCCAAGTTAGCCCGCTTCCATCTTAGACTGCATCATCACTTACCATCAGGTGAGATTGCAGTCAAGGGTTTTGTAGTTAAATAAAAAAAAATGTGCGTTTTAAGCAATTGATAGTCAATTGCTTAAAACGCACTCGCTTTAGCGGTGAAGGAAAACATCGCGAGGAAACCTGCTCGCCTGAGAGTTCTCCATAATGTTCTCGAAGGCGTGTGAAGTCTACCAATCCGCACTCGGCCAGCGTGGTGGACTACGGCCTAAATCTTTCTCATTCTGAGAGGAGACCCGTGCCCTGTAGTGGGTCGGTAATGGGTTAATCATGATGATGATGATAAACTCTGTTCTATTCAAAATTAACGTTCTGACGACCTCGCTGGCGCAGTGGCGCAGTGGTGAGCACTGTAGTCTTATGCCTGAGAGGTCCAGGGTTCGATTCCCGACAGGGGCAGTTTGAGATAATTTCTGTATTGTCTCTGTTCCGGTCTGGTAGGAGGCTTCAACCGTGGCTAGTAACCACCTTAGCGGCAAAGACGTGCCGCCAAGCGACTTAGCGTTCCGTTATGATCGCGCATAGAACACAGGATTTTAAAAAACCTAAACATATGAAGCCGCGGGCATCAGCTAGTAGATATTGAAAACTCCAAAATAAACACCAGATACCGCTATCAGATTAATAAATTAATAAACGGTAGCGTAGATTATAAGGATATTGACACAGGGGAGTGATATTAAAACATTTTGTATTATCTTATCTGGCCACACTACGCGTAATTAGAGATGCGAGGATTTTTTAATGCTGATAACACTCGAGTTTCGAGTGGGCTTCTTTATAAATAGCTTATTACCTAACTTATTATCTATGCCTCCTGAAAATATAATCATTTTACTTAAAATTAAAAAAGAAACTGAATTAGAATTGTCATACTCATTTCATGAAGACCAACTTATGGGTCTTATAGACTATACTACCGGTTCGAAAAGCGGATTCTGCTGTTCGGATCGGATTCGGCGATCTTCGACGATCGACGATTCGACGATCTGTTCGGATTCGGCGATCGCGTCCATAAGTATCTAAGCAGTGTTCTACTCGGGAACCAGGGTATGCAAAGCTTTTCGGCTCTCATGAAGTGCATGCAACTGATGGTCATAACACTTATAGGCCGCTAGTAGGTACTTTGTAGTACATACTATCTATGTACTGATAGTGGCTCTCACTCGACCGTCTTGTTTGTAAAAATTGAAGTTTCTCACCTGTTTATACTAGACACTGAAGGCACGTTATCCTGGCTGCAGATCCCCTCGCTGAGCAGTCTGTCCCGGATCTCCCAGGCGAACATCGTGGGGTTCTCTCTCTTGTACGCGGCGATCGCGTCCACCACCGGTGGGGTCGCGACCTTCGGCTTGGAACCCCCTATCACGCCGGCTTTGAAGCTGCCCGTCTCGTAGTATCTGTAAAGAATAAAATCGTGAAAACTCTTCTCATTTTTCCAATAACCACCACCACTATATACTTTTAACGTCCCACTGCTGAGCACAGACCTCCTCTCTCATAGGAGAGAGGGATTTAGAACTTAGACGCGACACGCTGCTCCGATGCGGGTTGGCGGGCTTTAACGACTATTATCACATGATAGTGATAATGACCGGGACTGACTGCTGAACGTGCTTTCCGAGGCACGGGGGTAGAACACCGCCAACTACCGACTCCGGGAAGGCACTGAGAATTTCTTGATAGAAAAACCCAACACCTAACAATAATTCTCCCAACCCGGGAATCGAACCCGGGACCTCGTGATGTGCAGTCGAATAAGCTAACCAACCACTAGACCAACGAAGCAGTTTTATGATTTTTCCAATAAAATTTATCATAATAATTTACTCGTTCGTTAGCATGTAGCAATCCGCCAAAATGGCGATAGTAAAATAGCTACAATGCTGACCATTGAAAGAGACCAAAAAGAGGGTGTTGCACTCGTAAGTTTGACCGCTATGTGTGTCTCTTTGTCCCATCGTAGCCCTTAAAAGGGAGAATCGATCTGAATGCAGTTTTTTTATTTGGAAGCAAGTTTTCTAGCACTAATTTCGTATTCTCCAAGAATCTTTTGGATCGTAGAATTTCCTTTATACGAAAACGTCTAATAGTCTTGGTTTTTTGGCATTAAACATATATCTAATTCAGAGACTCGCATTAAAATAGGCCACATTGGTAGGGATAGAATCGTCGAATTGTCAAGTTCCAGAATCAATTTCAAATTTGGGATACTCGACAGATTAAAACAGGCAATTCATTACTCGCAACAAAAGGGCAAAGGAATCACACCGTACTGTCCGACCGGGGTATATTCCCAAATCAACCATAAAGGCCCCACTGCACGCCCTGCCCCGGGGACGTGGCATTAGGGCATTAGGATTGAAGAAAATTAAATTTGGACTGCTCAATAAAATAATGAGAGAGAGTATTATGACAATTCGATTATGTACCCCTTACTCGCTACCCTTTAGCTTATGGACGCGGGTGATTTATTTTTAATTTTTTTTGTAGTTTTTTTTTTATATTACCACACACATGGTCGGATTAGGCGCGAGTTGGTCCATAGATAAACTATTTCAAGGTAATCATTTCTGTGATTGGGACTTCGGTCCAGCTAATAAATAGGTCTAGGGAAGTTTTGAGATGTCTTCTCGTCCATAATCACTCAATATTTTGAGACTAATGTCTTCAAGTAGTGTTTGTCGTATCTATACTTCTATACTAATATAATAAAGCGGAAGAGTTTGTTTGTTTGAACGCGCTAATCTCAGGAACTACTGGACCGATTTCAAAAATTCTTTCACCGTTGGATATGTACGTGATGGAGTGCTATAGGTTATATAATATGTACCACGGGCGAAGCCGGAGTGGACCGCTAGTGCCATAATATGGCTTCAAGAAATGGTCGCTATAGGCATCTTATGAAAGTTCAAAGTCACTCAGTGGACGATGGAAACAGCTGTTCAGTCTGTTCATTTGTTATATGTTTGGCAAGAACCGCTGCGCTGTTTTTTAGGGTTCCATACTCAAAGGGTAAAAACGGGACCCTATTACTAAGATTCCGTTGACCTGTCTGTCTGTCTGTCCGACTGTCACCGGGCTGTATCTTGTGAATCATGATAATTAGACAGTTGAAAAAGAATAACGTAAATATTATGTTCAGAAATCTCGGAGTAATCGGTTTACATAATACATAGAAAAAAAAATACGCACCGAATTGAGAAAAAAATCGGTAAAAAAATACGCAAGGATTGAAACTTTAAAATGTTTTTTGGTATTATGATGATATATTTTTTAAATATTTCCAATATTTTTGTCGGCTATTCCCCCCATTGCTAACATGCCTTCCGCTCCAGTGTTAATGAAAAACAATCTATTATTTTCAAAGAGATTGTCCTTTTTCCCCCGGGACATCCGTCCCTAGTTCGCTCTATCATTGTACCCGCGATCCTGGGTAAAACAAACTTCGATATACATGAGGCCTATCATGTACCTACTTATTATTCTAAATCTTCATCTTGGAGGAATCATCCACAGTGATACCTTCTATTTTTGTTTCATCCAAAGTGAAAATGAACGATGGAACATATCAACCCCCGCTGAAATTTTGATAAGTGTCGTTTCCCGAATCGACGATTCATCCAGAGTGAAGGTACTTTAAAAAATGTAAATACAAAGTCCGTTTATTTTTGTCCCATTCACTATACCTAGTTCACAGTTTATTGACAGTTTGAAAGCGCGTGTGATCGTGCATGAGGCGTCCAGAGCATTGGATGAAAGTATGTAAATAGTTCATTCTAGATGAATCATCCACACTTTGTGATTAAAAAAATGAAAAACTTGTAAAAAAATCTTCCTCCATTTTCAGAAGTCGGTTAAAAAGGGCACAATGGCATCACAAGTTGTGAACAAAACAACAACATTAGGGCTGATACCCCTCGTGTAACAAAAAGAGCATATTCAAAATATCGCATTAGCCAGCCCTAAAACATTCCCTACAATCTACTCGCACATCCCCGCGGGCCCGCACTAGCCTTGTTATGTCGCCCTAGTAATGTTGGGACGAAAAGTGCTTATCTACAAAAAATAGGACATTGATTGATAGAATTCATCTGTCTGTCAGTCTATAAGAGCCTTGTAACTTGAATGCATTAATTATAATTTTAAATTCAGAATTATGAATAGTATAGATGGCCCAAAGTCGAAAGTTACACAAAATTATATAAAAAGTTATTTAAGGAGGGGAGGGGAGCGCTCACAGATGCAAAAATGTGGTGGAAAAAAATATTTTTTTGGCTCTACATAGACTTGTAACATACCCCATGTTTGAATATACTTCTAAAATATATCACTTTTAAATAGTTTTGAAAAACAATTTTATTTTAATTTTATTTCGAAAATGGATTTTGTAGGAAAATAGGGCTATCAATCAGTTAATTATCAAACAGAAATAAAATTATTATCTTGCAAAAATTTACAATTCTTTTTTACCCCCGACGCAAAAACGACGGGGTGTTATATTATAAGTTTGACGTGTTTGTGTGTGTGTGTGTGTGTGTGTGTGTGCGTGTGCGTGTGCGTGTGCGTGTGCGTGTGCGTGTGCGTGTGCGTGTGCGTGTGTGTGTGTGTGCGTGTGCGCGTGCGTGCGTGCGCGTGCACGTGCGTGCGTGAGCGTGTGTGTGTGTGTGTGTGTGTGTGTGTGTGTGTGTGTGTGTGTGTGTGTGTGTGTGTGTGTGTGTCTGTTCCCCTATAGCGCTCAAACGGGTGAACCGATTTGGATGCGGTTTTTTTGTCTGAAAGAT
The DNA here is from genome assembly GCA_920104075.1 of Melanargia galathea. Lineage (NCBI taxonomy): Eukaryota > Metazoa > Arthropoda > Insecta > Lepidoptera > Nymphalidae > Melanargia > Melanargia galathea. The sequence continues at coordinate 19,356,448 of OV049858.1, read as the reverse complement.
GAATTAGTCGAGAGTGTTGTTAGCTATGTTTCATAAAAATCAGTGCAAGGTGGCCGCCGCTACAAAATGGTGGATTACATATTTTTTCACAACTCCCCTAATATGGGTATCAAATGAAAGGGCTTGACTAGTAGAATAGCACTATGCAAATCCAAGATGGCCGACACCAAAATGGCGAATGTCGGGGGTTTTTAAAATTTTTAATTTACACTTGTGATAAATGGCCAACCAACCAACGATTTGATTTCGAACCAAAGCATGTCAGCCTTATTGTATCACGCTACATACATATACACAACACCAAACTACTTAACTACTTTCCGTTCCGAATAAATAAAAATAAAATAAACTTGTTAACTTGCTTTGAAGTTTCGTACATTTTTCGAGTTTTAACAGCTGAATTTGTTGTCATTTTTTCAGCAGAATCTGTTTTCAAGAGCCACAAGTTGGCCTAAATGAAATTTAAATATTTTTGAATTTATTTGAATTTCATTTTTATGCGCGACAGTCCACTTGTACATCTCACTTAGGGTGTGATCACACTTATAATTGACTTATCCCGATCGCTCCCGAGTCCCGCGCCAAATTACTTAAGTGCGCCTCCGGATTATGTGTTTTTATCTTTGTAATCTTGTTTATGGTTTCACTGCTTTGGTACTCATCTACTTGTTTATTATTTGCTTTTAAGTAGTTTGCTTCAGAGAGAAATGAGTCTAACCAAAATCATATTACATTTTAAGTGGGGCTAAAATATGGATTTTTCTTTAAAGACAAACTGCATTTGAACCGCAGGCCAGATGGCCAGACCAGACCAGAGATAATTTAAAAATTATAATCCCAAATTGTCCCTGCTGAGAATCGAACCCGGGACCTCCCGCTTTTATGACTACAGCGCTCAGCATTGTGCAAGTACGTCAAAATGAAATGAAACTCTATTATACCTTATCAGAAGAGGTAATGACCCTCAAAAATGAGGGATATGACGCAGAAGGACACAAATAAGGGCACTATTTCTGGCACCATATTCACTACGCAATATCCGCAACCGAAAACGAAGACTAGTAGATTAGTAGAAAAGAAGAATAGTAATGATGATTAAGTACTGACAGGACACTACAAACAAAGAACGCGGAAAAAAATTAAAGTATATCCTGTAGGTATTTTTTAAAAGTTCGCAATGTAATGCAATCAGCTGACGCTAGAGTTCAACGAACGTTGGGTAAATACCTAAAGTTGTCGCCGCGGTTTGCACGATGTACATTGCCGGTTTGACTCAGATTAGTACTAGTTATTACTAGTACTAATAAACCACTTTAATATATATATAGCTGCTCGTGCTGATTCATTGACTGACTCACTGATTGATCACCCCTCCTGTAAAATTTTGTATGAAAAATTTTTTTTTCACTAATGGTTTCGTATAGACGACAAAAATTCATTCGGAACAAAAATATGGAGAGAGCTGATGATTGAGGATTTCAGAGACGAGCGAATGGCACGCTTAAGGTATTGAAGATAGGTGGGGGGTGCTCGAGCAAATGTCACTCGAAACATCATCCAATTGGCAGTGAGCTGAAAAAAAATTCAAAATGGCGAAAAAAAGATGGCCGCCATACAACTTTCGTCGGTCTCCATCTCGGAGGGTATAAAAGATGGAAGAGTGGTTTCTTCGCAAAAGATGATCAAAATCCAAAGGTCTACTCGATGAATAGAAAAAAAATTCAAAATGGCGGAATTTATTTTTCCATAGAAAATGTATGGCGAATATTGAAGAGACTACAAGTTGTAAACTATGCAAGGCTTTGATGCGGTTCTTTGGAGAACTCTCAAAGAAAAATATGGGAAGACATGATGATTGAGGGTTTGGAAGATGGATGAGGAGCCCGGGCAGGGTATTGTAGATAGATGGGAGGTGCTCAAACAAAAATTACTCAAAACCTCATCCAATTGGCACTGAGCTGAAAAAAAAAACAAAATGGCAGATTCAAAATGGCGGCCATACCGTCAGCCTCTATCTCACTAAGCATAAAAGATGGAAGAGTGGTTTCTTGGCAAAATATGATCAAGACCTAAATTCTACTTGATGAACAGAAAATAAACCGGTCAAGTGCGAGTCAGACTCGCGCACCGAGGGTTCCGTACTCCAGAAGTATAAGTACAATCTGTTTTTCATTAGTTTGTCTTAAAAGGTAAGGTGCTAATGAAGCTAGGCCTCTAAATTGTATGAGCGCTCATACAACTCAGAGGTCTATACTGTACTGTCTGTACTGTACTGAAAACTGTACTGTACTGTCTGTTTTGGATAAAAATCGGGTTTAAAAAGCATCAACAACTTTTTATCATTTGGTTTGTATTTTAAATTGTTTAGTCAACTCTCCACCACCACCATCACAGGTACAGCTTTTTTACGACCCACGGCTGTGCAAATGTCTCTTCTCTCATAGGAGAGGGATTTAGAGCTTAGAGCCGCCACGCTTCTCTAATGTGGGTTGGCGGGCTGTAACGAATATTGTCACATGATATTGATAATAACCGGGAACGACTGCTTAACGTGCTCTCCGAGGCACGGGGGTGAAACACCGCCAACTATCAACTCCGGGCTGACACTGAGAATTTCTTGATAAAAAACCCTACAATAATTTGCCCGACCCGGGAATTGAATCCGGGACCTCGTGATCTGCAGTCGAATATAATACCCCTAGACCAACGAGGTAGTAAGTCACCTCTAGGAACACCTAATTTCACATCTCCGGTACCTACTTATCAATGTTACCCATGTCTACTGTATATACCCATACTACTCAATTCAAAAAATAAAAATAGATTCAATAATTTATTTATGATTTTAATCTGTGGTTTTCTACCTGTACTTTTTAGCAGTGCAAAGCTGTAAGAAGTTTTTATCATAGACCACGAAAAATAAGGTTTTTACTGTATTTTTTACTTTGTACGGATTAAGTACTAAAGCGACAATTTATGATAATTATTCAGAGAGCAAAAAGTGTCAAGATGATTTCGGAAATCATTTTGTTTTAATAATAATAGAACAAGATAAATGTAGTTCTTATAAAAAATAACATTACTTAGTTATATATATAGTTTTTAATTCTTATTAATATTATGTCAAACTTTTTAGAGGAGTTTGGCTGATGTTTTTTTTTTAAATCCGTAGACTGAAAAAAAAAAACAAAACAAAAGGCGGTAAAAAAAAATATGTTTTACCTTTCTTTCTACGTTGCATTCCTTCTGCGTAGAGTGATTTAATTGTTCTCAACATATTTTTAAAGATTTTCAATCTTAAAATATATATTAATATTTAATTACATATTTCAGACTGTATTAATGTATTAAATTAGTCTTAGTAATTAGTATTAAAGTTAAGTTACTATTGTTAAGTTAAGTGTTTAGCCGATTTCCTGGTAAGTGACAAAATTTTATTACTGAGATAGAATTATGGCGTCTTTTCTTCGCACCGTGCAAGTCAAGGAAACTGCTAATCTCGATGCACCTACTCGAGAAGTTCTCTTATATAATATTCCCGGTGACGGGAACTGCATGTTTTCAGCTCTGTCTTTTCATATATACGGTCATATAAACCGATCTCAGGAAATACGATCGCGTATAGTTGGAGGGATTGTATCGAACTGGGATCGATATGGCATGTTTACAATGCGTCGTGACGAAAGCCCGTATGTGTCAGCTGAAGAATATTGCAATGAAATGATGCAAAACGGAATTTACGGCACTACCACAGAATTGTCGATGGCAGGGGAAATATATAAAGATTATATGTTTAAACTGTATATAGATGGTGTTTATGCGCAAACATTCGGCACCGGACCTATAGAAAAAATGATCGGTTTTACAGGGCACCTCACGAGCGGTCATTTTGATGTTTTCATCGAAAAGAACGTAAATCAGGTCCCTTCACAAAATAGTAATTATAACGATATCCATTTGCCCAGCAGTGGGCAAATCTATAGGGCTGAATCTCCAACGTTTACGGAGTCACAGTCCTATAGTTTACATCTGAATAGTAATACTTTAAGCAATGAATCATTAATGACTATTAGTAATACAGAATGTTCTTTGCCAATTAGTAAGCATATACTGATAAATGAAAGTATAATATCTCCTACTTTCACGCAGTCGCAACCCTATTGTTTAAATGTTAATAGTAATAGTTCTGGCAATGTCTCATTAATCACCATGGTTAACGAAGAACGTTCTTTGGCAAGCGATGGGCAAATACTGATAAATGAATTTGCATCTCCAACTTTTACAGACTCGCAGCTTAGTAGGATAAACTATAGCCTTAGTCCATGTAAAGTCGTATTAGAGCAATTGCCTGTTGATAACCTACACGTAACAGAACGATTACAAAATAAAACTAATAGAAACGATATGTATCAACAAAACTGTAAACGTTCACGTGGTAGGCCAAAAAAGCAAGTAACTGTAGCTGAAAAAAAACGTAAGCATTTGGAGGCTGTTTTGCGTTACCAAAAACATAAGCCACAATCTCACAGGAAAGCCGTGCATCGGTATACAGCTGCACATCCCGAAGTGAACCAAGAGGCAGTACATCGATATACAGCCGCACACCCCGAAGTGCACAGAGAAGCTGTCCAACGGTATACTGCTGCACACCCCGACGTGCACCGAGAGGCCGTACAAGTATATAACGCTGCGCATCCTGAAGTAACTCGACAGGCTGCGTTAAGATATCAAAGCTTGCATCCTCAAACTCATCGTGAATGTGTTAGTAAATATTCTAAAACACATCGAGATGAAATACGTCGAATCAGAAATATTCCTTTAGAAATACGTGGGCTGGGTTTAACGGGTGCACTGAAAGGTAACGATTTAGATAAAATTAAACCGATTCATTTAAAATATTCTCTTATGTGTGAAGAAACTTATAAATGTATTTACTGCAGTGCAAGACTTTTTGATGAAGAAAAGTCTCGCACAAAGTGGTGCTGTGGACAGGGCAAATATAACGTTGACCCACTCGGACCACTAGATGCCGAGTTTTACGCAAACCAAAATTTTTTAAAAAACGCTAGAGCATATAATAATCTGTTCAGTTTTTCAGCGCTAGGTACAACTCACGGCTTTCAAAGACCTGCGGGTCACGGTCCTAACTTAGTGAAAGTTCAAGGGCGTATTTACCATCGCGTCTTTGATTTGGCTTATAGTGGTAGCACAAATAATACAGCATTATATATACACGACGGAGAAGAGCATCAAAGATTAGGAAATCAACAAAATTTGTGCCCCAATCTTATCAAGGAGATTTACGTGTACTTAAAAAATAATAATCCCTTGATAAAAGATTTACACTTATTAAATAATCACCCAAGTTCAGAAGCTCGATTAATTTTTCAAAACACAAGTCGACGTACTCATGGACCGATATTAGGAGATAGACCGGTGTCGAATGAGCTTGCAGGTTTGATTGAAACTTCAAACGAACATCACCCGCGAGCAGTAGTAATATGGAAAATTGGTGAAGCAAAACCACACACAGTACACTACTTACATCCCGCATATGAAGCGTTTCAGTATCCTTTACTGTTTCCTAGAGCTCCTGAAAGATATTCCATTGATATTAAAGATAAAGCTGGCAATAAACTAAGCCAAGTAAAATACTATCGTTGTCAACTCTTATCTGAAGAGCGGTTTGCGATCTTACGACGCCTTTCGCAAGAATACTTTGTTGACATGTGGTGCCGGACCGAAGAAGAGCGTCTACAATATTTCAAAGGTATTCAAAGCGAACTAAGAATTGCAACCCGACGTGAAATCGACGAAACGATCGCAGGTGAAGGCATACGACCCGGTAAAGTATATTTACCGGCGAGTCTTACGAATAGCCCACGTTATATGCAGATCAAGTACCATGATGCTATGGCCATTGTTGCACGGTTGGGAAAACCAAGCTTTTTCCTCACTGTTACATGTAACCCGAAATGGCCAGAAATAACCAACAGTTTATATCCCGGTCAACAGTCAACAGATCGCCCTGATTTGTGTGTGAGAGTATTTCAACTAAAGTTGTCAATACTGTTGAAAAAAATCAGATCAAAAGACTTCTTTGGTACCATTGTGTCAATTCTACATGTTATAGAATTCCAGAAAAGGGGTTTACCTCACGCACACATTACGTTCCGTGTAGAAGGAGGAGGGCCCATCGATAGTATGGATATTGATAAATTTATTCAAGCAACTATACCTCCACCGGAACAGGGACGACTGAGACAACTGGTTTTGCAACACATGGTGCACGGCCCATGTGGAACAGAAAGGTCACCCTGCTACGATCAAGCTGCTGGGAAATGTTCGAAAAAATTCCCTAAAAGTTACACTGAAGTGACGTACACGGATGAACGAGGCTCAGTACACTACAAACGTCCAGCTGGCGAACAGCCGGCAATTCGTGAACGAAATCAAACTTCAGTCACTAACAGGTGGATTGTGCCGTACAACCCGGCGATACTATTGATGATGGAGTGTCATTGCAATTTGGAAATTGCATCCACCTCCAAAGTGGTTAAATACCTTTACAAGTATCTGCACAAAGGTCCCGATCACGCAAAAGCGGGGGTGACAGAAGTATTCGACGAAATAGAACACTACGCTCAATATCGATATGTGAGCGCCTCAGATGCAATGTGGCGTCTATTGGAGTTTGACATCAGCTGCAGATACCCAACTGTTGTTGCACTACCGGTACATTTACCCGACGGAGACGCGATTGTTTTCCGTACCGGAACCGAGGCGCAAGCATCAGAAAATTACATGTCCAAATTGAAAATTTACATGACGAGGCCTCCAGATCCTGAGTTGGATGAATGTACTTACATAATGTTTTATGAAAGGTACAATGTCGAAACTCAGGTCCGGCCTAATCCAACTGTAAAAGTGTTGGCTCATGAATCTGGAAAATATTTTATTACAAAAAGAGTACGAGGCGAAATCGTGGCTCGAATTGTCTTTATATCTCCTACACTCGGTGAGCTTTATTTTCTGCGAATGTTACTCATGCGTTATCCGTGCCGGAGCTACGACGAACTGCGAACTGTCAACAATATAATTTACGACACTTTTCAAAAAGCAGCGTTCGAACGTGGTATTCTGAACGATAACCAGGAGTATGAATCGGCAATAGAAGAGGCAGCCGGCTTCAAGACCGGCAAAGGTTTACGTCAGCTTTTCTTCGCACTTATCATGGACGGTGCCCCAGCCCTTCTGTTATGGGATAAATACCGTGATCATTTGTGCGATGATTATCACAGAGGATGTGAATCTGAAATAGAAGCCGCTTACGACCACGGCCTTAGAGACATTGAACAAATGTTACGTGCTCATGGTCGCTCGCTGTCAGATTTCGGTTTGCCAGACATAAGACACAGCATAACCGAGCTTGACAGAGAAACTGGAAGATGGAATGATGAGGCGACTGCCATATTAAATGAATGGGAGTCCAAATTAAATTCGCAGCAACGGGCTATTTATAACACAGTCATATTACTTACTGAAGATGATTGTGAAGATACGCACCCGGTTTTCATCGACGGTCCCGCTGGCACCGGAAAAACCATCTTGCTTAACGTGATTGCTGCAAAAATTCGTTCTAATGGACATATTGCCCTATGTACGGCTTCCACGGGTATAGCTGCACTAAATCACGATGGAGGTGTCACAGCACATTCAATGTTTAAGCTTCCGTTAGACTTTGAAGGTGGTAATGCAGTGTGGGGAATTTCGAACAACTCTCAAAGAGCAGCGTTGATCAAAGCAGCACGTCTTATCATTATCGATGAGGCACCAATGGCTCACAGGTACCTGCTTGAAACAATTGACCGCGGTCTCAAAGATCTAATGGAATGCAATACCAAACCCTTTGGAGGCAAAGTGTTAGTATTAGCTGGTGATTTTAGACAAATACCACCAGTGATAACAGGAGCAGGAGAACGTGACATATGCCGGGCCTCAATAAAAAATTCTGAAATTTGGCACTACGTTCAAAAATTCAAGTTAACTGAAAATCAGCGTGCAAAAGAAGACCCCTATTTTGCTAACTTTGTATTGAGTATTGGAGAAGGTGAAGCTGAAACAACTGAAGAAGATTTATTAATTTTAAAAAATATCAATTACGTAAATAGCTTGCAACAATTAATTTATATTATATATCCAAAGTACGAAGTCTGTGACCCAGAAAATATATGTAAAAGGACGATTCTATCGGGAACTAATGATAACATAAGAGATATTAATCAAAAAATACTTGAATTGATACCTGGACCAATGACTATCTGTTACAGTGCCGACACTACTGACCACCTGAATGACAACTCAGCTGAACGATTAGAAGGCAATGTTTTAAATTCTATCACAGCACCCGGTGTGCCCGATCATGACTTGAAACTGAAAGTAGGCGCGGTCGTAATACTTATTCGAAATATCAGTTTCACACACCGTTTAGTTAATGGTACTAAATTAATTATAGATCAAGTCTCAAAATTCACTCTGTTAGCGCATCACCCAAATAGTAGTGAGCCCATCGTCATACCTCGCATAACTTTTAAATTTAAAATAGGGCGAAACGGTGTAGAAATGACACGCAAGCAATTCCCTGTCAAGTTGGCTTATGCTATGACGTTCAATAAATCTCAAGGGCAAACTCTTGATCGTGTGGGAGTAGATCTAAGAAGTGATGTTTTTTCACATGGACAACTATACGTTGCTTTGGGCAGAGTGCGGCACAGTCACAATTTGCAAGTCTTGGTCCCGCCAGAAAGAGTTAGCAGAAATTACGCTCTTACTAAAAATATAGTTTATAAATCACTACTGACCTAAAATTCAAAAGAAAATCGGACAAAAACAGTAATATGTAAATAATATTATGTAATGTGTAATATAAGTAGGTAGATAGCGTTGTAATAGAATATACTTAAACAATATTATGTTCACTTTCTATACTTTTCTTTGTGTTATTATTATTTTATTTCAATAATTTTAAATGGCTTAATATACCAAACATTAAATTTTCAATCATAATACCTTACTTTATTCTTACTTCACAAATACCCCCAGTCAGAAACTTAAGATGTTACAGTAATATAAGGGTTTTTTACTATAACACATCTGAATCACAGGGATCTTTTGTTTCATATATCAAAACATATTTTTAAATATGTAAGTCATTATTCTAAGATGTAAGTAGATATTTTTTTAATTATGCTGTTTTTCATATTTATTTAAGGATTAATGCTTAATAACGACACAATATTTGTTTTAATGTTTATTTTAAGTATTTATTTATGTATCGTGGAGCAAGGTGGCAAAAATATTTAAATTTTTGTAATATTTTTGCTAAATTGCAATAGGTCTCATTATTCAGGCATGCAGAATATTTTTTACCCGATTACGTTAAAGCCAAAAGTAACGGTTATGATTTTAGCAGTCTATGTACATATGTTTATAGTTAAATTTTAATTCTGTTTTAAATGTCTGTTAATGGGAGAACCACGTAAAAAAAAACGAGCTGATGCCATACCTCCTGGGTGGCTTGGAAACTGGCCCACTACACTTTTTATATTATAAAGTAATACGTACCTACACGAAAAAGTTTATACGTATTTATAATATAAAGAATTATAGTGAGCCAGTTTTCGAGCTACCGAAGCTAATTTCACTGTTTCAGATATTCATTTTGTTGCTAAGTTTCTTTAGTGATATGACTCCCAGGGTGATGTGACCTGAAGATGATGACTAAATTCTTAATACAATATACCTATACCTACTAAAAATAAAAACGGTTACACACCAAAGCTATAAATCCAAGCGGACTCCTGTTTCTGTTGTTTACTCGGTCCGTCCACGCGGTCCGCTTTAGCGGGCCGCGCACGCACGCGCCGTACTAGTTATATATATAAAGCTACTTGAAGTTACGGACTGATCACCTCTCCTGAACAATTTTGTATGGAACTTTTTCACCATACTTTCCATGTGTGTAAAATTCAAAAATTCTAGGTCACCAAAATTATAGAGAGAGCTGGACGTGGAAAACTGACTAGAGTGCCTTAGGGGATCTCGAAAACTATCAGTCGGAGAGGTATCGTCTCGAAACAAAAAATGTTCAAAACCTTGGGCAATTGGGTGAACCGGTAAAAAAAATATGGCCACCATACAAAAAAAATTTCGTCTCCATACAAAAAATTTCCTAATTTTCAAGAGGCTCTGCAGAACAATTTTGTATGGAACTTTTTCCCTTCACTACTTATGTGCGTAGAAGTTATGGGTCTTCTTTCAGAAAATTATGAAACGTCATGAATGTAGAAAATTTACCAGAGTACCTCATGGGTCCTCCGAAACTACCAGTCATACAGACATGGTCCCAAACAAATGTTATTAAAGACCTTGGGCCATTAGGTGAACCGGTAAAAAAAAGATGGCCGCCGAACAAAAAAAAATTCTCTCCATACAAATTTTTTGGGTTCTTTTCAAGAGGCTCTCCAGAACAATTTTGTATGGAACTTTTTTCCTTTCACTATTTATGTGCGTAGAACTTATGGGTCTTCCTTCAGAAAATTATGAAACGTCATGAATGTGGAAAATTTACCAGAGTACCTCATGGGTCCTCCAAAACTACCAGTCATACAGACATGGTCCCAAACAAATGTTATTAAAGACCTTGGGCCATTAGGTGAACCGGTAAAAAAAAGATGGCCGCCGAACAAAAAAAAATTCTCTCCATACAAATTTTTTGGGTTCTTTTCAAGAGGCTCTCCAGAACAATTTTGTATGGAACTTTTTTCCTTTCACTATTTATGTGCGTAGAACTTATGGGTCTTCCTTCAGAAAATTATGAAACGTCATGAATGTGGAAAATTTACCAGAGTACCTCATGGGTCCTCCAAAACTACCAGTCATACAGACATGGTCCCAAACAAATGTTATTAAAGACCTTGGGCCATTAGGTGAACCAGTAAAAAAAAGATATCCGCCGAACAAAAAAAATTCTCTCCATACCAATTTTTTGGGTTCTTTTCAAGAGGCTCTCTAGAACAATTTTGTATGGAACCTTTTCCCTTAACTATTTATATATATCGAACTTATGGGTCTTCCTTCAGGAAAATTCTGAAACGTCTTGATTGTGGAAAATTTACCAGAGTACCTTATGGGTCCTCCAAAACTACCAGTCATACAGGCATGGTTCCAAACAAATGTTGTTAAAGACCTTGGGCCATTGGGTGAACTGGCAAAAAAAAAGATGGCCGCCGAACAAAAAAAAATTCTCTCCATACAAATTTTTTGGGTTCTTTTCAAGAGGTTCTCCAGAACAATTTTGTATGGAACTTTTTTCCCCCACTACACGTATAAATAGAACTTAAAGATTTTTTTCACAAAAAATACAAAACGTAGTGAATGTGGAAAAATTACCAGAGTACCCTAACGGCCCTCAAAAACTATCAATCGTAGAGGCATGGTCCTGAAACTAAAAATGTTCAAGACCTTAGGCCCTTTGGTGAGCCAGTAAAAAAGACAGCTACGGAACAAAAAAATTCGTGTCCATACAAAATTTCTTTTAAATTTTCAAGTGGCTCTCGAGAACATTTTTGTATAGATTCTTTTTTTTCCACTAAATGCATGCATAGAACTGATTAGTGTCCTTTCAGAAACGTGATCCCAATATTTCTTTCTATCTTTCAAGAGATTTTCCAGAATATTCTGGTATTTGGTATGGCCTTCCATTTCTTTATTTTACGAATATTGAAGAGACTAGAAGGCCCGCGAGCTGCTTGCAGCTCGCGCACCGAGCGCAACACTAGTTTTAGTATAAGATAAATGATTGTTGGTTTTGGATTGTGTTTAGGTAGTGTAATAATAGCGCTAAGTTTTAGATAGCGGTCCCCTTACACCCTGTATTCGCTGTACATATTGGCGATGTATCAATTTGCGGGTATTGAATGACTGACATATTGGAGATCTAGATAAGAGAGGGGTTACTGTAACAAGCTTATTAAGGCGATAGATAGAGGCTTTCGAAAATTGAAATGTCACTTAGTATTTGAGGGCACCTTGAAATATTGAGAGGAGTCCCTCTCGAGAGCGCCCTATACAAACGAATATTCTTATTTTAATATTATGCAACGAAACTTTGCAGACATGCTCTAGAAACTTACATATATCTTATATTTTTAAGATTTTAAGGGCCTGTTTCACCACCTTCTGACCTACAACTTTTGTCTTTGTCACTTGACATAAAGTAAGAAAGTGACAAAACTTACGTTTAGACTATCCGACACTTATCAGGAGGTGGTGAAACAGACCCCTAAGATTGTAAATATAGGCACTTACCTACTTACGTAAATATTTTTTTGAAAATCTGTCAAAACCGATATTAGTTTTTTTTTTAGTGTGGTAATTGAGTTTTATTGGTTAATACTCAAAAAAGAATCGAGATTCGCTTGTATGGGGTGCGCTAGAGATAAACTCCTGTTAAAAGTGTCACTTTGGCAAAATTCATAAAAAAGAGGTTCCGGCCTCAAATTAAAACCGAAATGACTAACATATAAATGAAAGTAGCGCGGTCTTGTCCGTACACATATAATAATTACACTGTTTTTCTATCCGTCCGTCTGTACGCAGAAAGCGTGTCGTCCGACTCACTTCCGTTTTGGTCGCTATATCAAACGATTACTAACCTTAAATCTTCACTGTAGAGTTCAAAATGTATAGAGAAATTCACTTTAAAGTACAGCCAGCAACTCACTCATTTAAATTTTATTTTCGTTAACGAATATAGACTTTATACTGAAGAAAATAAGAATGATATCTGTGTACGATAAATAGGTGTTAGTAAATGTTTAGGTATCATGTTGTATGTTTGTGTCTGTATCAGAGTAACTTACTTAATGGTTTTTGAGAAATAATTACAATTATAAATTAGCATTACCTAGAAGTTTAGATCTTAACGCCTCGCTTGCTCTAAGCCTATGTTAGTTGATAGATCACTTCGAGTTCTATTTTCTTGGTGGTAAGATGCAAATTGTCTTGGTTTAAAGTAGGTATTGAATGGTCTAGAGTCTAGACCAAAACGCAGTTGCGTGGCGCAGTGATCTTTAAAAAAAATCAGAACTAGGTATGTTCAAAAAGTGCCACTAAATTGTCTATGATTTAATAATTGTTTATGAAAAATAATGCTTGAAAATACTGAAAAAAAAATACATTTAACGGGTGTAAGGAGATCGCTCTTTGAAACGAAGACAGGTTCTAAGTAGTAATTGCGAAATTTTAAAAAATATCTACTAGAAATATTTCGGTTTTTGTTTTTTTTTTTTTATTCACAAAAAAGATCCACAAAAAAATCACAAAAAATCAAAGTATTTCCTGTATTTTTAAAAATTTCGCAATTACTACTTAGAACCTGTCTTCGTTTCAAAGAGCGATCTCCTTACACCCGTTAAATGTATTTTTTTTTCAGTATTTTCAAGCATTATTTTTCATAAACAATTATTAAATCATAGACAATTTAGTGGCACTTTTTGAACATACCTAGTTCTGATGCAATCAGCTGATGTAAGAGGTCAATGAACTTTGGGTAAATACCTAACTCAGTACGGAGAACTCTGAACCCTTGCCCATCGGCTGTAGGATCGCCTCTTCACCCAATAAAGTCGTTTATTTATTTATCTGTTCTGTATAATACTTAAAATAAACAATAGAGGTCAAAATTAACAAACTGTTTTCAGACAATAGAGCACGTTACAATATGAACGAGCCCCGCTCGCGCTCGCTGTTGTTTGATTTAAATTGAAACTGACCCTAGTGATGTGACACTTTACTAAAGGCTGAATGCTAGAAAGTAATTGAGCTAGATTAGCTAGCTACATAACTGCCTCGATGTTTTATTAACTAGCTTGACAGAAAGCAGAAGTTAAACATAATATTACACTGGTCATCTTCGAAGAGTGCGTGAAGCCGTTGGTCCCGCGTCTAATGTGTCTCTGGTCATTTAGGTAGCCGTCTGGATAGCTTTTGGATCGGACTGTGAGAGTGAGGAAATATTTTACTGGCGCACACACTTGTGAACTATAACATCTCCTATGTACTCGCGATAGAGAGGTTTTCTTATGACGTTATCACGTAAAATTATTATTGTCCGTAAACCGACTTTACAGACAACCAATTTTTTTAAAGTCGGTTAAAAATAAACGATATTTTTCCATTTTTCCAGAACACCTGGAAGCTCGCCTCAAGGCCGACCTTTCGAAGCACGTCACTATTCCCGCGGGAGGTATGAATGGGAGAGCTCTATTGCTTTTCAATTTATTTGCCCCGCGCGTCCTTCCATTTGAATGTTTTGAATTCGCTCGAATCCGCTCCAATACTTTTTTTTTCTTGTTGCTCTGCTCTGTTCTGATGAAATAGGTCGTGCGCTATGTGTTTTGCTCATATCTACTACTGGCTGATTCTCGCGACTTCGTCTACGTCGATTTAGGAGTTTTAAAATTTCGTGAGAATATTTTGATTTTCTGCGATGAAAAGTGGTCTATGTCCATCTCCGGAATGTGAGGTATGCAATTGGGTAGATATTTTGAAAGGAAACGCTTTTAGAAGGAGAAGGTTGAAAGGAAAATCAGAATTCAGAAAAAAAATTACGTAAATGGTAAGTACTTAGGTACAAGTTTTTGCGAAAATCTTAAAGCCCATATCTTTTTATAGTGTTGACTCAGAACCTTGATTTTTATACGCCTAATAGGGACTATAGACCTCAGTAGTTATCTGGTTTAAATTTGAGGCCGTCAGCGCATAAGCGGCCTAACCCACATTTTTTTAAGTTCTTACTTATAGACCTAAACTGATTACAAAGATGATAATTCTTTGCCTAAAAATGGCCTAACTATAGTTATCCTGCTATGTAATAGATGGCGCAACAAAATCCATGTTTGTATTTAATTATTTTCGTCTTTTATTTGAGCAATGATGTCCTAACCCGCCACTAATTAATACTAACTGTCTCAGGTTTAGGCCATTTTTGCGCTGACGGCCTCATTTCAACTTGCTAGGTCCAACCGTTTCTGAGCTAATCGGTGGAGACACACCGACAGATGGACAAGAAAGTGATCTTAAGTGCTTGTTCAGACACGGCGGGAACCGCGCGATTATCGCGCGGTAATCGCGCGGTTATGTCTGAACGATTACTTTATAACTCATATAAATAAGACCTGCGCGATTCCCATGCGATTCTATAATCGCGCGGTTCCCGCCGTGTCTGAACAAGCGCTAAATCCTTGTTTTACTTATTGAGGTACGAAACCCTAAAAAGGGAGAATATTACTCGAGTTTTAATTTAAATGTTAAGGCATAAGATAGCTAGCTAGATACGAGACTGTAAGATTAATCGTATTAAATTAACTATCCATGTTTTGCGGTTAAGGCAACATTTAACCGTCCGTAATCAAGACGATTTAACAAGACCGCAGTTAATTTCACCCATGCCTACCACCCATTTGAACCCACTTTTAACTGCAAAATGCAGAAAAAATTATGCAGAAATAATACCTACTTGTTAAAGCAAGCGTGTGTAGTGTAAGTGTAAATTAGAAATTGTAAATTGATAGCCTATCGTGGTTAAGACTTCGGCCTTCCTTTCAGAGGAACCGAGTTTCATCCCCGGCAAGCACCTCTAACTTTTCATAGTGTGTATATATATTATATCATATACAGTGCAATATCACAAGTATAAATTAAAAATTTAAAAAACCCTCGACATTCGCCATATTGTCGCGGCGGCCATCTTGGATTCGCAATAGTGATATTCTACTAGTCAAGTCCTTTCATTTGATACCCATATTAAGGGAGTTGTGAAAAAATATGTGATCCGCCATTTTGTAGCGGCGGCCATTTTGGATCGATTTTTATCAAACATAGAACATACAACAACACTCTCGACTAATTCACCTATCAAACAAAAAAAAAACCGCATTCAAATCGGTCCACCCGTTTGAGCGCTACAGGGGAACAGACAGACAGACACACACACACACACACACACACACAGACACGTCAAACTTATAACACCCCGTCGTTTTTGCGTCGGGGGTTAATAAAACACATCTGCTTAAAGTTTTCTCTGATTGCAGATTACCGCAGAATAAAAAAAACCTCTAACTTTTCGAAGTTAGTGTTTTAAGCAATTAAATATCAATTGCTTTAACGGTGAAGGAAAACATCATAAGGAAACCTGCACGCCTGAGAATACTCAATAGTGTTCTCAAAGGCGTGTGAAGTCTACCAATCCGCACTCGACCAGCGCGGCGTGGTGGACTACGGCCTAAGCCCTTCTCATTCACAGAGGAGACCCGTGCCCTGTAGTGGGCCGGTAATGGGTTGATCACGATGATGATGAAATTAAAAATTTAAATCACCACCGACATTTAGAAGCTATTAGCTAGGTACAGAAATAGAGACTGATAAGTAAATAGAATAAAAGTAGGTTTCAAAATTATAGGTGAAAATAATAAACATAAATAGGTACCTACTGCCAAAGACAAAGCAAATGTGAAAAATATACAAAATGACACCGATTACATATTTTTGCTTATGAAAAAAAAAAACACATCAGTACTGTTCACTTTATAATATAGCACGAGCTATGAGCTAATGATGTAATTTCCTTAGCAAATAAATGTGCACCTTGTTCCTATCTTAATAACGTCTTTTACGGCTTGGCTCGTGATGGCAAAGCGGAAAACAATGGCCTAACGACATAGACGTAGGGCTACCATGAAATATAAAAAGTTAGGACTCTCTTAATAGTGAAAAATAAAATAAAACAGAGCGCAACGCGTTAAAGTTAAAGCTTATAGGCACGGTGACAAAATGCTCAATGATGGTAGAGTAGTAACTGTCTACTTCCAGTAGAATTCCGCTTTTTTTTTTTTTTTTCAAAAAAATTAAAACAGTAAAACAAGCAAAGTAAAGACTAGCCTCTTACTATGGAATTCCCTTTTCGCGTTGCAATTGAATGCAAAGCTTGTATTAGAAATAACACATATATTGTTGTCTAATGGATGGGATTTAACCTAAAGTGGATTGTTTTTTTTTTTAATTGTAAGAAATTTGATAGAATTGCTACAAAAAATAAAATCAAAATTCATTATAAATTGGGCTGTTTTAAAAACTGTTAAAAGAAAAACAGATTTTTCAATCTGTCGAAAAAAAGACGCGTACATAATTACAAAAAACCGACGATGACCCAGTACGTCCCTACAATACGCTACGCTACCTACGCGTCCCTACGCTAGTACCTACATTCTACAATCATCCATAATACAATCTTCTCGAAAATTTTAAGTAACCCTTCTTTTTTATTGCTTTATCAAATCAAATTTCATTCAGAGTTAGCACACCGTCCACTTTTTGAATTACAAAGTATACCATCATGCAAGTGAGGAGTAGTGGTGATAATTATTTACAACAGCTTAAAACTAAAGCTGCGAGAGTTCTAAACGCGCCTTGGACGGATAAGAGCCCACAGAAAACTCAGCCGGGAAAGAAATATTGGGTCGGTTTTTTTTTGGTTTAGCTATTAATAAGTGCCTTGAATGAGGCAGCACCCTTTAATTCCTAGAAGTAATGTTGCAAATATGAAATATGTTAAAACTGTTAGGGTTCCGAACGCGCCTTGCTCTAAGAAGAGACTACAGCAAACTCTGCCGTGTCACCATAGATCGAGTCCATAAGATCGGGGTCGGTTGGCAACCCTACATAGGTGTAATGTAACGGATGGCACAAAATGTGCGCACGCGCCGGTCTGCCCAGCGGGCGGAACGGACAGACACACATACCTTTATATATTGCCGTGATTCATTACTATTGTTACCTACCAGTTACGTATAGTAACTGCCTGGTTGTTCTACTGGCTCGCTTGTTAAAACATGAGGTTCTGGATTCGAGTCTGGGTCAAGCAAACCAAAGAAATTTTTTTGGGTTTTTCTACGGAAGGGTATTCCAAACCCTATTCATGCGTATAAGGAATGAAGACTTGAATCTCTTCGTTCACGTAGATGGAACATTGACGACATGGGGATGGAAACCCATCCGATGTCTTGCAGTACGGTGGTAGAAAGGTGAAGAGGGAACAAGATCGAAGAGCTCCTGAGCGCACTCTCCTGTAAAACACCGACAGGCCGGCAACCTTTCGACGAGTCCAGAGTATTTTGAGCATTTGTAATGAGACAAAAAAAAAAGTAAAGGATTGGTTTTGATTATGATGATGATGAAAAAGGATATATTTTGGAACTCACCGAGACAGTATCTTGGACACGCAGCCGTGCGACACGCGCAGCTGCCGGCTGATGTCGCACGGCCGCACGCCGCTGTGCGCGAGCTCCACTATCCGCTGCCGCACCACGTCCGGCAGCGGCCGTCCGTTCACGAACACGCCGCCTAGCTGGTTGACTCCACCGTGACCTGGGAATAAGATTTATAATACATTAAGTTTGTGGGTTCAGACCTGGAACATCTTTGTCCTACCTACTTGAAGCCTATTAGTCTATGTCTAAAGATCCACAGATCTATAACTCAAGTAATTCGGTGGACATATCCACGTGGATGAAAACCCCAACAAAATAAATAGATTTAAAAAAAAAGACTCACGACGCATACATTTTTTGGTACCTAATGAAATGTGGGTGATGCAGATTGGAGTGAGCTATGCTAGGAATTTCTCTACGTTATCAGTTCAGAAATGAGGAGATCGTTAGAGGAATCAAAGCCAACCTCATAGCTTAAATGGGTCTTAAAACAGAAGTGTTGCAAAGTTCGAAGAACCAAGACAATTGGGGATCCACGGTGTTGGAGAGAATCTCGCACCGGAAAGCGTAGCGATGGCAGACTTCCCATTAGGTTGATAGGTAACATCATACGAGTTGCATAGTACGGCGTGTGTAAATCTCTATAAGAGACCTATAATGTTCAGTAGTGGACATCTTTCGGTTGACGACAACGAAGCACGCGAATAAAAGCTCGCATAGATATGTAGGAATGTTGGCAATTTTGAAGGTTATGTTATGTTAATTCGATTCTCAACCTAGACTAGCCAACCGGTGTGTGGGCATATACAAGTGCACCCTTTTTCTTCTCACACTCAAGTCTCACTGCCGATGGAACGGCAATTTGCCACAACCGAAGCGACATAAAACTAAAGATCGGTGGCTTTACGTGCTTTGTCCGAGCTTGAAAATATGTGTGCCGTCAACAGCATAGAATACGTGCGAAGCTAGAAGTTAAGTCAACGCTGAACTCTGCGGAATTCATTTGCATTTCTGCTTTTATAATGTCGTGCAGTGAGTTGATCCTCTGCCGACTGGGTAATCTGCTTTTATGTCATCTTTTGTCTTTCGACTACTTCATTCTTCTACTTCTTTCGACCCTGCTTTCAAGTGATATTAAATAGTCTTTCAGTGAAAATGCCATTCTGATAGGCATCCATGCAATTGATACCACTGAGTCTTGTTTAGCAGCGTTTTGTGTGTATTCCGAGTTAGTGATTTGAGTGCGCCTATTTGTATGGAGTAAGTTTGTTATTAATTCTAGATAAATCTAGAAACACGTTTCATGGTTCGACCATAGAAGAGCATATAAGCTATTAGCCATGAAGCATGTTTATGTGGTTTCATTATGAAAATGCTATTACCCGGATAGAGGCCTCGCACCCGGGTACCCGGGTAGGCAGCGGTGCGCGAGGCGTGACGATCGACCGGTCACGCCCCGCGCGCCGGTCGATACACTATAACCGGGTCTGTTGTCATCTCTACACATCGCTGATTTCCCGGTTATCTGGTGCGAAATGTGTTGAATTTCGTTTTAATATCATTAGAGTGTGTTATGTTATCAACGCGTTATCATATCATCGTCTCAACCTATAAATCAAATCATAAGTATCAAATAAACTTTTTAAAAGTCTCGCGCGCCAGTCGATACCCTACCTATAACCGGGTCTGTTGTCATATCAACAGAATAGAATAGAATAGATTTTTTTTTTATTGAAATGAACTTTTACAAGTAGGTACTTTTGAATCGTCAATTGAATCTACCACGGGTTCGCATCGCTCGCGCTGGTTTACCGGTTATCTGCTGCGAAATGTGCTGAATTTCAACATTCTAATGACTCATCATTGTCTCAACTGATAAATCAAATCAAATAAACATTACACTTTTTATATAACAATTTTACAGTTAGGTATAATAATATGTAGAAGTGTAAAAATTAATGGTGATAATTACTTTGAGAACTATGAGGGTTCCAAATGCGCCCTGGCTTGGGAATAGCCCACAACAACACACATCGCTGATTTCTCGTTAATCTACGCAAAATGTGTTGAATGAATATCAGCATTTTAATGTTTAACACACTCTAACATAGAATGTGTTAAGTTATCAACTAATAATTAGGTATCATTAAATATATTTAATGATATTTATTAAATAAATTTATTAATATTAAAATTAAAAATTAAAATTTATTAAATATAATTAATGATATAATTTAATGATAGTTTTTTCTTTGATTTAATTTAATGATTTAATTTTAATTTGATTTATCGATTGAAACGATGATGATTGATGACATCGCCTCAACCGATAAATTAAATGAAAACAAATAAACTTTATTCGAAAGTGGTACCCACACCCACAAAAAGTGTACAGTGACACTTTTTAACCGATTTCCAAAAAAGGATGAGGTTCTCAATTCATCGGAATTTTTTTAAAATAATTATTTAACAGCCGTGTATATACACTGCTGTAGGACCAACATTCTGAAACATTTGTGCATTATGTTGACGATTCATTATGTTCATAGTAGGTATCACAGTGGATACGGTGAAGAGAGATGATTAGCTTGACGCGGACGCTGTGGTTGATATTGTATCGCAACTAGTTCGTAGGTACACAGGGTACTCTGTGGGGACGCGTACACCCGGGTGTGGTATCGAGCGCGCGCGGGGCGTGACCGGTCGATCGTCACGGCTCGCGCACACCCACCCGGGTATCTTGCGACTGAGCGCTGTTGAATCTTGCCAAATACTTAATGCGAGAGTGGCTTCTTATCGACCGACTCGGCTTGAGTCAATTAATTGTATTTGTTTGTTTTGTGTGTCCAGAACCTTAATTTCTGAATAAGTGAATATCATCATCAACATGAAGCCATCAAAATGGCAATTTTTTTAGACAACTTTTGCTCCATGGTCTAGCTCAGAGTAGGCTTCATATGAAAAGTTGTAACTTTTTCACTCATATCCTGTAACGGCATTATGACTTTGCTTTATGGCCCGGTGCACACCGAGCGCAGAGTATTTTCTGAGAACACTGAATAATTAACTTTACGACTATTGACATAAGGTAAAATATAATTGCACTAGCTGACCCCCGCGACTTCGTTCGCGTGTTTTTCTTTGCTATAAACCTCACGGAGCCTGAGACCTTTCCAACGAATGCAAAACCGTGGAAATCGGTTCGTGCGTTCTGGAGTTATAGCGTCAGGAAGGAAAACCCGACTTATTTTTATATAGTAGATTCCAAGAATAAATACGGTTCGTACCATACCTACCACGCGACCTTACGTCAATAGTCGTAAAGTTATTCAGTGTTTTCAGAAGATGCTACAAAAATTTAAATTTGTCAGTCTATTCGTCCAATTGAGCAGAAACTGGGCACAGATATAGCTTAACTAACTAGCTTGCATCCCAAAAACAGTTCCGGAAAGGACTGGGAAATAATCCACGCATGCGGGGGGCGCTGGCGCTGGCGGTCTGTGGCATAATAACAGGTGTAAGGAGACCACTCAAGGAAACGAAGACAATTAATAGTAGTTATGATCACTGACAAGATACTACCAAAAAAACGCGAAAAAGAATTAAAATATTTCCTGTATATTTAAAAGTTGGCAATGTAAAGCAATCAGCTGAGGCTAGAGTTCAACGAACGTTGAGTAAATACCTATAGTTGTCGCCGCGATTTGCACGTTGTACATCGCTGGTTTGAAAAATACTAAATACTAAACCACTAATACTATAACAAGTAGGTAGACAAATGGTTATTGGTATTGGATTGGGTTCAGGTAGTATAATAATAGCGCTAAGTTTTCGATAGTGGTTCCCTTATAGCCTGTATGTCGCCCGTTCTTCTTGACTTTTCGCGTAGCAATTTTTCATAGTCATGTAAGGGCATCGATCCACCGGCTTGGCTCCGATGCGCCCGGTTACACCCGGATCGGTCCGTTCGATACCCGGTCAAGGTTACGACTCATTCACTGACGAAATATATTCTTATCTCATCACATAGTTTCATTCATTCATAAACGAATTCGGTCTTTGAGCCCAACATATAAAATTTCTATAAAAATCCATCTCCCGAATTAAAAAATGTCTACCGACCGAATTTCGGCCACGGCGGCCAATCTCTACCGAGGCGGAGATTAGCCAACTACGCAGAGCACGAGTGTGTACACAGGAGCACTCTCTATTCCCTCACTCTCATAATCCGATGCGACGCCAATGCGACACGACCGGAGAGAGATCAGTTTGACGTGCTCTCCGAGGCATGAGGTGTGCTTTCCGATCTAACACTGCTAACTTCCAACTCCGGGCTTGCACTGAGAATTTTTTGACAGGTTTTTCTGTCAACCCAGAACCTCGTGATCCGCAGCCGACCACGCCGAGGCAGTTTTAAATCATACTTTACTAATATTATAAATGCGAAAGTGTGTTTGTTTGTCCTTCCTTCACGCCCTAACTAAGCAACCAATCGACTTGATTTTTGGCATAGAGATAGTTGAAAGAAAAACCTTTTATCCCAAAAAATCATAGAGTTCCCAAGAGATTTTTAAAAACCTTAATCCACGCGGACGTAATCGTGGGTATTAGCTAGTTAAGAAATATATAATTATTTATTTCTTAATTATATATTTTTTTTTCTTAATTATAATTAAGGACAATGTCGCAAGCCATGCAATTAGAAAATGTTCTCCTTAAAAAAATAATCCGGAAAACGAGAATTAACTATCAAAGGTATGTTATACCTATAGGTGTATCAACTAAGCACCCTCCAAGTAATTAAGTGTAATTGCGGCACAAGATGGCGCTCCGGATGCGGGGATCCACGGATGCTGGGCCAGGTGTCGCCACTCCTGTCTTCGGGGATAATATCCCGGGGTAACAGGATGGGGGTTGGGGAGTTTTCATTGGAAAATTTGTGTATCTGAAAGGACGACGGTTCAAACCCTCCTCTGCCCACCACTTGGTATAGTTTTAAAACATTTAAGATGTATATGTTACTGAAAATGTATGTAATCCGACATTGTATACAATTCCTAGGAAATGTACATATGTAATTCCTAAAATCGCACGGAAAAGTGTGAAATAAATTATATTAGACACATTTCCTAGGAAATCTATACATTTCCTAAATAGCAATCGGAAATGTAAAACATATAGATAGATTGACGGAGAGATCCATTGATGAAGATATCATTGGGTACGCGGGGATAGCGGGGAGAGGGGAGGGTATTGCATCGTCTGATCAGGCGATCGCGCTAGTGCCGCGTAAGCTGTCAGTGCGCGGAAATCATATTTTTTTTCCAAAAATTTTTTTTTTCCGAAGTTAGGTTAGGTTAGGTTAGAAATAAATACTCATGTGCCATCACGTGGCACTTAGGTTCTATTGGGTCCTAGGTAGAATGTGGTCCAAAATACTTATTGGCATTATTTTTATACATTTCCTAATACGATATAGGAATTACTATATTTGAATTTAATATATTGGAATTGTACACATTTCCTAGGACATTTATATTATATTAAATAGTTTTTGAAACAATATTTTATACATTTCCTAAATGGCTTCGGAATTGTATAAATTTCCTAGGATTTGTATACAATTCCTAGATTACATACATTTCCGGTAACATATTTATCGGTGGGATTTTTAAATCGTTCCACCTTCAATTCCACAATGTAAGTATAGAGCTAGCTTACATGCCGCTAGCGTGCCACGGTAAGGGCATCGGAATCACTCGAATCAGACATGGATTCCCTCACAGGAAACGGAAGCTGCCGCCGCGCCGACCCCCCGAAATTGACTTCGCGTGACTACCGACCACAGATTAATAAATATTCTGTGTTTACTATCTAACATGCTTATGGCAATGACCTCTTTCGCTTTGATTCACTTTCCAAATCTCATACAAACTTTCATCCCCTTTTTAACTCCCTTGGGGGTATTTCCAAAAATCCTGATACACGTAGTTCTTTCTCTATTTACAAAACGAAAACCCAAATACCTATCTACCATTTTCATGGTTATACCAATCTACTCGTAACTTGAAAAATAAAATGAAATCTCATACCTACAAATCTTCATCCCATATGTAACCTCCTTTGGGGACGAAAAAAATTTTTGTAAAAATTTTGAAACACATATCACAATACCTACTTACATATTATATACCTAACAAAAATTTCGAATGGATAGAATATATAGTGTCCTTTTCAAGATTAATCAAAAGAGCTTAAATAAAATGTATCTATTATTTTAATTTAGAACTGATACTTACATTTATTATATTTTTTTGCTAGATGGCATTAAATTATAGTTAGTTTTGTTTTATATTAATGAGATTATGCTAAAAAGTAAGAGTCCCTCACGAACATACCTATATATATAAAAAGCTGACATGTGCCAGCCCTGGCCAAGGACCCGTCACGCGCCGGCGCACACCCCTGCATACCTGCACAGCCTGTACAGGCTGGTATTGTAATTACATTCGTTTCTACAACACTTAAAAGTACCTGATGTTTGCATTTCTACACACTGGAGTGTCAAAGAATACCTGCGTAATAGTAATAAAATTCGTAAACTAAAACCCAACTACGCTTAGTAATTAAATAATAATTTAGTGTGCAGAAAGCGCGGGGCAAGCAGCTAGTGGCGCCATCTGCTATGTCTATCCGAAACTATGTAATTTAATAATCTAGAAAGCCGCGCGAAGGTCACTTCTCGATTATTTTTTTTTTTACCCGACTGGTTTACCCGACTGGGTATATGTGTTTCACCTGTGTGTATGTATGTCCATTCCTATGTCCGCTTGTAACTAATCAACGGCTCAACGGATTTTGATAAATGATACGTCATTAGATTTGTCTCAATGACGCGAGTGTTATAGGGTACCTAAATTTAAAAAAAAATCAAAATGGCGGACTTTATGCGCTTTAATGTGCGAGCTGAAAAAAATTTTTTTCTTCTAGACCCTCGAGTGGGGTATCAAAATAAAGGGATTCAAAAGGGAAATACGAAAATGTATAAATTTATATATTTGGAAACAATTTGGAGTGATAAATCGTAGAAAATGACCGTTTCCTATGTCAGTTCGTAACTACTTAACGGCTCAACCTATTTTGATAAATTATACGTCATTAGATTTGTCTTGACGGCGCAAATGTTACTGGGTACATAAAATTCATAAAAAATCAAAATTGCGAATGTTATGCACTTTAATGTGCGGGCTGAAAAAAATTTTTTTCTTCAAGACCCTCGAGTGGGGTTTCAAAATAAAGGGCTTTAAAAGGCGAGTACGAAAATGTATACAATCTATATGTTTTAAATCAATTTGGAGTGACAAATCATGAAAAACAAAATAAATAACAAGTACACTAAGTGGTACGGTGGTAGTTTATTAATTTTTTAGTTCGTTTTTTAGCATGGCAGTCGGGTTTTTTTAATTTTTAAATTATAGCTTGTTTCGTAAATAAAATGTAATCTATGTCACCCGGACCAGTAAATTAGGCGTACGGTGGTACACACAGGATCTCATACAAAATCGGCCACAAACGTACATATATATGTACATACATACATAGATAGACTGCTAAAATCATAACCCTTCCTTTTGGCTCTGCCGTAATCAGATAAAAAGCAACATTAACTTTCCCCTCTTCCCCCCAGCAAAATATACCTAGGGCTGCCGGAGGAAAAGCCGGAGAAAGGACAAAGCGTAGGCAAATTAGTACTTTTTTTAAGAAATTAAAAAAATACTTCTACAAAAAAGTGCTACGTGCTACGTGCTACGCGCTACGTTCTGCGGTACGTGACAATGAGACATGTTTTTGTGCATGTAGACAGTGTTCATCGATGTATAAGTTAAATAATACGTCAAAAAAATTGGTCGTCTGTAAAGTCGGTTTACGGACGATAATTTCACGTTATAACGTCTTAAGAAAACATTGCCTCTCTATCGCTTGTTCCGCGCTTTCGCTTGTTCTGCGCTGTCGCTTGCACTCTTAGCTATGCCTTTCTATCGCTTGTTCCGCGTGCGAGCGAGAGCGCTTGCACGTTTGTATTCGTGCGTGCGGCCGGCGTTCGTCGATTTATAAGACATTATCACGTCAAAAACTTTGTATACTGAAATTGCTTCATTTGACACGTCTACGAATTTTTAAACGTGACACAACCCTTAAAATGTCAACTTTAACAGCCCCCGCACACTGGGCCACTAGTGGCGACGACTAGTAGCCGCTAAAAGTCGCGGAAGAGATTTTTCATACATTTTCTTGTAGCTCGAACGTGGCCACTCCAGTCTCCAGCGCTCAGTGTGCGGTGGTACCATATAAAATGAATGAAAAATCTTTCCCACGACTTGAGGCCGGCCACTAGTCGTCGCCACTGGTGGCCCAGTGTGCGGGGTCTGTAAAGAGCATTCACCCTACGTGCTAAACAGATATATTGACGCAGTGGCGATAGATTCTACGTCATCAACGTCATACAACTATTACTTAGTGAACACTGAATGTAGTCATCGTGTAGATGCGTTGAAACCATCGCATAGCCATCTCCCCGGCCATTTCATAGACCAACGATGGCCCAGAAGAGTAGAGAAGCCATAACACAGGACTCAAGGACTGTAGGTAGGTATTTGTCATCGTCTCAACCATTGGACGTCACTCAAGTCCACTGCTGGAAATAGATCTCTTCCAAGGATCGCCACAGAAAACGATCTTATGCCGCCTGTTTCCAGCGGCTGCCAGCGACCCGCTTGAAATCATCCATCCATTGATGTGAGGGGTCTTCCTACGCTTCATTTACTAGTGCGAGATCGTCACTCAAGCACCTTGGGACCCCAACGACAATCGGTTCTTCGAGCAATATGCCCCGCCCATTGCCACTTCAGTTTCGCGACTCGATGAGCTATGTCGGTAACTCTGGTTCTCCTGCGGATCTCCTTGTCTTTGATTTGATCCCGCAGGGATACTCCGAGCATAGCTCTCTCCATCGCCCGCTGAGTGACCCCAAGCTTTCTTGTCAAGCCCACAAGATTCGAAATTGAATGATTCATTCCATTTACTTGTGCCCAATACCTTTTGTTCAAGATGTTAGGTTGCCGGGAAGTACGTATCTCTATCAGTTTTTCGACCCTGCAATGAGGAATAAGGTGAGATCTATAAACCGTTCCTACTCTGACTCTACTCAGATTTGAGACAGAGTTAAAATGAGAAAGATTTATGTGAGGGACAAATTATGTCCTGTGGGTCTACCATCAACTATAATCGCGACTCAATTAAAGACCTAAACTGAACTGAATCGCTATTTCGTACCATGAACTCTTTTATCCGACCAATAGACGTCGTGACGTCATGAACGAAACAAAAACCTAGTATAAAAATATAGAAACAAAAAGATACTTCATGGTACGAATTCAATGCGATTTATTTTAAGCGTCGATATTGAATAGCATCGGAATTGGATCGTTAGATTAAAGATTGTAGTAGGCCTCCTGTTTTGAGTCTGTCTCAAGTCTGAGTAGAGTTAGGGCACTTATAGATCTTAGGATAAGACTCAGGGACTGTGTGTAAGTACTACGATGCTACTAGGTATGTATAGTGCTTAGATTCAGGATCAAGGTCGTATACAAGCCCTCCGTCATGCGCCCGCGCACACCCACGCTATACCCCGATTTTATATTTCCGTTCAAGGGTCAAGCATAGTTTACCTTTTCGACCTTGTGTCTATGGTAAATCTTTTTTTTTTACAATTTCATAGGAGAGCTTCAGTTAAACAAATTAGAGAAGTAAAATAAAATAAGCTGAATAAATCTTTATTAAGAGTCTCCAGTAAGCTCCAGATTCCATAGAATTGAAGTTTTACTTTAATTTAATGATTGCATATCAAAAAATAAATCAGAAAAAATAGGGTTCCTTGGGTCTTCAGTACAAATGACAAAAAAAAATTAACTAGCTGAATTTTCTTTCGTCTCTTTTTTCAAACCTTTACACGCCTCACCGCTCCCCCAAAGTCTGTAATCACTACATATTATAAAATAAAGTCTGTCCGTCTGTTCGCGATAAACTCAAAAACTACTAAACGGATTTTAATGCGGTTTTCTAACCGATAGACAAACCAATAGACAGAGCGATTCATAATGAAGATTTATAATGTATAATTCGTTAAAATTTTGTGTAAATTGGTTGAAATATGACGATAATTGTTGAAAATGTCGGAAAAAGTCAAGTCGCCTGGGAGCTTTCATCGAAAACGCTGCCTAATCACTTTGAGATATATTTGACACACTATGACATAACAATATATGGTGGGATAGTAGCGGGTAATTACTACCCGTGCGAAGCTGGGTGGCTAGTAGGACTATTATATTCAGTGTGCTTAGTCTAAAGCGGAGCACTCGAAAACGAACTCGAAAACTATTGATCGATTTCAGAGTAAAATAGACCTAAAATGGCTTGTATTAAGGTTTGAGTTCGCCAATACATTCAGCATTGTTCGAATGCTTAATGTATTGTAATTGTCTTATTTTACTCTGAAATCGATCAATAGTTTTCGAGTTCGTTTTCGAGTGCTCCGCTTTAGACTAAGCACACAGTTGTAATATAATGTAATATTCGCGCGTTAACTCGTAAAACTCAGCAACAGCGGCGGTTGAGAGGAAGCCGCATTACCATAGTGACCGGATGCGAGCCCGCCGCCATTGTCCGCCGCCATCTTGTTATATATAAAAACTAAAACACCAGTTTATTTACAGACTTGTTTAGTTTTAATATGCTTTTCCTTTCCTGTGGACTTTTTTAATAACCGACAAAAAAAGGAAGAAGCTTTCTAAGGACCGGCACACACCGAGCACCGAGCACCGGCTTAACAGTACGAATTAACTAAAGTTAATTATTCAGTTTTCTCAGAAAATGCTCTGCGCTCGGTGTGCACGGGCCTAATCGACGCATATTTTTTTTAATTGTAGGACCTACCTACTACCTAGTTACGACCATGCATAACTTTTTGCAGAATAGTCCGATTTTGCCGATTCTGCCTGTTTTGGTTTTAATAACCTCTTAAGCTAAGTAGGTATAGTACTTAGGTAACTAATTTTGAGTCACGCATTATAGAGTGGTCAACAAGTTCGAAAACGTGAAAAATAGAGATTTAGGTCCTAAAAATATAAGCGATAGCTCATTCGATTTGGAATCACCTCTAGAAAAATGTTTTTGAAGGATTTTAAAGGAAAAAAAATGATATTTCGTTTTATGTTAATAACTCAAAAAATATTTATATTTAAGCAATTTTGAAAAACAGCTCGTTAAAGAAGAGGAAATTTCCGATAAAAAAGTTTCAAGTTCCGAAACTCTGTCTCCATTATTTATAACTTTAATTTGACGTTGACGACGACGACATATGATTTACATGATTGTTATGATTTTTCAATGGATATAAAAAATCATAATTAACAAATTGATAAACTTTTACGAAAATTTATCACAGGATCTTATGAAGTAAGTAGGTATATATATCAAAAGGGCTCCACGAAGTTTAAAATTTTTAGGCCAATTATTTATACCTTTCATCACATTGTTTATGCCAACGGAAATTGAGAACAAAGTTAGTTTACAATTGAATAACTTATTGAAAAATGGTGATTAAACTTTTTTTTCTTCAGGGCTCGATGCTTTCAAGTGTTAAGAAGATACTAGAATTTTTTCAAATTTTTAAAATCACATTTTATGTTATAAAAAAATTATTTTCATTGCTGAAGGCTCGCGCTCGCATGCCGTAAACGCCGCGCGGAGGCCTATATTCAACGTCAAATTAAAGTTATAAATAATGGAGATAGAGTTTCGGAAGTTGAGACTTTTTTATTGGAAATTTTCTCTTCTTTATCGAACTTTTTTTTTAAATTGCTAAAATGTAAATATTTTTCGAGTTATTAACATAAAACGAAATATAATTTTCTTTTCATCTTATTTTTAACCCCCAACGCAAAAACGACGGGGTGTTATAAGTTTCACGTGTCTGTGTATGTGTGTGTGTGTGTGTGTGTGTGTGTGTGTGTGTGTGTGTGTGTGTGCGTGTGTGTGTCTGTCTGTTCCGATTCCGAATCGAATGAGCTATATTTTTAGGACCTTTATCTCTATTTTTCAAGTTTTCGAACTTGTTGACCAGTCTATTAAGCTGTTATAATTTAACACTTTACATAATTAATTGGCTTGTTGTTTGTTGTTTAGTTTCGAGGGTTAGTTAAGTATTAACATTAAAACGGTTTATTTTACTAACCGACTTCAAAAAAGGAGGAGGTTTCTCAATTCGACCGTAGGTAGATATATATACTTTTTTATGTGTGTTCGCAGATAACTTCGTCGTTTATGAACCGATTTTGATGATTCGTTTTTGTTGGAAAGAAGATATTTCAAAGGAAATCAGGGTTTGATGATGGCAGACCAGAGAAATCGAGGGGACATTCCGAAAATCGTAGGGGTGACTTGCAGTTGTAAGTTTTATTAGCTTACATTTAGGTACTCCAATATAGAGAACAGTGAAAGTTTCATCAAAATCGGCTTACTAGTTTTTGAGATATGGACTTTTAAATGCGTGGTGAAGTCGGTTTAACTTTCAATCTTTTAGATTACTTATCACTTGTTTCACCCTTGTCAGTTGCTTTTTTCGTCCGTCAATTTTTTTAAAAGTTTTTTTTTAATTTTATTTGCAGATAAAAACAACATTCGCTCGCGACTGTCCGCGTGGATTCAGATTCTCTAAATAGAGTCAGCGAAAACCCTTTATTTTTTTTTCTAGGAATAAAAGTACCTACCTAGTACCTACCTACTTATGTTACTCTCTAGCTCTTAATCATTAAACATAAGCAGCTAGGTCCTACATATAGTGGGTTCCCGTAATATTTTTACAGAACCTAACTCCAGACGAAGTCGCGCTC
Source organism: Melanargia galathea (assembly GCA_920104075.1). Taxonomy (NCBI): domain Eukaryota; kingdom Metazoa; phylum Arthropoda; class Insecta; order Lepidoptera; family Nymphalidae; genus Melanargia; species Melanargia galathea. The sequence goes on along the minus strand of OV049858.1, from coordinate 19,325,166 downwards.
AAAATTCTAGTGTCTAAACGTATAGTAGTAGGTACCTAGTAGTACCTATTTGCCAATAATTAATAGCCACAATTACTGATAATATATTACCCACCGCGTAGATCAGTTATGTAGATAATTTACCTTATGTTATTAACTAACTAACACTTTACATAACGCTCGAAAACGACGCAACTATAACTCGAAGCTAACCAGTTGGTTAGCTTACCGTTTCGACACCGGTTTGACTCCTTTCTAAAATCTCGAAGATGTGATATATGCGCACGCGCCGACCAATCACAGCCCGCCGTTCTGTGTGTGCGTGAATGTGTCGCTACACTGTACGTTTACACGTCATGTGTGCGTGATATATGAAACCGCGTATGTGATACGTCCCGGCCTACCGCTAGGTTACTTTTGCTGACATTTTTAAACTGATCATTCTATTTTGAGTTGTGCATCTTTGTGATAAGGGTTAAGGGTTTATTTTTTCGAGTGCGTGATGAAGTTGGTGTTTCATAATATGTCATTCATTCTAGGTGCGGCGTCTTCGGTATATACAATGATAATGTTTTATGTGTGTATATCCGTGTGTTACACTATTGTTCTGTGATTTTGAAGTGATCTATGAGTCAGATTTTTCTACCAGGAAGTGGTTTATGCCATTGTTTTCTGGGACTCGTGATTTTTGAGTGTTTTTTTTTTTTGGTAATTTGTCATTGTTTTGTTATAGGGTAGACCGGGGGCAATAGTAACACGGGGCAATAGTAACATCGTCGATATTTCGACAACTACCTAAAAATAAGCTTGTGTGAGTGCATGCTTATGTGCCTCGAGCGTGTCTCAACCTGCTCACTAGTCGGCGACTGGATACGGTGAGAGACGGACGAGCTATTCAACAATTTTATTTACGAGCGTCCACGGTAAGAATTTGCTATTTATGTATTGGCTTATTATTCATTAAAAATACTTTAAATGTCTAGATCGTTATTAAAATTGTATCCACTAAATATCAACGCTTCAATTGTGTAATAGTTTGAAGGTCAGTTTCATTTAAAACTGAAGTTATATTAACTTTTCTGATTATGGTTACTTTGGTGCAATTGTAACAGCACAGTCGGGGTCATTTGAAACGTTACATTTGACCCCACGGTACAAATGACCCCGAATAATATTTTCATAAAATTAATTTTATCTGTTGTTTAATTAAAATGAATTTGATCTATGTACATACTATATTTTCCTAACAAAACCGTATTAATTGCTACAGTTAAAAGTTATTTATTATAGTGATATTCAATATTCGTGAATTATTTGTAAGTTATGTATTTTTAAATGAACATCTAATCATGGAATAATTTCTTGCAGATGCCGAGAAAAAGACAGAAAAAAACCGACCGCGGCTCTAAAGATTTACTTTTGTACGAACAAGCGTATGAAGAAGTTATTCAAGGTCGATCCTTAAGAGCAGCGGCAAGCATGTTTGGACTGTGCCACGTATCCCTACTTAGATACAAAAATAAAAGAAATGAAAACCTTCATAATAACCCAAGCATGGGTTATAATCCGGCTACGAAAGTCTTTTCAAGCGACCAAGAAAAACTTATGACAAAATACCTAATCAGAACGGCGGATATTTACTTTGGCCTCACTCCAAAAGAGGTTCGACGACTGGCTTACGATTTGGCTGTCAAATATAATATAAAAAGACCTGAATCCTGGAATCGCGACAAAATGGCAGGCACTGACTGGTTTTCGGCATTTCTTAAAAGGAACTCGGAACTTTCAGTCAGGTGTGCTCAAGCCACAAGCCTATCTCGAGCCACGAGTTTTAATCGTACAAACGTTGACGCATTTTTCAACAATTTAGAAATAGTTCTGGAAAGAAATAGGTTTGAGCCTCAAAATATTTATAATATGGACGAGACAGGAATTACCACGGTCCAAAAACCAGACCGAATAGTAACCAGGAAAGGAACTCGTCAAGTCGGGTCACTGACTTCTGGTGAGCGTGGGACATTAGTGACGGTGGCTATGGCAGCAAATGCCCTAGGGAATGCGTTGCCTCCTTTCTTCGTATTTCCGCGCTTGAGATACCAAAGTCACTTTGTCCGAGATGGACCACCTGGCTGTGTTGGGACAGGAAATGCATCCGGATGGATGGAGGAAGCTCAATTTTTAGATTTTTTACAGCATTTTCAACACCATACAAAAGTATCTCGTAGTAACAAAGTTTTACTTCTCTTGGATAACCATCCATCTCATATTTCGATCAAGGCTTTAGATTATTGTAAAGAAAATGGAATTGTAGTCCTCTCATTTCCACCGCATTGCTCTCACAAGTTACAGCCACTCGATCGTTCAGTCTATGGTCCATTAAAAAAGTTCATAAACACAGCCTGTGATACATGGATGAGGTCCAATCCTGGTCAAACGATGTCTATTTACAACATACCATCAATAGTGGCTTCCACATTTGTATTAGCTTTCACTCCCCGGAATATACAAGCAGGATTTAGAGTTACCGGAATTTACCCATACAATCGGAACATCTTTGATGACAGTGACTTCGGACCATCATATGTGACTGACCGACCTTTTTCCAATACGAACATACAAAAGCCCCAAGGATCATGTTCATTACCATCAGTACCTCAAGAATCATTGCAAGAGCAGGAAAACTTACCTGAGGTTACACTGCCACCACAACCGCTAACAGTTTCACAATCTGAACAGGAAGAACCTTTTCTAGGACGTGTAGCGGTTTCCGGAAAAAGCTCTCCACTTCCTACTGCATCAGTATTAGATCCATTGGCATTTGTGCCAGAAGCTAGTATACAAAACAGACGCATTTCGGGTCTCAGTGAAAATCCCTCAGCACTTATTGATTCAGCGTCACACTCACCTGAAATTATGCTAGAAACGGTCACAGAAAGCAACTTTTCAGAGAATATACCTCAAGAAATAGAAGGCATAACAGCCTCCAGGGAAAATATCTCAATAATTCCTGCTGCACTAACATCAAATCGCCTGCAACTCAGAGCACATACTTCTGAATCACCGTCCATTACACCCGGGTATTTAAGACTCAATTCGCCTTTTAACCCAGAAAAACCTTCGACATCGAAAGCTTTTGATTTTTCGCCTGAAGTAGTTCGTCCATTGCCAAAAGCCCCACCACGTAAATTGACCAATCGTGGTCGTAAAACAAGAAAATCAGCTATATATACTGATACTCCTGAAAAAGATGTGATACAAAAAGAAGCTGAAGAACGGGAAAAAAAGAAAAGAGAGAGAGTAAAAAGAAATCTAAATATGTCAATTAAAGGTAAAGGCAAGGTTAAAAAAACGGAACAGAATACAAAAGTTCTCAAAAAAAATACAATAAAAGAAAGTGATGATAAAGAAGAAAAACATGATGAACAAGAATGGTTCTGCCTTGTTTGTGGAGAATCTTATAGTACGAGCAGACCCAACGAAACGTGGGTTCCTTGTGAACAATGTCAATTGTGGGCTCATGAAGAATGCACTCCACAGGAATCATTCTACATTTGTCATAATTGTGAGTAAAAGTCAGCTTATATTTACGTGCAAGTCGAGAAGCGAATAACTTTACCACGTTGCGGAGCTCAAAAGGCAATGCGGAATAGTTATTTGTTCGACAAGATAGCAAAGTTCATTTTGGTGCGAGTGCGAGAGCAAAAACGACTTTTGCTCACTGATTTTAGACAGAAAAGGCGCCCTTTTTGAGCTAGTGAGGTGAAAAATATATTTCCAAACTAGATTCTGGTGCTTATTATGATTTACAAAATTTCTAAACTAAATTTATTTGATCGGTATGAAATAGTAATAATGATTATTTTTAGACCACTTAAATTACTTTAATTCAGAGATTTTGTAACTTCAAATACGCACCAATGCTAGATTTTTTGTTGAAAGTAGGGAAATTTAAGTTTGTTATAATTTTTACTTTGTTTTGGACGCAATGATGTAGTTGTTGACGGGTTCCAGTTCAGCGTCATTTAGCTCGATACAGAAAATAACTTTCCAGAATTACAACTAATAAGTGTGGAACGGGGTTAATAGTACCAGGGGTCAATTGTAACTCCATACAAAATGTAATTTTTGAAAAAGTGATCTCATTTTAGTTTTTAATGCAAATAGGTTACAAAAAGAAAGGCGAAAGGAATGTTCTTTCGCTATATTTTTTACTACAAATTAGTTACTTCTGGAACAAGCTAAAATAATTATGTTCTATGTGGTTAAAGTTAAAAAATTATAATATTCATTATAATGTTAATTCTAAGACCTATGACTGATGTAACTTATCAGACTGATTAAGTTTAAGGAATAATTAATAAAACTATTTTGATTAAATCATACATTTGAGTTTAATTAAATTCTAAACTTGTGGTACAATTCACCCGTACTTGGGGTCAATTGTAACAGTAGGTATCGCTGGACAAAAATCCTATTTATACAATATTCTGCAACAATAAATAAAATCAGACTCTAGAAAAGCATAGAGCATAAAGCTGAGTGTGCTATGCTTAAGCAGTTTTCGATAGAAACTTGTAAATTCTGAACTACAAGCCGTTATATAAAAAACTAGTGTTGCGCTCGGTGCGCGAGCTGCAAGCAGCTCGCGTGCCTTGTAGTCTTTTCAATATTCGTAAAATAAAGAAATGGGAGGCCATACCAAATACCAGAATATACTGGAGAGTCTCTTGAAAGATAGAAAGAAATATTGGTATCACGTTTCGTATCTTTTCTGAAAGGACACTAATCAGTTCTATGCATGCGTTTAGTGGAAAAAAAGGATCTATACAAAAATGTTCTGGAGATCCACTTGAAAATTAAAAAGAAATTTTGTATGGACACGAATTTTTTTGTTCTGTAGCTATCTTTTTTTTACTGGCTCACCAAAGGGCCTAAGGTCTTGAACATTTTTAGTTTCAGGACCATGCCTCTATGATTGATAGTTTTTGAGGGCCGTTAGGGTTCTCTGGTAATTTTTCCGCATTCACTACGTTTTGTGATTTTTATGAAAAAAAATCTTTAAGTTCTATTTATAAGTGTAGTAGGGGGAAAATTTTTCATACAAAAATGTCTAAGAGAGCCTCTTGAAAAGAACCCAAAAAATTTGTATGGAGAGAATTTTTTTTGTTCGGCGGCCATGTTTTTTTTACCGGTTCACCCAATGGCCCAAGGTTTTTAATAACATTTGTTTGGGACCATGTCTGTATGACTGGTAGTTTTGGAGGACCCATGAGCTACTCTGGTAAAATTTCCACATTCATGACGTTTCATAATTTTCCTGAAGGAAGACCCATAAGTTCTACGCATATAAATAGTGAAGGGAAAAAGTTCCATACAAAATTGTTCTGGAGAGCCTCTTGAAAAGAACCCAAAAAATTTGTATGGAGAAAATTTTTTTTGTTCGGCGGCCATCTTTTTTTTACCGGTTCACCCAATGGCCCAAGCTCTTTAATAACATTTGTTTGGGACCATGTCTGTATGATTGGTAGTTTTGGAGGACCCATGGGGTACTCTGGTAAATTTTCCACAATCATGACGTTTCAGAATTTTTCTGAAGGAAGACCCATAAGTTCGACGTATATAAATAGTGAAGGGAAAAGGTTCCATACAAAATTGTTCTGGAGAGCCTCTTGAAAAGAACTCACTAAATTTGTATGGAGAGAATTTTTTTTTGTTCGGTGGCCATCTTTTTTTCACCGGTTCACCTAATGGCCCAAGGTCTTTAATAACATTTGTTTGGGACCATGTCTGTATGACTGGTAGTTTTGGAGGACCCATGAGGTACTCTGGTAAATTTTCCACATTCATGTCGTTTCATAATTTTCTGAAGGAAGACCTATAAGTTCTACGCACATAAATAGTGAAGGGAAAAAAGTTCCATACAAAATTGTTCTGGAGAGCCTCTTGAAAATTACCCAAAAAATTTATATGGAGAAAATTTTTTTTTGTTCGGCGGCCATCTTTTTTTTACCGGTTCACCTAATGGCCCAAGGTCTTTAATAACATTTGTTTGGGACCATGTCTGTATGACTGGTAGTTTTGGAGGACCCATGAGGTACTCTGGTAAATTTTCCACATTCATGACGTTTCATATTTTTCCTGAAGGAAGACCCATAAGTTCTACGCATATAAATAGTGAGACGAAAAAAGTTCCATACAAAATTGTTCTGGAGAGCCTCTTGAAAATTTGCAAAATTTTTGTATGGAGACGAAATTTTTTTTTGTTTGGTGGCCATATTTTTTTCACCGGTTCACCCAATGGCCCAAGGTTTTGAACATTTTTTGTTTCGGGACGGTACCTTTCCGACTGATAGTTTTCGAGATCCCTTAGGGCACCCTAGTCAGTTTTCCACGTTCAGCTCTCTCTATAATTTTGTAGACCTTATATTTTTGAATTTTACACACATGAAAATTTTGGTGAAAAAGTCCCATACAAAATTGTTCAGGAGAGGTGATCAGTACCTGACTTCAAGTAGCTTTATATATATAACTAGTAGGGCGCGTGGGTGCGCGGCCCGCAAGCGGACCGCGAGGTTTCGCTTTCGGGTATTTTGGTTTGAGCAGCCTCACCTATCTCTCCCATATTCCTAATCCTCGATCATTATCATTCTCCATATATTTACTTCGAATCATTCTGCTCATCAAGTAGATCTTTAAGTATTGATCATCTTTTTCCAAGAAACCACTCTTCCATCTTTTATACTTGGTGAGATAGACACCGATGTTTGTATGGCCGCCATCTTGAATCCGCCATTTTGTTTTTTTTTCAGCTCAGTGCCAATTGGATGAGGTTTTGAGTAATTTTTGTTTGAGCACCTCCCATCTATCTGCGATACCCTGCCCGGGCTCCTCAACCATCTTCCAAACCCTCAATCATCATGTCTTCCCATATTTTTCATTGAGAGTTCTCCAAAGAACCGCATCAAAGCCTTGCATAGTTTACAACTTGTAGTCTCTTCAATATTCGTCATACATTTTCTATGGAAAAATAAATTCCACCATTTTGAATTTTTTTTCTATTCATCGGGTAGACCTTTGGATCCTGATCATCTTTTGCGAAGAAACCACTCTTCCATCTTTTATACCCTCCGAGATGGACACCGACGAAATTTGTATGGCGGCCATCTTTTTTTCGCCATTTTGAATTTTTTTTCAGCTCACTGTCAATTGGATGACGTTTCGAGTAACATTTGTTCGAGTACCCTCCACCTATCTTCAATACCTTAAGCGTGCTCTTCACCAGTCTTCGAAATCCTCAATCATCAGCTCTCTCCATATTTTTGTTCCGAATGAATTTTTGTCCTCTATATGAAACCATTAGTGAAAAAATCTGCGATACCCTGCCCGGGCTCCTCAACCATCTTCCAAACCCTCAATCATCATGTCTTCCCATATTTTTCATTGAGAGTTCTCCAAAGAACCGCATCAAAGCCTTGCATAGTTTACAACTTGTAGTCTCTTCAATATTCGTCATACATTTTCTATGGAAAAATAAATTCCACCATTTTGAATTTTTTTTCTATTCATCGGGTAGACCTTTGGATCCTGATCATCTTTTGCGAAGAAACCACTCTTCCATCTTTTATACCCTCCGAGATGGACACCGACGAAATTTGTATGGCGGCCATCTTTTTTTCGCCATTTTGAATTTTTTTTCAGCTCACTGCCAATTGGATGACGTTTCGAGTAACATTTGTTCGAGTACCCTCCACCTATCTTCAATACCTTAAGCGTGCTCTTCACCAGTCTTCGAAATCCTCAATCATCAGCTCTCTCCATATTTTTGTTCCGAATGAATTTTTGTCCTCTATATGAAACCATTAGTGAAAAAAAAAATTTTCATACAAAATTTTACAGGAGGGGTGATCAATCAGTGAGTCAGTCAATGAATCAGCACGAGCAGCTATATATATATTAATGTTACTATCGTCCCCGGTCTACCCTACCTTCATAACCGTGGTTATGATAATAGCTCTGTGACGCTTTGTAGGTAATTTTAGGAAAATGGAGTAAGTGATTATGACTGCCTCGTTGGTCTAGTGGTTAGCATATTCGACTACACGAGGTCCCGGGTTCCATTCCCGGGTTGGGGAAATAATTGTTAGGTATTGGGTTGGTATTGGTATTGGTATTGGTATTGGGATTTTTGTCAAGAAATAATTCTCAGTAGGTACCAGCCCGAAGTTGGTAGTTGGCGGTGTTTCACCCCCGTGCCTCGGAGAGCACGTTAAGCAGTCGGTCCCGGTTATTATCACTATCCATGTGAAAATAGTCGTTAAAACCCGCCAACCCGCATTGGAGTGGCGTGACGGGTCTATAAGCTTTAAATCCCTCTCTCCTATGAGAGAGGAGGCCTGTGCTCAGCGGTGGGACATTAAAAGGCCCATTAACCCCCGGCACGTAAGTCGAGCGGTGACCTTTAAGTGCGCGCAGCTTCGTGCGATTGAGCGGGACACAATACGATTGGAGAGCCAATCAGTAGCGCTTACGAGGGATCCGCGAGAGCTAATCAGTGCTTACGAACGATCCCCACGCCCTCCCCGCGACCCCCTCACACCCCGAGATAACTCATTTTCGACTTCTGCGCATTGAAGGTCACCGGTCGACTTATTTGCCGTGACTTGTAGTAGTGGTGGTGATAGAGTAAGTGATTTGGGTAGGATTTGTTTTAAATTACATTACGGTACTCTATTTACACATAATATCTAATATGCTTGTCGTCACCAACTTAGGTAGGTACCTATTGGCGTCCCTTTCGGAGGGACCCAGTTCGGTTCCCGGCACGGGCCTCAACTTTTCGGAGATAAGTGCGTCTTCGTCGTGTCAACCAATAGACGTCCACTGCTGGAGATAGGTCTCTTGCAAGGATCGCTACAGAACACGATCTTGTGCCGCCTGTTTCCAGCGGCTACCAGCGACTCGCTTGAGATCGTCCGTCCATCTAGTGGGGGGTCTTCCAACACTACGTTTGCTGGTGCGAGGTTGCCAGTCAAGCACCTTGGGACCCCAACGTCTATCGGTTCTTCGAACAATGTGCCCCGCCCATTGCCACTTCAGTTTCGCTACTCGATGAGCTGTGTCGGTAAAAGTGCGTCTTAAGCAATTAAAATATCTATTACCTACTGGCTTTAAGGGTGAAGGAAAACATCGTGAGGAAAGCTGCTGCTGAGGAAAGCTTTCCATAATATTCTCAAAGGCCTGTGAAGTCTACCGCACCGCACTCAGCCAGCGTGGTGGACTACGGCCTAAATCCTTCTCACTCTGAGAGGAGATCCGTGGCCTGTACCTAGTGGGCCGGTAGGTACCTAATGGGTTTTTTTATGTTTTTTTATTTTTTATTTACCTATTTATTTAAGGGCACCAACACTTTTACAGCCAAAAAATATTCAAAGTCATATTAAATTTAAATACAGTTTTAAGTATGCTATAAAAACCACTTATAGGTAGCCACAACATGCGAATTAAATTATGTATCACAAAAATATAATCATTATGAGACAGAGCAGTTACAGTGGTTGACTAAACTACATGTTATTATTTATACCTATGAGTATCACAATATGCATTAATATTAATTAAAAGCTAGGTATATAGACAGAAATAGTAGTTTATGAAACGGTTGCATAATAGAGGTTATTAAAACACGAGTGTTAGTTTAAAAAACGAGCCGCAGGCGAGTTTTTTAATAGTATTACACGAGTGTTTTAATAACTAATTATGTAGAGTTTCATACACTACTTTATCTAAACTCATATCTTAAAATTCAAACCATAAAATCTTGGTAATATTTGTCGTGAGTTTTCTTTGATTTTGCTGGCAAAAGATTGTTGGTCGGTGGTCAGGTGGAGTTAAATTCTCTTCAGTATCACTGCTAGACATTTTTCCGCACAATAAAAACCATGTCTTGTAAAGTTTTGAGTAACAAATAAAAAATTTAAATATTATAACTAGCGTATGGCGCCAAAATTCAGTTGTTACCATAGAGATTCTTCTTCTTTTTCGGTTTGTCCCTTTCGGGACAGGCCAAGATCGTTGACCATACAGCCTGGGTTACCATAGAGAAATTAATAGTAGTAGAGGAGTCCTAATGTCCTATAGAAATTAGTGGATCGGAAAATAGCTCAAGCTTATCAAAAATTTAATTTTTAATAGTTATTAATTTTTAGTAGTTATTTTTAGTAGTTACTTAATTTTAAGTAAACTTAATTTTTAGTAGTTACTCTTCTGCAATTTAACACAATTCACAATGTTTAACGCGTTTGTACAGTTACACACATCTACTGTAAGGAGGTCGCACGAATTTCCCGCCATGGCTCAAAAATACCAGAACCCAGTTCGCCTGTACTATAATGTAGAAAAAATTATTTTATAACATTACTTTGCAATAATTTCCTAACAAAGTAGTGTTATAATGAATTTTTTTAATTTTTTTTTTTAAATATTATAGATGTATGTGAATAAAGTAGTCCAATATATGACACATTTTGATTTCAAATTCGGGATTTTAAGATATGAGAGTAGATAAAGTATATTAATAGATGGGTTGATGATGATGATGTATGTACTTATACCTACCTACGTGGTAGCTGTATTAATAAGTGTTATAAGATTAGGTAATATAACTTTTTCTGTGTTATTCTAAAGCTGGGTCTGCACCAGAGGAAAATTGATAACTTTTGTCACCAACACGACGCGGCGACGCGTTGACAAAAGTCGGCAATTTTTCCTTGGTGGAGACCCAGCTTAATAATTTTATTAAGCTGGGGGGGTCTCCACCAATAAAGTAATATTTTATTTCTGCGTAGATATTCACGCAGAATTTTTTATTACAAAACTTTTATTACGTATATCCTGTCAAAATAACCGGTCGCATCTATCATAATAAACTTTTAATTAACAGACCTAAATTAGTGGTTATGAAAATACCAATTACATTAATTATTATTATTATTTATTTTATTTTTAGTTTATTATTTATTTTATTTTTAGTATTTATATTTTTAGTTTAGTGAATGGCAAAAAGGCAAAACATTCATAGTTAAAAAAAGAGTGAATTATACACGACAGGCACTTAAAAAATAGAAATAGGCTCGTGATTCCTCAATTACACCAAGAAGGTCCGAAAGTCGTTTGTGAAAATGGCTGTAATTTTCTATACCTACCTAATAAAATTCCACAAGCAATCTTGTACCTGCCTAACTACTTGACATAAAATTGTTATATTATTATTTAAAAAAGAGCAACCGCCGATTTTCTTGCTGATTCTTCTCGGTAGGAACGGCATTCCGAACCGGTGGTAGATTCAATTGACGATTCAAAAGTAGGTACATCTAAAAGTTTATTTGAATTAAAAACTTTTTTATCATATTTTGTTTTAAAGGAGCGGATTTAGATAGGTAAGTAGGTATGTCTGTACGGACTAAGAAAACTAGAAATAAATAAGGATGGTATTTACGCAAATGGCGGCACCTAAAGCGGCAATGAAAGGGATCGGAGGATAGTTCGAAGAACGGATAGATTTTGGTGTCTGAAAATGTTGGAATGGCGACCTCGCACCGGAAATCATAAGGTTAACAGACCTCCCATTGAACAGACGAGAGGGGTTTCATTAAGTCGCGAGGAATCACTGGATTCAAGCGGCGCAAAACTAAGGCGTGTGGACATGTCCACATGCCTCTTGTGGACGTGTCCACCAGACCTTTGTCCAGCTGTGGACGTGTATTGGTGACAAAAAAGAAGATATAATCTAGGTACATCTAAATGGAAAAACATAGAGCCTCCATTTATAATAAGTAGACACAATTTCGTATGAGTGTCAGTATATTTAGTCATAACATCGTCTCGATTTCATGCCGCCATAATATCGCCCATCCCAATTTGCTATACGCGTAAGGCACCATACATACAGCCTTACAAAGTTACCTCCGCGAAATTGACACACGCACACATTGAAAACAAGCCACGCCTTGCCGCCGGCGACCAATCACGGCGCCGCACTCGCCCCACCGAGCGAACAGAGCGCTACCATTGGCCGAAATAACGCTAACGATCACGAATATTTTGGAGGGAATTTTTCGGGTGTTTTATGAAATCACGACGCAGATGTGCGGGCGAATGTTACGAGGTATTTTATAGCGGCGCGATCGTTGTATGCGGTTTTTATGTTTGTCGTTTGGCTGTTATGATAATAACGTTATGGATGCTCGGCGGCCGTTGTTTTTTGCATAATGGCGGAGGACCTCTCTTTTTTTTATGAAACCTTATTTTTTTGGAGATAATTGCATTTTTCTTAAGCGTCGTTGGTAGAGATCTTTTTAAGGGCACCTAACTGTCTCGTACCTACCCATTAAGTAGATACAGACTGGCGAAGCTTCATAAAAGCTTAATTTCGAGTGCGCTAGGCACTTATTTATCGACGTAAGTAGGTAAGTATCTATCTCTATGATTATGTCTGATTAAACCAGGTTGTTTGATAAAAAGAGTGGAATACCCACCTATACTGATCTGATAGGAAATATTTGCATATTTTATGAAGTAAGTAGGTAAAATACCTAGGTAGTTTAAAAAAAATCTTTATAAAGAGCTTTCCCACAGAATTCGAAATAGGTAAGGTAATAGAATAGAAATGGTGCCTAGCGTTCTTTAATAACTCCCGTGATAGCCGATTTGACCAGCGCAGCGGTGATGTCAATTTTTATACGACTGCCTGAAAAAAGGAGTAGATACCTACCTAGGTAGGTATACTGTTTTCAGGGTTTTCCATGTTTGTACCTAGGTATGTACCTATATGATTTTGTATATTCCACCATAACTCCTAAAGGTAGGTACGCCTGAACCGATTTTGATAAATGAGGTATCGTTAGAATCCTTAGCTTATTCTCGGTGACATAGGCTAGTAAAATTTAAAAAAAAATTGATGGAGTGACCATGGTTCTGAATTAAAGACTAAAGTTGAAAAAAATGTTCGAAAATTATATATTAAATTTATAATCATCAACTAGAAAATGATGAGTAGATTTCAAAAATATATAAGACAATACACAATAATAGTTCCAGTGATTCACAAAAAATATAATTCATAAAAAAAAATAATGTGGCAGCAGGGCAGTCGTATTTTTTAATTTTGTTAATTATTAGTACCTACCTATACTTGTTAATAACTTACTCGTAGATAGACCGCATGAATGAGTTGCTAAAAATTAATAATTCGAAAGCACATGACTTAATACTAAAATAAAGAGACTTTTCTGAAATACCATTAATCCGATAACGCATCTAACAAGTAGGTAACTGAATAAATTAAGAATTCATTCAACTCACATGTATAATATTCCATCATATTTTGGTTGTATCTGTAAGCGGCGGACAAATCCACTCCGCCGCCGGCCCTTAGCCCAAAAAGGGCCGCAAAAGTGGCCTTGCTTTGACCCTCCAGCTTGAAAACACTTTTCACACTTTAAACACCTAAAACATTTTTCCAACGAGCATTAAATGCTGATCTTTGCACTTTAAAAAACCTTGTCAGCCATTTTTAAATAAAAAGTTGTGTCAGTTTAGGATATTTCACTTAGATTTCACTGTAACTTTTTACACGTTAAAAACCTCGTCCACCATTTTTAATGGTCTCACATAGTCTGCATAGTAAACGTTCTAAATTTAAATTGCTTTAGTTTGATATTTTCTCTATCACTTTTTTACACTTTAATCATTTGAAACATGTAGTTCCATCTTTACAAGTTAAAAACCTCGTCCGCCATTTTTAATGTTCGAATTTTCGCGCTCAGGTCTCCATAACGAACGTTCTAAATTTGAATTTGGTAAATATCAAGCTATTAGGTATGTCACTGTTTTTATGTGCACTCGAAATATTGTGAAAATCTACGTATTGGTCCCATTTTTCATGACTTAGGTAAATGGATGGAAAATTTTAGTTTTTCCGTACCAACCCAGATAGAAAAAAAGTTATTTAAAAATATCTAAAGTCGCTCATAGAAAAAAAAAAGATTTAGCACGTCTTGACAAAAAAATGCTAAGTATGATATCAAATTTTCAAGCTTATTTTAATACCAAATTTTTTCTTTTCTCTTTTTTGTTATAATTTATATGAGTAGCTAGTTATTATTAGGTCTACTATTTAAGCAGGTACTTACATAATATTTTATTTTTGACTTTTCTTTTATTTAAGCTTTAAGGCATTACCTAAACGGCACGTTTTACACACCTATTACGAATGACAGATTTACTTATCTAAGTAAGCATCTCCAAGATACGACTTCTAGAGCGCTTAGCAATTAACAAACTGTTGATCAACCAATTTTCAAATTAACTTAGTTCAAATAAACTCAAAAAAATTATCGATCCATGAAAGTCAAAAACAGAAGGCGTTAATCATTGATCATCCAAAAAAGCGATACGTCTGGTTAAATTTCGCCGGTTATTTTACGATTTGACGATTTTCCGGTATTTGAACTTTTTCGGTTGGATAGAGACAGGTGGATATCGCCCTTTCTCATGAGAAGGGCTTAATCAGAAGTTAATCACGGATTAATGAGGAAGTCCACTTATTTAAGAGTTCATTTGTTTTTTAATTTTTTTAAGAAAAGTCTTAAAAAGCTTTGGAACTGAAAAATAGTGAAAAGAGAGCAAACCAAACCAAGATTTTCTTGAATATTATCTACTTGGTTGCCATTTGAGGGTTTATTTGTTTTTCGCCTAATTAAGACAAATCTTGAAAAAGTTTGAAACAGCAAATTTGGAACGAAAGAAATGTAGAGTCGATCTTTTATTGTATTTAATGACTTCCTTTGTCGGTTTTTCTTTGAAATCAGCCGTTTGTTTTAAACCTTAATTAAGAAAAATCTAAAATGAGCTTAATTACAAGTAACATAGCTTTATATATATACATATACCTATCGAAACTTTTTAAGTAGGTAGATAAGTAGATACCTACTTACAAACAATAATTATTTTATTTATTTTTGGGTGAAACATTGTGAGCAATATTGATACTGAGAAGCTTTTAGTTCGACACACGTTAGCATGTTAAAGAACCTAGTTTATCTATCATGAACATTTATTTCAACATCTCATTACCTTTCATTAAAACATAGACATTTAAAGAAATTCTTTGTTTCGAAAAACAAAGTTGACTCAGATATGAACTTTAAGTTCGTAACACCAAGTTATCACCAAAAAAAAAACCCTTGCAAATTGATCTACGAAATTTCATAATCTACAGTTGTTTTGGTTTTCATACTTATTTTTCTAAAGAAGAAAGATTTTTATTTCTACACTTTACGTAACTTTTTCACCAAAGATTTTTCACAAAGTCAACACATTTAAGTTCACCAGCAAAATTGACGTGATCTCAACATGGCAAAGAACCTCGCAATCCGCCATTGTTATTTTCCGTTTTCACAGACTACGAAAATAATTTCAGTATTTTTTTTAATATTTAAATTTCGATTTTTGTTTTTCCATTTTGGACACTGAAATACGTGCTAATCGGTCGATTGTCACACAGATCTGGTGTATTTTGAAGTTCGTATGATTGTTTCACGGTTGGTAAAGCCCGGACCGATGACTTGTGACCGGTGGATCGGTTTTCTGATATTTAAGATGTCCGGCACCGTGCGACCGATTTTTAATTACAAAATATTATTTGAGTGTTCTTTGCTCATTTAAATTTAAATTTTGTCTCAGCGAGATAATAGATCAAGTTCGCTTAGCAAAGTTGCGTTCCTAGTTTGTCGGTGACTTTGATATTTTTCTGAGAGACTGAGTATCTGATAGTGCTTAGGTAGGTACCTATAGATTTTTTTTGTCAATCTTACATTTTTAGATATACAGTCAAAATCTGTTATAACGACATCGAAGGGACTACTCATATTAAGTCGTAAAAACCGATAGTTATAACAACCGGTTCCACCATACAACACCATATTCTTTTGCCTTGTTTTGAAATAATACGCGATTTTTCTTCGATATTAATTTGCTTTCTTTTTGTTTTCGACAAGTTAAAAGTTTCACAATTAATTCAACAATATGTTTTAAGTAAGATAAGTAAGAAACTGACTGAAGAAATTTTAAGAACGGGCATTGACTCTACGGCATGCACGTGTTTTGTTTTCTAAGAATTACAAAAGACCCTAAACACGTGTTTATTTTTACGATAATAACCATTGACCATTATATTATGCCTATTCAAAGTTTACAATACAGATAAGCTGGTCATTGTAGAACGACCTGTAGAGATACAATTCACCGAAAACATTGGTCAAATGTGGTCGTTTAATGCGGTATGTCGAAGTAACCAATGTCGTAAAAAGCAATGTTTTTGATACGGCAGTCATATAGCATTCAGCCGGGACCTTTGATTACAGTTAATATAACCGATATGTTATTCTAAACGATGTCGCCATAAACGGTTTTGACTGTAGTTCATATTTCTAGGCACACGAGCACAGCAGGCTATGAAACAAGACTATCCTTGCATGGAGAATATTTTAAATCCTGATTTTTGGAATTTTGGATTTGGATTTTTGGATTTGAGATTTTCGGAAATTTTTGAAGTTTGCAATACCTAAACCTATTTCATGTAGGCTGCGATAAGAAAATTAGCAGTTTACTGTTTTTGAAAAGCAACACCTATTTGACTATAAAAAATTTGTAAGTAGGTAACTATCTTGTGGACAGCTGAATACAAAGTAGGTACCTAGATGAACGTAATTTCTTAAGCCACTGATGGTTCCATTAGGCATTTGGTTTTCATAATATTTTTGCGCGGAAATCTTTGAAATTAATAGTTTACGCGCTAAAAAGGCAATGTAAAGTGAGTTCAACACTTTAACAGCCACCGAGGTGTCTATTTCTTTTCTCTGAAATTCTTTGATCTCTTATCGATTTCTCTCGATTTCATCATTAGGAAAACGGCATGTAAACGGAAAGTATTTCATCTAATACAGTCAAGGAAACAACATTTTAAAATACAAAAACTAGACAAGTAAAGGCAAGCTCACATAAAACGACACCCAATACCTCTAGGTATAATAATTCTCACAGACAGTTTCTAGTCATACGATCCCGTACTATACATAGGCACATAATAATATAGCCGCTTGTATTAGAATTACATGCAGTATTAATTTACTTGGCACATATGCAGGTACCTAAGCACCGTGGTCGCTTAGTGGTCAAAAGTTGGAACGCGTGAATTGTCACCAAGGTCCACTGGTTCTATATTCATGCGGGGGTTTTTTTTCAATATAATAGTTTCGTACATGACGAATGCATATTATGTTTTAGTTTTAGCTAGGTAATAGGTATTAGGTTTTTTTTTTTTGAAAACCGATGGAAACTCTTAAAGATGGGATTAAAATACTGTAGTAACTACATTAGCTACGTATATCTGACGCAAGGCTCTATCTCTGTGTCTTTCATCACAATCGGTTCAGCAGTCGATCCTTGAAAAAAAGATAGACAAATAAACTTAATTTATGATATATAAATGTTTTTAAGGATATGATGAAAAGTCAAAATTATTTTGCTATGATCCGCAAAACAGTCAAATTTGTATGGTACAACAAGCAGCATGTGCTATGCCCTGTCAGCCTTCCTGGTGTTACTTGGTGGTGGTGCTTGGGGTCCGCTTGGTTGCTTATTTTTCCTGCTTATTTAACAGCAGGAAGGCTGACAGGGCATAGCACATGCTGCTTGTTGTACCATACAAATTTGACTGTTTTGCGGATCATAGCAAAATAATTTTGACTTTTCATCATATATTATGGATTTCCGCAAAGTAACGCCTGCTTCTATTCAATGTTTTTAAGGAATTTTCATTTATTTCTAAACATTGCACTGTTCTTCTATTTAAGACAATACAACCGAGAAAATCACGATAAAACCGGAAACCTTTATGTTTGTTTGTTTTAATGCTTCTGACCATTTTTATTGATATACCTATATATTGATTTTTGGATTATTTATCTTATTTGGTCTCTTACGTTTTATTTATTTTTATTAAAAAAAACGGAATTAGATAGACCGCAAGGGACCGATTCGAACTTTTACGATAAAACTTGTATGTATTTTATAGTTAAAACTGTTCATTTTGAGATGATAGATAATTCAAAAATAATTTAGATTGCACGAGATTCGATCTTTGCATTGCCCTAGCTCGAGAAATAAAAAAAAATATCCCACAATCATTAATCAATTATAATAGACGCACACATAACACACCCGTTTTAAAAAAACGAACATCATTATTTTATCATCAAATACCTCACAAGTCACAGATAAGTAACACCAAAACGAAAATAGAATAATCAAAAAAAAAAAACAATCACATTCGATTCGCAAACATCCCGTTCGAAATTCGAAATTCGCAGTCGCGTCTCGCTCGACCGCGCGCGACGGCACCAAAACACCCTCTAGCGCACGTGGCGCGCGGGGCGCGGTCCGACCCACCCCCGCGGCCTGATAGTAATGTCATTTGTCACTTTTGAGATGAGCTTGCACGGTGACATTATTTTTTGAGAGATTTTTTTTATAAGGACTGCTACATTTTCGTATTTAAGGGATATAAATTTCTAGCGCCCCATATAGACAGAATATAATTATTTTTAGGGTTCCGTACCCAAAAGTTAAAAACCGGCCAAGTGTGAGTCGGACTCGCGCACGAAGGGTTCCGTACCATTAACTATAGGTATAAAAACATCAGCAAAAAAAACATGTCTGTTGTAGGGGAGCCCCTCCTTAAATATTTGTTTTGTTAACCCTTTGGGTACGGAACCCTAAAAATGGAGCCCTATTAATGTCACTCTGCTGTCTGTCTATCTGTCTGTCTGTTTATCTGTCCGTCTGTCTGAGTATCATAGGTCATTAGCTCGTAGACGAAATGAGTTACTAACCTGATATTTTGGTATTTGGTGTACCATCCTATTTGAATATTAGGATGAATTTGATGTGTAAATAAATGGGAATGAAAAAAATGAAAGTCAGTAAAATTTTTTGGCCACGTTCTAGAAACTAATATAATATGTGTCTGTGGTTTGTCAAATCTTTTTCTATACATATAAAATCATTTGTCCTGTCTGACTGATCTATGATCTATTAAACGCACAGCCTATAATCAACTGAAATTAGAAACATGAAATGTTGACAGTAAATTCCTTATGAAGTAAGCGTTGGAAATTCTACGATTATTTTGTAGTTTAGATGTAGATTGTAGAGTTCCATATTAGCTTTTTGAACTGTATTTATTAAGTTAACTTTAAAATAGATAGGTATATTTTCCCACTGTGGTTTTACATACATAAAGCTGTTATTCGTGAGTTATTAAAATTAATTAATTCGAAGCTATTTACATAAGCCAACTGAATATAGAGCCAATCTAGCAAACATTAATCACACTTGTGTTACGAAGACCTTATTTTCCGCATAAAAAATTATCCTAATTTGAATCTAGATTGAATCCAATTAAAACTCCATTTAACTTTTAAAGCCGATGGATTGAGACATATAAAATTATAGACTCATACATAATTGTACTTACATCATATACGAATACCGGTAAACCGGTTGTAAAGGCAAAATTTACTGACGCAACTATGTACCTAACTATTGTAATGAATAGTATCAAACTAGTAAAGTTTTGATTGTGATAGATGATTCCAGAAGTTTCTTTTATAAGTGTTGGCCACTTATTTTATTTCATAAACTTGCGCTTGATTCTAATCATACATGTTAATTATATTACTCAAGATTGTGATGTTTTTCTAGCTATGTGTGTATGTGTGGACGCATCGTCATGCTCTACCATGAAAATGCTTGACTTCTATTAAACAACACTTCCCTTACCTTACAACACTGCTCACGTTGGAAATTGATGGAAAATATCAGTCAGCACAGCTCAAGTCATAAAATAAAAGCTAAAATAAAGTAAATTGTCAAAATAAATATACATAATTATTATTTCTCAATCGCTAACTAGGGTATTTATTAAGCAAGAACAGAAAAATTCCACCGATTTTTTGAAATAGATAGTTTTTTTCGTCTCCTGTAAAGTTGGAAAAAATGACTTATGCGGTGTTGTTAGCTAAGGGACGCAACCTGTGAACGCAACACTGGACTGTGTATCCATGTGTTGTTTAATAGAAGTCAGTCATGTTAGAGCATGAAAATGCTTGACTGGATTGTCTATGCCTACCTTATACCTAATGCCTCTTTGGTTTAGTGGTTATCATATTCGACTGTAGATCATGAAGACCCGGGTTCGATTTCCGTGTCAGGCAAATAATTTTTAGTTATTGTAATTTTTAGTTGTTATTGGATTTTCTGTCAAGAAGTTTTTAGTACCAGCTCGGAGTTGGTAGTTAGCGGTGTTTCACCCCCATGCCTCGGAGATCACGTTAAGCAGTCGGTCCCGGTTATTATCACTATCATGTGACAATAGCCGTTAAAGCCCGCCAACTTGCATTGGAGTAGCATGACAGGTCTAAGCTTGAATCCCTCTCTCCTATGAGTGAGGAGGCCTGTGCTCAGCAGTGGGATGTCAAAAGGCTGTAGTGGTGGTGGTGGATGCTGTAAATTACTCAAGATTGTGATGCTTCTCTAGCTACGTGTGTATGTGTGGACACATCGTCAAGCATCATCATGCTTTTCATGCTTTACCATGACTGACTTCTAATAAACAACACTGGACTGTCTCTTCGTCGTCGTAATTATCGTAATTATCGTAATTATTGTCATATTAATACAAAATGTAAACAAATTATACACTTGAACCTTCTTCATGAATCACTCTATCTATTGGTGAAAACCGCATGATTTATTAAGTAATTTTTGAGTTTATCGCGAATAGGCTAATAGACAGACGCGGCGGGAAATCAAGTAGATAATATGTAGATAGAGTAGGTACCTAGAAGGTATCTGTACTGGTCATTGGTAATTAATTGAGCAAATTGAGCGATCGATACGTTATTAATTGATAACAAAGCGCGGCTAATGCGTTGATGGGGACTGATTATGGAGACTTCAGTGTAACTACGAAAATGATGATCACCAGACATTTTTTAAATGCATCCTGGAGACGGATATACTCGGAGGATACTTTTTATCCCGGAAAACAAAAATGCTCACGGGATTAAACTAGGGTAAGGAAAAAATCCGGTTCTTTTTTCATGTACGCCCCCCTGAAAAATAATTTGATTCAATCTCTAATTCAAGATTCAATTTTAGGTCAACGTCCTACATCAAAAACAAAATTTCAGGTTTCTACTTAACTCATTTCCTCTGCGAGCTAGAGACCTATGACACGCGGATAGACAGACAGACAGCAGAGTGACATTAATAGGGCTCCGTTTTTACCCCTAGGGTAGGGAAAACATACGTAGGTAGGAAGTTTTTTTTTCACGTTTTTTTATTGTATCCTATCCGTAATCATCAGTAGGTAGGTACTATCACCTCACTTCGTTTCCGAGAGCGTTCTCCTCATACCCTGCATAACTCTGGCGCCAGATACACACAAACACTTGTACACAGGTTTGAACACAAGTTTACTTACCTGCCAGACAGAGTTAGCAAATACTTTCGCTTCATTTGAATTTGAACTTTGCACGCTTTCTTGTGCGGTCGAAAATCCGACACCGAATGGAAAAGTGCAAAATATGTGTGTTCAAACTTGGTTCGAACTTTGAACAAATACCTACCAAAGACCTCTGCCAACAAGAACACTTGTTTGAACAAGTGTTCAATTGTTTATGACGCCGGGGTGAAAATTTTATAATACAAATTCACGTCTACATTTCAGTGGTTAGACTTTTCCCAATAGATACCTTTACCTATAAACAGACAGTAGGTACTCTTACACATGAATTGCTTCTAGACATTGACATATTCGATACCTTTGATGAACACTTAGCTTCATCACTCACACCTTACTAGCTTTTGTCCGCGACTTCGTTCTCGTGCAAGACTAGGTAGATACAGACCACCAACATAACGGAGATGTTTAACAAGTATCTATAAATTAAAAATTTAAAAAACTCCCGACATTCGCCATTTTGTGGTGGCGGCCATCTTGAATTTGCGTAGTGTTATTTTACTAGTCAAGCCCTTTCATATGATACCCATGTTAAGGGAGTTGTGAAAAATATGTAATCCGCCATTTTGTAGCGGTGGCCATCTCGGATTGATTTTTATCAAACATAGCTAACAATACTCTCGACTAATTCACCTTTCAAAAAAAAAACCGCATTCAAATCGGTTCTCCCGTTTGAGCGCTACAGGGGCACAGACACACACAACACACACAGACACACACACACACACACAGACACACACACAGACACGTCAAACTTATAACACCCCGTCGTTTTTGCATTGGGGTTTAAAAATAACTATTATCGATATAGCGAGGCGTGACAGCGGAAGTGTCTATGCTGCCTCGCTAGTGGTTCGTCAGTCAACTTTCCGCTTCCCGCGCTGTAAGAAACTTTAACCCAATCTTTTAAGATTCATCTTAATAAACAAGCTTTTCTCTTTGAATAAAAGCTTTTAGTAAAGATAAAATGACTTTATTTATGTACCTACCTATGCAATATTTTTTTTTAATGAAACGCTTAAAATGAAATTTTTTTTTACCTACTTATTTTATACGTATAAATTTTTTCACGACTCTGAAATTCTAATTTTTACAATAATGCTAAAATAGTTATTTGTTCGACAAGATAGCAAAATTATTGTTTGTTGCGAGTGCCTAGTTTGAATCCCGAACGAGCGAAGGATTCTAATTTAGAATCACGAGCGTAGCGAGTGATTCTCATATAGAATCCTGAGTGTAGTGACGGATTCAAAGGCACAAGAAACAAAAGTTTGCTATCGTGTGATACATACAACTTTTCACCTCAATAGCGAAAAAATACAAGATGTAAGTAACAAAAATATTTACTGATACATAAAGGATTTTTTACATTCGTTTTTTACGTACCTATTTACTTACCTATTTACTTATTAAAAATCAGCGAAGTGCCAGTCGGGACTCAAATTTTTTATCAAATAAATTTTCTTTTTGGCAGCGAGAAAATTTTCATCTGGTGCTTTAAGAACTTTTCAATATCATGAGCGGTGAAAACTTTAGATTTTTTAGATTTGTGCCCCTTGTATGATATTCGTATTTTGTTGGATTAAAACTCGTCACAGCTCTAATAAATGTGTTTTATTATTTATTATACTTTTACAATATAGGGCTGATGCCTGTGCGATTTGCGAGAGAATAATGTGCCTATAAGTAAAACATAAACTAACAAAGTTAGACATAGCTCTCAAAGTTAGCCAGCTATTGATGACCGGACAGTGTGCCTCTAAGTAAAACATTAACTAACAAAATTAGACATAACTCCCGAAGTTAGCCGCCTATAATGGGTGCAACTTTGGTTTTGTGGTTTTATATTATACTTAAATATTAAACACCCCTCCGACTGTCTTTTCAAAAATGCGATAAGTTTAGATAGGTTTCAATGTGAACGTCGCATTTCGATTTGATTGTAACTTTTAACATGGAGTAAATACTACATAATATCGACGGTCCCTACGTACAATCCCCTAATTACAAAACACAAATTTTTCAGGAGAGCGTTTTAAAGGTTCAAACACGTGTATTTCATGATCTACTAAATGCTGCGTCATGAAATTTGGTATGAAGTTTTAATATGTGAAATACTTTATAAAAAATTAAAAAATATGTTATAAAAATAACGTTTAGTGTATTATTTGTCACTTATGTTCTTATACGTGGGATTCATCTCTATTGCAAATAACTTATGTGGTACTTACTGACTTTTACGTGGTAGTATTAAAATTAAGCAAAGTCGTAATTGCCATTTATGAAATTGTACGTGGGGGTGCATGGTATAAAAATATGTTGTTAGTGTTTAAGTGTTGAATACAACTTTACTAAAAGAGCATGAGTCGGGAAATTTCTCTTATATAATATTGCGCAACAGCCTATGTAACTTTATTATAACTCGTCGTCGACGTCGTCATCAACCAGTAGACGTCCTCTGCTGGATAGGTAACTTGTAGGGACTTCCAAACGTCGCGTCGTGGTCTTGGGCCGCTTGCATCCAGCAGTTCTCTGTGACTCTTCTGATGTCGTCGATCCACCTAGTGGGGAGTCTGTCAACACTGCGCTTTCCAGTGTGAGGTTGCCTGAGCACCTTGGGACCTCAACGTCTATCAGTTCTCCAAACTATGTGCCCCGCCCATTGCCACTTCAGTTTCGCTATACTATGTGGGTGACTCTAGTTCTTCTACGGATCTCCTCATTTCTAATTTGATGGCGTAGAGAAACTCCATCGCTCTATCAGTGACTGAGCTTTTTTTGAGGCTCATAGTTAGCGACTATGTCTCGGAGCCGTATGTTATCACTAGCAAGACGCACTGTTCGAAGACTTTGGTCTTCACGGCTTCAGGCACTGAGATATTTTGGACGAGAAGACATCGCAAAGCTTTCCGAACGCTGCCCATCCGAGTTTGATTCGACGGTTGACCTCTTTCTAGAAATTTGACCTATCTATCTGGACTGTATGTTCCAGGTCTCTACAATACAATACGATACTGGCCCACCTATCGAGAAACCCTGCTTAGATCGTTGAGCATTGTATTAAAGTCTTCCAGAGTATTTGCCATAACAACTACATCAGTACGTGAGTGATGTACTCACTGTTAATGTAATGTCAAGTTCGGTTTAATTCAGAAGCTTAAAGACGTCCTCCAATGCTACTAGTAGCAGTAAAAGACCTTCGAAGAGATTACGTCTCCCTATCGTACTTCTCGCTGCAATCGGATTTGGTCTTGTAGTCTGATAATGCATATTATGGACTGACAATATGGTGGTGTTTTCGTACAAACACTTCAACACTTAGATATACGATAGCCGATCCGATATCTCTGTAGTAATCTTAAACAGCCCACTTTTCCACCAAATCAAAGGCTCTCTCAGAGTCCACAAACGCCAAGCAAAGTGGCTAGTTATACTCTTAGGTCTTATGAAACTGGCGCAGCGTATGCATGTGGTCTATGCTGTTGAAACCTTTTCGGAATCCAGCCTGTTTGCGAGGTTAAAAGTCGTCGAATATAATATCTCTGGATAATTAATTATACTTTTAAGAACCTTGTCGTCTGTGTTAGGTCGTAAAGCTGAAGTCGAGCTTTACATGGAAGAAGTAATTATTGTTGGCTGCGATGATTTGAATACTTCTATAATCATTGAATTGGAGAGATCAGTTACATTGGAAAAGCGAAAACGGGTATCGGTCATGCATTAAATCCAGGTAGAATCTCCATTTTTAAGAAATAAAGCGACGACTTCAATTATATTGTCTTGTGTTTACTAACATCAGTAGATTCCCTTCTACGCGGTGCTGTAAGAAGCTTTAATTTAAGATAAAATCATCCGACTTTAATATACAGAATTAATGAATAACTGAAAAAGAAAGGTACGCATATCTTCAAAAGTAATGAATAAATTTTGTTAAAACTCAGAGTGTTTCTTAAGTTGAAGTAAAGGTTAGTCTATAAAAAAAAATAGTCAAAATTTTATCAATAGTTTCAGAGAAATGCACGGACAAAAATACATACATACACACAGCTATAAAATTATATTTATTTGTTTGGAAGCCCTGTAGATTATCGTAATATGTGAATATATTACAATTTTTATTATATTACATACATACGTGTCAAATTGATAACCTCCTTATTTATAAAGACGGTTAAAAAACATTACTCATTTAAAAAAATTACATAACTGTTAATTATTTACGAGATTGAAATAACATTACCGAAGTAAAACGTCGTAAGTAGTAGTTATGTATTAAATCTGTTTTTATTTTCCAGCGTAAAGTTACTTATTTACCACTTCCTGCAACTTGCATTTCAATTTTCCGATGTAACATAACGTAACTACCATATACGAACAGTTACGTTGGAATACTCCGACATTAGTTTATTTCGTTTACCTGTACGAGTTATAACGGAATCTCTATTTTTTATAACACGGCTGTCTCTTCTAGGCCGGCACGAGCTCAATGTCCCGTAAGTGCCAGTTGCGTGTGAGACGCTCGGGGTTACGATTGATTGTCCAACGTAAAATTACTGAATTACCACTACTGCTGTTCTACTTCGGAAATTTTAGTAAATTTTGTAGTTATGGGAAATGTCGTGTGTGGATTTAGAGTTGAATTTGCCAACTTAAATTTTTTTTTATTAAACTAAACGATAATATAAGGTATCCTGAAGGTCACGAAAACAAAACATGCAAATCACGGATCTACCACTTAGGGGATTGTACGTAGGGACCGTCGATATAAAGGTTGCCTTGTTTTAGACAATTCCATGAAATATGTTAAAATCACAGTCTCTGAACAGGTCTTCGCACCTTTTGTCTCCAATTATTAAATAATTCATAGGCTTTCAGGTATTTTTCACGCGACTTTTCGGCAGAAAGTTTAATTCAGCGTTAGTCACTACCGGAGTCACTCATTTTGTTAATTTTAATTTTTTTACAAAAAGTAACTACAAAGAAATTAGTTAGGTACCTAATTAAGATATAGAGTATAGACAATTTTTTTTCCCCGCCATTTTTTTTTATTCCTCTTTTGTCTGCGTTCGAAATTGCGTAATCCAAGAAAAAAATTAACTAATTATTTTAATTCTACTTAAATCGTTTACTTTTCATGTTGTTTTACAGAATTATAAATTCTAAAACACATTTTAAGAAAAACTCAATAGTTTAAATAATATATAATAGAAAATTTTGATGAAATAAAATGTTGGAGCTAGGTATACAAACTATTTGATACAAAATTTCCGAACTTTTCTTGAGACAGTGAATTGAAGAAATGACAATCCAAAGCGTTATAAATTCAAATCACTTTTTCTCACTCAGTGAGCAAAAACGACTTTTGCTCACTGGTTTTGGGCAGCAAACGCGCCCTTTTTGAGCTACTGAGTTGAAAAAAATATTTCTTTACATGCTTCGCCATTAGATAAATTTTTTTTTTTCACTTTTAAGGGGACTAATTAGCCATTTTGAAATAAGTTCGTATTTCGAATGCGCGGACAGTTAATCGTAATTGGTGAATGAGCTGTCAAAATCTGTACCAAGCCGGCTCTAATGAAGCGGAACCGAGCACAAGTGTTTGTCTCTTTCAGACAACGGTCATGGCTTTTTTTTTTCTCTTTTCATTTTTAACTTCTGTGAGAGAAAGTGCCTTTGTTGCATGATTGCTAAAAATCGGGCAATAATAAAATATTGATCGATTGTCTTTGGTTAACGAGGTACATAGATAACTGCCTCGTTGGTCTAGTGGTTAGCACGTTCGACTGTGTATCACGATTTCCTGGGTTCGATTCCCGGCTCGGGCCGAAAAAAATATTTTCAAAAAAAAAAAGATTTTCGATCGAATTTTTCGAAGTTGGCGGTGTTAGATACACCCCCGTACTTCAGAGAGCACGTAAAGTTGTCGGTCCTATGTATGCGCACACACTTGTGCACTATAGTAGATATGTCCTGCACAGTTCGTTAGTCTCCGCCTCGGTTGAGATTGGCCGCTGTGGCCAAAATTCAATTGGGAGGACATTATTTTTATTAGGTACTACATAGACAAACAAAACGCTCAAACATATAGCACTCCTCTTTTTGCGAAGTGTTCAATAGTAAGTCAGTCAGTGGAGCTCTTTGATTTTCCGGAATAAAAATGTGCCAAACATATGTCAGACATCAAAACTTTCCCAAGGTCTTCAAGTTTGGGACATCAATTCAACTAGTAGAAGTCAACATTATTTCTGCCTGTCAACAAAATAACAACAAAATAAAAACCGGCCAAGTGCGAGTCGGACTCGCGCACGAAGGGTTCCGTACCATCTATACTAATAAATAAAATTGAAGTGTCTGTCTGTAATTTCGAAATAACTACCACATATTAAGCTCATATGGTTATTTGAACGATACCATAACCGAATCACACGTTTTTAAAATTTTTGTCTGTCTGTCTGTCTGTTTGAACGGGCTAATCTTCGGAACGGCTGAACCGATTTTGACGGGACTTTCACAGACAAGTAGAGGATTAACCAAGGAGTAACATAGGCTACTTTTTTAACCGACTTTCAAAAAAAGAGTTGTGTTGAAATCGGTAAATACAGTTAAAAACGCCCTGATAGGTATTTTCGCTGCGCGCGATCGCGACGGCCGACGCGGACGCTCGCGCTCCCCGCGCCGCGCCACGCGCCCCTGCGCCCTGCGGCCGCCGTACGCGGTACCGCGGTACGCCGCCGCGCGGCGGGGGGCGGGTGGACCAGAAATCTACTTATCCCTCAGGATTTGTGAAAAATCGAAATTCACGCGGGCGAAGCCGCGGGCAAAAGCTAGTTATCTATAAAAACGGCAATAAAAAAATCATGTTTGTTGTATGAAAGCCCCCTTAAATATTTATTTTATTCTATTTTTCAGTATTTTTTGTTATAGCGGCAACAGAAATACATCATGTGTGAAAATTTCAACTGTCTAGCTATCACGGTTCATGAGATACAGACTGGTGACAGACGGATCAACGGACGGACAGCGGAGTCTTAGTAATAGGGTTCCCGTTTTACCCTTTGGGTATCCACTACTACCACTACAGCCTTTAACGTCCCACTGCTGGATACAAGCCTCCTCTCTCATAGGAGAGAGGGATTTAGAGCTTAGACCCGCCACGCTGCTCCAATGCGGGTTGGCGGGCTTTAACGACTATATTGCCACATGATAGTGATAATAACCGGGACCGCCTGCTTAACGTGCTCTCCGAGGCACGGGGGTGAAACACCACCAGGCTCCAACTTCGGGCAGGCACTGAGAATTCTTGACAGAAAAACCCAATACCTAACAATTATTTGCCCGACCAGGGAATCAAACCCGGGACCTCGTGATCTGCGGTCGAATATGCTAACCACTAAACCAACGAGGCAGTTTGGGTATGGAACCCTAAAAAAGCAATGTAAATGTTCTCACATCGAAACCTGCCGCCGAGCGCGCCGTCATCGCGTTTGTCACGCACCGGGAACCGAACCAGTGACCTTACCCGTTGAAAAACGTTAATTTACCCTTTACGCTCGCTTTTTATGCAGATGATTGACTTTTGATACCTGCACCTAATATTAATAATAGTTTTTTTTTCATTCAACTACAAGTTAGCCCTTGACTGCAATCTCACCTAATGGTAAGTGATGATGCAGTCTAAGATGGAAGCGGGCTAACTTGGAAGAGGTATGCATACCTACCCCTGATCGGTTTCTATACGGCATCGTACCGGAACGCTAAATCACTTTACAGCACGGATTTGGCGATAAGGAGGTAACCAGCCACGGCTGAAGCCTCCCACTAGATCAGACCAGAGACAATGTAGAAATTATAAAATCCCAAATTGCCTCTGACGGGAATCGAACCCGGGACCACCCACTTATAAGACCTCCCAAATTGCCCCTGCCGGGAATCGAACCCCGGGACGTGGGTGACGTATAAGAGCACAGTGTGCACCACTGCGCAAGAGAGGTCGTCAAAGATGAAATCCGAATAGTTCGAAGAACCGATTAGACTTTGAGATCTAAAGGTGCTAGAATGGCTACCTCCTACCGGAAATCGCAGTGTTCAAAGTCTATAAGATGGACAGATGATGACATACGAGTCACTGGATACAAACGGTGCAAGATCGTGGCGCGTGGAACTCCCTACACAATACCTGTGTTCCCCACTGGACATCTATCCACATAGACTGACGAAAAAGAAGATTTTGATATAGGTAAGTCTTGGCGTGACACTTAAATGGAAGACGCGTTATTTTTCCCTTTATATGTCATCATTATCGTCACCCATTACCGGCCCACTGCAGGGCACGGGTCTCCTCTCAAAATGAGAAGGATTTAGGCCGTAGTCCACCACGTGGGCCAAATGCAACTTGGTAGACTTCCAATTGCATACAAGCGGTGGTAGCCTAAACTTCGGCCTCCCTTGTAAGAAACTAAATATTTGCAGACACAGGAACAGCTGGTGCTAAATTGCTATGACTTACGCACAGCTCCCTCCAATGGAATAAAGCTGATATGCAACTTTTATCTTAATAAAAATAGTCAAACACTGTACACTCCCAGAGGCTGGTAAAAAGGATCCTTTTTTTTATAGGAATAGCTGCGGGCAACCGAGCAAGCGGGTCACCTGATGTTAAGCGATTACCGCCGCCCATGAACATTAGCAACACCTGAGGAACCACTAATGCGTTACCGGCTTTTGAAGAAGGGGACTGGCTCTTTAGCTCGCTGCCGGCAGATTACGGCTGAAGTGTGGTCGCTAGCCAGGCGGATTCGGGGTAGAATCCTACCATCACAAAGCGGTGATACCATCCAGATTACGTTGTGTGGTATCAGGCACAACGACCCGTAGAGGGGGCATATTGGGTGCAGGGTGCACCGCGTGCAGGTCAGGTTGACTTTGGCCAGTGGCCACATAGGTGGAATTTGGGCCACTTACACCCCAATCCTTAGCCTCGGTCACTAAATTTATTCCTTGAGGGCCGTTTTCAAAAAAAAAAAAAATAGCATCTCACAAAGCGTGCGCAGCGTGGAATCGAACCGGTTCCCAGGGAAGTGGCTGCGGTGGCGATATACATTACACTGCACGTTTCAACTATTGGACATTGTACATCTCAATAAGAGTTACCCTTATTTTATTATTACCCTCACAAAGGATCTTTATGGAGCCCTTAAGGTCAATCATAGAGGTACCTATCCAGTAAAGAAGGAAGAATTACGTGAATCCATAATACCCATACTTCCATACTAATATTAAAAATGTGATAATTTATAATATTTGGTAGGTACAGAGACTTACGTCCCGGGGACGGACATAGTCGCCTTTTATCCCGGAACATTAAAGTTCCCACGCGAATTCTTATTATCTATACGATTGGTACAGAGGTATAGCTTGCGCCCCGGTGATTAACATAGGCAACTTTCATCCCGGAAAAGCAAATAGTTTCCACAGGATTTTAAGAAACCTAAATTTAATTGCGGATGATGTCGCAGGTTTCATCTAATTTTCATCTATCTATATCTATATATATATATAAAAATCAATTTCCATAGTATTATGTCGTATGAAATCTTACTATGGGGTAAAGCGGCTGATATTGAAAAAATTTTCGTTTTACAAAAAGGGCAATTCGTGCAATTTATAATTTAAAACCGCGGGATTCCCTTCGAGAGAAATTTAAAGAAATAGGTATTCTTACAGTAGCTTCTCAATATATTTATAACAACATAATTTTTGTTAAGCAAAACATTCACAGTTACAATAAAAAGTGTGAATTACACGATAGGCAATTAAGAAATAGAAATAGACTCGTGATTCCTCGATTACGCCTCAAAAAGGTCCAAAGGTCGTTTGTGGGAATGGGCGTAATGTTCTATAACAAAATTCCACAACAAATCTTAGATTTGCCTTTACACAAGTTTAAGAATTCTATTAAAAGTGTGCTCATGAAAAAAGCATATTATACAATTGAAGATTATATAAATGATAAAAAAGCATGGATTTAATTTATTCGCTTTACACGCTATTATAACTTGAGGAATATTCGATTATTATTGGTGTTCAATTCGATGCTTTAATCATGGGTAGCCTAAGTATGTCACGCTCTCTTTAAACATTTCTGTGGTGGTGTCGTGTGGTGCGGGTTGTTACGTTCCCTCAAATATGGTTGAGCGAAGCAATGGCTGGATCATGCGTCATGCTCGTGAACGGGTGCCGCCGTCGGAAATGGGGCTACTTTTGTCTGCCCTTCTTAACGTGTAGAATTGTAAGCACCATTCCGAACCAGTGGTAGATTCATTTGTCGATTCAAAAGCACTTGTAAAAGTTTATCTGAATAAAAAATATGTCTTAGACTTGCCTTTACACAAGTTTAAGAACTTTATTAAAAGTATGCTCATAAAAAAAGCTTATTATACAACTGAAGATTATATAAACGATAAAAAAGCTTGGATTTAACTCGTTCCAGCAATGCGCGAGACGGCATTTCAATCATGTACATTAATAATAATAATTGTTATAATGTTATTTTTAAAAAAGAGCAACCGCCGAGTTTCTTGCATGTTCTTCTCGGCTGGAACTGCATTCCGAACCTGTGGTAGACTCAATCGACGATTCAAAAGCACTTGTAAAAGTTTATTTGAATAAAAAACTTTTCTATTCTATTCTATTCTATTCTAATGCCACTTTTCGTTGTAATTTTATAACTCAAGAATGGGCTCCCCTATCCAAACCAAATGTTTAGGCTTTGTTAAGACTATTTAGTAGATGGTTTATGTGAAGTTTGCACAAAATCGGTCGAGCGGTTCTTCATTTATCACATTTTTCGTAACAAATGAGTTCAATAAATGGCGGATCATTTTGTTAATGGGGATTTTGCTGTCAAATTGAAACTTTTTTAGATGGGGATTGTGCTGTCAAATTGGAACTTTTTTCAGTGTTGACAGTACAAGCATGTTGTTGTCTCATGCAGATAGTGCTGATGTCGGTATGTCACCGGGCAGGACGACGTCTGCCGGGTGCGCTAGTCATTCATAAATCATCATCGTCATCAACATTATAAACCTAAAATTTAATTAGATGCAAAACTTCTATAATAATTTGGTATCGTCTCACAAAGCTGACGTCACAAGATGGCCGCCGCCTCGGGAACCCATCACAGCGGTCGGTCACGTCGAAGTTTTTTTCATAAATTTCGCTTTCGACGCGCGTGAGCATCGCAACCACCAGAAACGAAAGGCGAATTACTGCCGCTCACCCTATTCCCAACCCTATCACTAAGGAACCAGAGTTCAAAATGGTGTAGTGGAATTGAGAAAAAAAAAAAGAAATCAATGCTCGCTTTTCAAGTTTAACACGTGACTCCTAAAATAGGGTCAAATAGAAAAACAAAAATTTTCCTCATTCCTTATCTTTAATAAACTTAGTCTGAATCGATCTAAAACCGGCTTTACATTTGGCTGGATTCAGTGTGACTGAATTCAGACACTAAGCGTGGCTAATTAGAGCTTGCTCTTTACACTTGATCTAATTAGCTAGCTAACTCAGTATAACCAAGGATTCCGAAACTGTCGCACGTATTTATAGAGCTCTCATGGGACCATCAAAATATCAAAGAATAGGGCTCGCCTTGGCTATGGTTGCGTCGATCTCGATTTTAATTAATAAAAAAAGACGCAGGAAGTGTTGGATGAAAAAAATATTTGCTTTTAATACAAAAACTATCTACAACGAATTATATATTTTATTAAATTTTTTCTTTCGACATCGCTGCTCAAAAAGTAAATGTAGTATACACTAGCTGATGCCAGCGACTTTGTCCGCTTGGATTCTTATAAATTTCATCCTCTACCCTTACCACCTCCTACCCACTTGGGGGTAGAATTTCCAAAATTCCAGAAACACGTAATTCTTTATTTTTAACTGACAATAGGTACAAAACCGATTTTCATGGACATAACTTGATAAATGACGGACTTTCATTTAAACTTTCATCCCCTATTTAACCACCTTAGGGGTATAATTCGCAATAATCCTTTGTTAGTGTGCGCCTACGTCATAAAAGGAAGCTACTGTGAAAATTTCAAGTTTCTAGCTTCAGTGGTTTAGGCAGTGCGTTGATAATAAGTCAGTCAGTCAGTCAAGACAAGCCTCTGTATATTAGTAGAGATAACGCTCCTCAAAAGCGCTGCGTTCGGCGACTAATGAAGTGATATTATAGGTACTGGATGTGTGGGCACTCCACCTCGAGTGGCGGTCAGCGGACAACTGAACGTATTTTTTTGGCTAAATCGCTTTACACTTGGCTGGATTCAGCATGCTAACTGCAGTGTCGACTCTGACTGTCTAATTAGTGTGTCTTACTGTCTGAATGCCTTTACACTTGTCTTTCTCTAGAGTCTTTTTCATTTAGTGCACTGAATCCAGCCAAATGTAAAGGGCCCTTAAGTAGATAATATGTATCTACCTCCCTGGCGTATCGGTGAGCCTGTGGAAGGTCCTGAGTTCGATTTCCAACAGGAGCGATTTCGGCCAAACTAAGTCCGGGACTGACAGTCCCTCTTGTAGCGTGCCCGGCGGGCAGAGGCCCGCGCTGCGAATATGCTCGTGATTAAAGGTCCCGGATGGGTTCGAAAAAAATTTCGGTCATTTTTTTTAATTATATAGGTAGACTGCGATCACGCCAGTATGCGAAGATGCAGTCCTAGGTGAAGCGCGCTTGCCTAGAAAATGCCTATTCACTCTGATTTTATCTCGCACAGGATGGATGTAGGTACAAATATACAACAGATTTGAACCGTCGACCTTTCGGTGTTCAGTCCACAAGTCAAGACCGTTTCGCTATCGAGGCTAGTCTAGACTGCTGAGCTAATGAGGCTGATTTGTTTTGTGGTAATTCCTCAAGACATCTTTCGACCGTTTGAGTTTCCAAAGGCCAGAATTCCGCGTATCTGAGTGGTTTACTCGCCCATTCACGCCGCGTCTGATAACCGGTTGCCGGTAGCGTCTTGGAGTGAATGGGCGGTTTTTTGTGCGGCGTACACTTGACATAATCGCTGTGAAATTACCTACTTGCCCGCCGCCGGCTGCACTTTTGTTCTGTTGTCGACTGTCGTGTGGCCGCAGTGATAGCGGGGAGGAAGATTTGTTTAAGTTATCTACATCAATTCTTTAAATCTGTAATACTTAGTTAGCTTATTGCCAACATTAAAACACCCAATGTGGCCGATTCTGTTGTACACAATCTCTAAACTTAAACTAAATTGACAGGTTTAAAAATAGTGCTATCCTTTTTTGCAGGGAGCATTGTGATAGAGATAGGAATATATTTAGGCCTGTCATTTTAGTTTAGATTTAGAGATTGTGTACAACAGAATCGGCCACAATGTCCTAATAACCATTATATCATCCAAAGGAGTGTTATAATGAAATATCTATAGCTACAGCTATAGGTAGATTACTATAGCGAACTTCCTTGATAGTAGATAAAAAGGTTGGAAAAGGGAGCGGGAACGGGAACCGGAAATCCACGATTCCCTCGGGATTTGTTTAAAACCGAACTTCACGCGGGCGAAGCCGCGGGCATTTTCTAGTACGATATAAATGTAATATAAATAAACATGTTAAAACGCACATAGCTCTGTGAAGTTGAGCTGCATGCCGGGGATCGAACTCGGCCCTCCCGAAAGGAACGCCGAACGCCACTGGGCTATCACTGCTTTACATACATCTAATACAAGTATAAATTGAAAATATAAAAAAACCCCCGACATTCGCCATTTTGTGGCGGTGGCCATCTTGGATTTGTATAATTTACTACTACTTATAATAAGTATACTACGTATAATGTACTAGTTTAGAGCCCTTTCATTTGATACCCATATTAAGGGAGTTGTGAACAAATATGTAATCCGCCATTTTGTAGCGGCGGCCATCTTGGATCGATTTTCATCAAACATAGCTAACAACACTCTCGACTAATTCACCTTACAAACAAAAAAAAACCGCATTCGAATCGGTCCACCCGTTTGAGCGCTACAGGGGAACAGACAGACACACACACACACACACACACACAGACACGTCAAACTTATAACACCCCGTCGTTTTTGCGTCGGGGGTTAAAAACGAGGTTATAGATAATCCGCTTACACACAAAACCCATAGCCACACGCGTCACGCTCACGCTGACACACAGACCGCAGCCCGGGTTATATTAACAGGTATGTTATACGTGTCGAGTGATACGGTAGCGAGTGATTCATCTCAGTGGGCTTAGTACAGGTTTGCGTATCTCGACAACGTTGATCGACTTCGAGTATCGTTATACTTTACCATCGAAGTACAATTCTAATATTATCATTTATCGTTAATTCATTGACGTTCAAATATTGTTCAAATAATCTCACGAGTCTGATAAGATAAGAATGGGCAATTAATCACAGATAGACATTTCAATTTCATCATCATTATTATGATTAATTCATTACCGGTCCACTACTTATATGCCACAGATCTCCTCTCAAAATGTGAAGGGTTTAGGCCATAGTCCACCACGTTGACCAAGTGCGGATTGGTAAAAATTAATCTTATTTGCATGGATTTAGATTATACAGCTACTAGATGATGCCCGCGAATTCGTCCGCGTGGATTTAGCTTTTATAAAATCCCGTGGGAACTTTTTAATTTTCCGGGATATAAAGTAGCCTATGTCCTGCCCCGGGATGTAAGCTAACTCTGTATCAAATTTCATGAAAGTCAGTTAATAAACTGTTGGGCTGGAAAACTATAAGACAGACAGACAGACACACTTTCTCATTTATAATATTAGTGTGGTGTGAGAACACCTCAAGCGGAAATTTAACAAAAATTAACATCCGCAATATGAATTATACGACTTTAAAACAAAGATTTTAGATCTATTTTACTCTAACATTTTTTTTCGAAATCTATCGAAGTCGTTGTTTAAACTCATACTAAAGGTTTAGAGGTTGTATAACGATATCGACAGTCACCCGGCGTGCGTTACGATCGCTTCGTGTGAAAGTACTCAACATCTATCGACACAAATAAATATAAATGTCTGTGTGTTTCGACATAGATAACTGCCCCACACCATGACTAGAAGCAGCCCTTGGATACAAGGGGCACAAGATCTAAGGCGATTAACGACCATTGAAAGAGACTTAAGTCCAGCCGTAGACGTCCGTCAGTTGAGACGAAATCAACGAACTCAGTTTTGCCTTGTTATCACAGGTCTAGATTTAAATAGACTTTATATCATTGTTAATGTATCTAGATTTAAATATACTTGCGATATTACCATTGTTAGTGTAACAGACAGAAATGAAGGCCTAGAGCTGTTTGGTGAAAGTTGAAAGTATAATATTAATTTATTTCACTAATTAAATACAACGATAGTTCTGCGTTGCGTAATGTTGGAGCCATACAAATCTGCATGATATTGCTTTTTGACCATAGGGATACGAATATCGTAGACATGGCACATACATATTATGTGAAAATTGTTACATATTTAGGTTTTCGGTTAAAAATAAAGTGTTATACCTACGTGTTTAAGGAATATCGGAAAAACTACCCCCAAGCGGGTAAACTACCCCTTGTACATATTACGTACAATGTTATTCTTGGTTAGTGAAAAGTCTGAAATAGTTCGATCATAAAATTAGTACGTAATCCTCGTCGTCGTCATAAACCAATAGACGTCCACTGCTGGACATACGGCTCTTGTAGGGACTTCCACACGCCGCGGTCTTGTGCCGCTTGTATTAGTACGTGCATCGCAATAATTTTTTATCCTTGTTACATTTTATCCCAAAAGTGTGACAAAATCCTTGAAAAGAGATAAATTATTGCTGCTTAGGTACTGCTGATTCTGCTTAGCATAGAGTTAGAAACAGCACAGACATGACAGTCAAAATTAGAATTTTATGTTTGAGTGAAAGCGTACAAATTTGCAATAGAAATATTGCAAGTGGCCTTAGAGCTAGAAATAGCTTTGACATGGCACTGTATGATAAAACTTTCATATCATGAATGAATGCATAACTATTTGTATGATCTTGCTTTTTTACCATAGTAGTATGAATATTATAGATATGCCATTCATAATAAAAGTTTTATGTGTACGTGAACATATACAAATCTGATTGTTGTTGGTATTTGAATAGATTATTGAATAATATTTCTAATCCAATTCCTACATTTCCTATATTTCAATTCCTCTAAAAAGCAGTTCCTTTGGTTCCACAAATGTACATAGGTGGCGGTATTCACTTGAAATCAGCTGGCCCACCAGCTAATTATCTGACTATCAATGTATAAAAAAATAGTAAATACATTCACTCACCATCACTTCCCTGGTTGCTGCTGTGCGCGTGGTACTGCTCATCTGCAAATTCATACTCTATGTCAGATTAGACACATCTGCTCTCAACAAAACTAAAATTTTCCTTAACTATTTTTAAATAAGAATGAAACAAAAAAGAATAACGTGAATAGAGATGGATAAAAACTATTTTTCACTAATATCTGTTTGAAAATTATATACAGATAAAGTTAATAAAACTTCATAGTTCTACAGACAAATTCTAAAATTTATATTTAAAGTAATTTTTATACTGATACTATTTCAAATACACTAAAAACGTATTCTATTCACTAAATATATTAAAAACGTAAACGATTTTTTTAATACAACACTTATTTATATTTACTTAATTCATTTATTTTACATAAAATTCGAGAAGTTACAAATGATTCATTAATTTTTAATAACCAATTATTAAAACTAGAATTATTTCTTAATTACGTTAATTACGAATTCCAAACCAAATGTAGAAACTAAAAAAACTTCATCACTAATTAAAAAATATATTCTAGTATAAAATTTTTTGTTATAACTTTCACAAGTAGCACTTGTACCTACTAAACTATTGTATTACGAATTATCTTTAGTTCCCGGTACGCTCACTGGGGCGCTTTAAGTTGGCACAAAAAAGAATCATCAATGTGTATTTCACAGCCTATCCAGCGTATCTACTTGTAAGTAATTAATTAATCAACTCAAACTCAAATTGAGTTGCGCTAGGATTTATCGATGTTTGATTTTTTTTAATAATTAAAAATTAAAAAAAAGATTAAACCTCAACCTTACCTCCATTCCGATGGTCGTTACTCATCAGCTCTTGGCTCTGTATTGGTGCATGAATGAGAACCTTCTGCTGAGGACTGTGAGGATCTAGACCTTCCACTTCCAACAGAGGCGCGTGAGGCTCGTATCCGTGAACAACTAGAGGCGGCGCATGCAAATCCATTGTTCAAACCGTTCGCATCACAGTCAAAAAACTATATTCTTAATTGGCACTTATAGCACTTTTATCGTTGCATACAGTTCGTTGGTACACTAGCTTTATTTTTTTTATCGTCTCTATTATTTACTGATCACTTTTTTGGCAGCTTTATTAGTTCACTACTATTTTATTATTATAATTTTTTTGTATTATCACTTTTTTATATTTTCTTTTTGCCAGATCTATGCGTTTGATGTTCTGTGGCGCACTTTTTATAATCCTATGATTCACTATTATTGGCACGTTTAAACTAGTCTAGGAGGATTTTGGGAGTATTATTAGTTGAATATTAGTTAGTTTTTTTAGTTTAGTTTTAGTTATTTCACTAAACTGTCACATCGTCACATCACCGCGGCCTTTTACGGATTTTTGCTCGTACTTTCAACATCTTTTCCTGAAAAGAGAGAAAAAAAAGTTAGTAAGTAAGTATAAAAAAACTATTTTCAAAATTCTACAAAATCAATCCACAGTGATTGGACAGCTCCTAAATCCACACAGTTTTCCCATGAGCCGCATCCCTGCAGTATCAGGACTGATGATTAAAAGACAAACTCGCAAAGTTCCTCTATCGACAAAAAAAATATCGCGCAAATCGGTTCAGAAATCTCGGAGAAATCGGTGTACATGAAAAAAAAAATGCACCGATTTGAGAAGCTCTTCCTTTTTTGATGTTGGTTAAAAATAAGCAGATCCTATATACCTCACGAACCGTCTTAGTTAAATTATGTTACTTTCAAGTTTACATACTGCGTTAAGTTTTATCATATTCGGTTCAGTTGACCTGATATACAAACTGGACCCTTCACAATACCCAAAAGGCGGGCAAAAGTATGTAAATGTGTTTTATGACATTTCCCTTGAAATCTGTTTGTTGATGTTTTAACAGAGCATGAATGAGTCATTTTTATGCACAATGGCTTATAATGGGACCTAGGCCGGATCTAAGGTTAGCTATCAATTCTAAGTACAGTTAGTTAACCTTTTGTGTGTTTTGTTTAGAATATCTATTCATTGAAAAGTTAGAAAAAGTGTTTACTGGTACAATAAGACTAGTAACTTTGATGTATACAATTCTATCTATGAAATTGAAGAGTTGGTATTTGTGTTTGTCTATTCGCGATTAACTCAAAAACTACTGAATAGATTTTCATGCGGTTTTCACTAATAGAGAGAGTGATTCATGAGGAAGGTTTAAATGTATAATTTGGTAAGGTTTTGTAAAAATTGGTTGAAATATGACGATAATTGTTGAAAATGTTGGAAAAAGTCAAGCTGGGAGTTTTCACTTTTCATGCTTCCTTACCATTCTTGAGATATAACCAAACAATGTATGGTGGGATAGTAGCAGGTAATTACTACCCGTGCGAAGCCAAGGCGGGTCGCTAGTTAATTTTTTGAAGTTATAAGTACTTCCTTAGGCGTGGTATGAAAAAATGGTGACAGTGAATTTTTATGACGCGCGCGCACAGGGTGACATGAAAAACGACATCTTGAAGTTGGCAACGTCTGACAGTCGAGAGGTTCGCGAGCAACT
The DNA here is from genome assembly GCA_920104075.1 of Melanargia galathea. Taxonomy (NCBI): domain Eukaryota; kingdom Metazoa; phylum Arthropoda; class Insecta; order Lepidoptera; family Nymphalidae; genus Melanargia; species Melanargia galathea. Next base: position 19,284,617 of record OV049858.1, on the reverse strand, counting down.
TCAAGTTGCTCGCTAACCTCTCGACTGTCAGACGCTTCGCAAACAAACATGGCCGTCCATCGCGCCATCTAGTGTCTGACTGTAATTAATTATTTGCATACAAAATATCTATATATCTTCTTACGCGTATTACTACACATTTTGCTATCGACGTGATAACGTCTTATAAATCGATGAACGCCGGCTACGCGAACTAAATAGCATGACTCATTGTCACATACCGCGTGCGAGCGAGAGCGCGGAATAAGCGACAGAGAAGGTACGATCGCCCAAGTGTTCGGCTTGTGACGCCTCTATCTCTTTGTTTCCTTAAGACGTTATCAAGTAAAATTATCGTCCGTAAACCGACTTTACAGACAATTTTATTTAAAGTTAATCCTCGGAAGTCAATCCATGCAACCCAACTGACCATCCACAAAAAGGTTGAACCGGCAAGGTTATGGGAACCACGGCACAATGCCACCTGCGGCCTGCCGCACACGGGCCGCTGTGCGAACGATGCGTCTTGAGATACGAGCGGGTGTGACAAACGACAATGTGTGTACAATGAATGTATATCCGGTAGTTATGAGTAATTAAGTAAATAGGCAAGAAATATTTGCAGATTTTTTTTTACTTAAATAAAATAAATATGACCCCCGGCGACGGCGTAGTGTTGAGTGCTGTAGTCTTTTAAGTGGGGGATCGCGGGTTTCCTTCCCGGTAGAGGCAATTTAAGCTGTGATAGCCTAGTGGTTAGGACGACCGACTTCTAATCGGAGGTCGTGGGTTCGATCCCGGGCACGCACCTCTAACTTTTCGGAGTTATGTGCGTTTTAAGTATTTAAATATCACTTGCTTTAACGGTGAAGGAAAACATCGTGAGGAAACCTGCACGCCTGAGAGTTCTCCATAACGTTCTCAAAGGTGTGTGAAGTCTGCCAATCCGCTTGGCCAGCGTGGTAGACTATGGCCAAAACTCTTCTCACTCTGAGAGGAGACCCGTGCTCTGGTAGTGAGCCGGTAATGGGTTAACATCATGTGGCAATTTTGGAATTTATAATTTTTAATTGTCTTTCTTCTAACCCCCGACGCAAAAACGACGGGGTGTTATAGTTTTAAATTTGACGTGTCTTTGTGTGTCTGTCTGTTCCACCGTAGCGCTAACTGGTGAACCGATTTGAATGCAGTGTTTTTTCGTTTGAAAGGTAAATTAGTCGGGAGTGTTCTTAGCTATGTTTGATGAAAATAGGTCCAAGATGGCCGCCACTACAAAATGGCGAATGTCGGGTTTTTTTTTAATTTTAATTTATATACTTGTTGTTACAAATATTTTAGACATCTCTAGATTAATTTAGATTTTTTGTCTACATTTGTCCTAGCCTACCTTCAAAATTAACGCGCTTCTGATTTGACGGCAGCTTTTGAGACAGAGATTGAAAATCACTGACCTCTAGATAATTTAGATAATAGCTATTATCCTTATGCAAACCGGAAATCGGATCCTCCACATCTTGTTTGTTAGATGTCACTTCAATGGTTTAAAAAAGGTTTTAACGATGTAATAACGTGAGAACCCCGCTTAGCACCTTCAACCGAACAGAAAGTGAGTTATAATAGTATGCCATCATCAGATTAACCTGCATCTTTTTTATTTTATAAGTAAGCCCTTGACTGCAATCTCATCTGATGGTAAGTGATGATGCAGTCTAAGATCGAAGCGGGCTAACTTGGAAGAGGTATGCATACCCCTGCATCTATGCATATATAGTGGTGATAATCTAGTGGTTAGGACTTAAGCCTTCCTTTCGGGTGGACCGAGTTCTATCCCTGGCATGCACTACTCTTCGGAGTTATATGCGTTTTAGGCAATTAGATATCACTCACTTTAACGGTGAAGGAAGGAATCGTGAGGAAACCTGCACGCCTGAGAGTTCTCCATAATGTTCTCAGAGGCGTGTGAAGTCTACCAATCCGTACTCGGCCAGCGTGGTGGACTACGGCCTAAATCCTTCTCATTCTGAGAGGTGACCCATCACTTGTAGTGGGCCGGTAATGGGTTGATCATTATGAAGCATAAATTAACCATTATAATAGCTTCTAGATTAAAGATATTACTATAAAACGTGTAGGTTAGATTTCAAAGTTTATCGCAATTTGAGTATAATGACAATAACAGCCCCCGCACACTGGGTCACTTGTGGCGAAGACTAGTGGCCGGCCACAAGTCGCGGAAGAGATTTTTCATGCATTTTATATGGTACCACCGCACATTGAGCGCTCGAGTGGCCGCGTTTGAGCCACAAGAAAATGTATGAAAAATCTCTTCCGCGACTTGTGGCGCCCACTAGTCGGCGCCACTTGTAAGCCAGTGTGCGGAGGCTATAAACCTTTGTGATTTTTTCAAAAATAAAATTGTTGTAATGTTATTCATAACATCCTGGACACAATCAAGATGGCCGATCAAACATGGCGGGGATTCTCACGTGTGGACAAAAAAACGACGACATTGAACTGTGCAAGCAATTGTTTCGTTAACAACCGAAATGTTAGACAAAGGTATATTTAATTATGGGTTCGCGTGGCCATGGTTTAGGGTTAAAACAGGACGATCCCGATTTTTTCATCGATGAAGTCCGTTTTGAAAATATTATGCTCTAACCTTATTATAGTTGTTTTTTTTTTAGAGAAGTATAATTTTACAGTCACAGCATAGTACGGAAAAGCTTGTAATATATTATTACAATGAAAAACAAAATATTTTTGCTATAATCCGCTAAAACAGGCACATTTGTATGGTGCAACGTGCAGTATCTGCTGTGCACCACCCGCCCTGCCTTCTGCCTAATATGCAGGAAAAACAAGTAACCAAGCAAACCCCAAGCACTACGACCATGCAACACTACACAAATCCAATACAAAAACAAACTCGACGATTGTTTCACTCCAACACCGGAGAATCCTTAGGAGATGAAGATTCTACAATACACGATTGCAAAGTGAAACATTTACAATCGGCGAGCTTGCTCTTCTAGGCGAGACTTTACTATTAAATAGCTTTTCCTTTCCAACAAGCTATATTTTAGGAAAAATTAAACCGACTTCAATATTCCATAAAATTTGAAGAATTCCCTTGATTTCTCCAGGATTCCATCATGACCGAGATGATCATCAACCTTATGACCGTAGGAATACTTGGGTAATAAGTATACCCTTTCAAACACAAGAAGAATTTTTCAAATCTGTTCAGGCGTATTTGAGTAATCGGGGAACATACATAAAAAAAAGATTCCGACGAATTGAGAAACTCCTCCTTTTTTAAATCAATTAGAAAAGTTTAATAATTAACGCAACTTGTGTCCCATTAAAAACCGCAATCATACTCACCCTAAACATAACTCGTTTTGTCTTAAACCTGTTTACGTATGACGTCATCGGGTTCCCAAGGACAGATTAAATGGATTTTTTTCAGTACGTTTGATTCACTTCTAACTGGATAATTAAATTCAAAAATTATTAATGAACCTAACTCTTATCGGGTATCTAATATGGTTCACAAAATAAAACCACAATACGCATATTAAATTAGTTAATGTTTCATCGTTTTCCTCCTACAATTTTTTTTTAAATAGGTGTTAATGCCGGTGACTTTGACCGCGTGTGTAATAATTTTTTTCAAAGAAAAATGAACCGACTTCAAACGAATCGAACTAAAAAGTTTAAAATAATTTTTTATTCATTTAGATTGACGATTAAACTACCTAACTCAAATGATATATAATTTTTTGAAGTCGGCGCCAAATGACTTCAAGTTCACTTCAAGTCGAAAATGTGCCCCCGGGTCCCAGACTCACCCTCCGCGACTAGGTTCACCGCGCTGGCATTCAAAAGTGGATATTCTGATTTTACTTACACGAATTGAATGTGGTTTGGCGCCGACTTCAAAAAATTATATATCATTTGAGTTAGGTAGTTTAATCGTCAATCTAAATGAATAAAAAATTATTTTAAACTTTTTAGTTCGATTCGTTTGAAGTCGGTTCATTTTTCTTTGAAAAAAATTATTTTATGCTTTTTAGTGATTTTTGTTTTCTTTATATTAGGTAATAATAATAATAATATAAATGAGAACTATGTAAAATAGATTATGACCTATATATATTATTAATTATTATTAAATATCCTGTGACATATACATTTTATGTAACATACTATAGGTGAGTGGTTTTATTATGTTCTAACCCAACCTAACCTAACTTCTGATCTATACAAGATTAGTTTGTATGCGTACAACTCTTGTATAATTTGGATAGACCGTAATTTACAATCTATACGCGACTAGTTTCACACCTTTGCGGTTTGGCTTCGTATATAATGGAAATACACGTAACCATGCACAAACTCCAAGGAATCACTCTATATGCAGCTGTACTGACTTCGGCCCAAAACTTTTTGCAAAAGGTCAATGTTACGTAGGCGTAGCAGAGTGAAGTCTTTGGACAGAATAGCTATAACAGACTTTAGCAATAGGTCTGGCAATCTCAGAGAACATATTAGTGACATATGTGTACATTTATGCTTATAACTTCGTACATAAGAATGATAACTCGATGTGTTATATACTAAAACCTTCTTGAAAGTATGTAGATAACGATAGTGAAACAATCATCAAAATCGGTTCATTAGTTGCGGAGATAATCGCGAACATACTTACATACATACATACATACATACTTACATACATACTTACATACATACATACGGGTCGAATACAGAACCTCCTTTTTTTGAAGTCGGTTAAAAATCTTTCGAATTGTGAGTTTATTTAGGTCTTGCCTTTTGAATACGAAAATCCCATAGAAAATATCACTTTCAGTTTTTCCCGAATTTCATAATTTTCGGGACAACTTTTAGAATTTTTCTCTCCCTCAAAACCTTATTCTGACTACTATGAATATTGAGATAAAATAGCCAAATCAATTAGTGATCCGCTTACCAACGAATACCACCACCACCACTACTATTATTGTCCCACTGTTGGGGAGGCCTCCTTTGTTACAGGTGATGGTTTTTTAAGCTTAGATCCGCCGCGCTGCTCCAATGTGGGTTGGCGGGCTTTAACGTCCATTAACACAGATAATAAATGATGATGATAATAAATTTCGAACCCAGGACCTTGTGTTCCGCAGTCAGACAAGTTAACCGCTTGACTATAAAGGCAGTATTTAATTTTTGGTTTTTATTAGATGTAAGGAAATCAATATTAATCTATAATTTTGCAAAGCATGTATATGCTTGACTCTACTATCATAGCAGACACAGAGTAATTCTGCCCTCCTTATGAGAAAAAGCATATTATGCAGACATTAATTATAATAGTTATTGAGATAAATCATGATCAACCCATTACCGGCTCACTACAGAGCACGGGTCTCCTCTCAGAGTGAGAAGGGTTTTGGCCATAGTCTACCACGCTGGCCAAGCGGATTGGCAGACTTCACACACCTTTGAGAACGTTATGGAGAACTCTCAGGCATGCAGGTTTCCTCACGATGTTTTCCTTCACCGTTAAAGCAAGTGATATTTAAATACTTAAAACGCACATAACTCCGAAAAGTTAGAGGTGCGTGCCCGGGATCGAACCCACGACCTCCGATTAGAAGTCGGTCGTCCTAACCACTAGGCTATCACAGCTTTCATGGGTTGATCATGATGAGATATGTAAATTGAAAAAAAAAAAATGCATATTGATTCAGTTGTTTAGGAAAGTTACGTATTTTTTGTTACCATATGACTTTTGGACATACCTAGGTTTTATATAATTTTTGATTTTCCTATAAAAGAATTGAAGCAATGTGCAAAGTTTTTTTATAGTTGTCTGCACTTGTGCTTTTTCTCTTAAGGAGGGCTGAATTGGCCTACGTGATGTAAATAATTTTGAATTTGAAATTTGTGAAAATCCGTACAAGAGATCCATGTCCAGCAGTGGACGTCTATCAGATGACGATGATGAAATAAAACCGTAGATCGGCCACCGGTATTTGTAAGACTAAATTACAGGCAATTATGATTTTAAAAAGAAACTAAAACCTAACCCAACGAGCTCTAAATTTCGAAAGTAACACAAAATCCACCGACTATTTCAACATTCGAGTTAACCCTCCAATTGTCACCGGAGCATGACGGTAATCCGGTAAAAGTAAAATGAAAAAATGTTAAAAATGAGTAATTTCGTAAACAATAGCAATTTTACGGTAGATTTGACTCCACCCCCCGATGGACTGTCGGAAGTGCATACATAATGCTGCCCTTCGTAATTCGGAAGTAGGTTTTTGTGTACAAGAATTTGACAGACTATAAGTAGATCTATAAGTTTTACCTGTATAGGCAACTAGGCTGTTTGACTATATCTATACTAATATAATAAAGCGGAAGAGTTTGTTTGTTTGAACGCGCTAATCTCAGGAACTACTTACTGGACCGATTTCAAAAATTCTTTCACCGTTCGATATGTACGTGATCCTTGAGTGCTATAGGCTATATTATATGTACCACGGGCGAAGCCGGGGCGGACCGCTAGTATTACATACCGTAACATACCTATAGTAGATATATACGTAAGTATGTATACCTGTTTAACGCATTTTCGCTTTTATAAATATCACTACATATTATAAAAGTCCTCCGCCGCATCTGTCTGTCTGTTCGCGATAAACTCAAAAACTACTGAACGGATTTTCATTCGGTTTTCACCAATAGACAGAAGAAGGTTTATGTATAGATATAATTAGTTAAAGTTTCATGTAAATTGGTTGAAATATGACGATAAAATTATTGCAAATGTCGGAAAAAGTCAAGCCTGGGAGCTTTCATCGAAAACGCTGCCTAATCCCTTTGAGATATAACAAAACAATGTATGGTGGGACAGTAGCGGGTAATTACTACCCGTGCGAAGCTGGAGCGGGTAAACTCTTAATTATGCGTCTATGTAAAATATAGTAGTTACATTTTGACATTTCCGTAAACAGCGACAAAAATTTCCTGGAAATTGCATGACAAAAAAAAAGAAAAGAAATTAAAAGTGTAATTTTCCCCTAAACTTGTTAAAATTCCCATAGTCGAAATGGTAATCGTTTCATGTTACCCCATTTACATGTCAAATTGGAGTCAACCCTCGCATGCCGATGGTCAAACGGGCCCCATAAAGCAAAAGCTTGTTGCGTGACTGACAATTGCTCGCGTCAGTTCAGGGTTATTTGATTAAATGCGCATATTAAATTTTGATTTCCGTTCAACAAGTGGGAGAATTTAACACCGTAATTTAATGCCATAGTGCAAATAGAGTCGCCTTTAATGGCTGGACGTATGGATGCGCGAAGAATATTTTCTGCTAAATTTTGAGGCCCCCCTCGCAGCTCACATGCGCATTTTATATGTAGATAAGTGTGTGTGTGGACAGAATAATTATGTGTTACTTTGACAGAATATTAAAAAGAAAGAAATAAAGCGGAAGAGTATGTTTATATGTTGTTGTGTTGAGAGTTGGTGGTGTTAGCTGATACACACCGTGCCTCGGAGAGCACTTAATTCCATCGGTCCTGCGCCTGATTTGCCGTCCCATCGAATTATGAGAGTCAGGGAATGGAGAATGCACTTGTATGTGTCCACTTGTTGTGCATACAGAAGAGGGCACACACTTGTACATTATAATATCTCCTGTGTTACTGGCAAGTCTGCCTGCGTAGAGATTTGTCGCTGTGACAGAAATTCGGTCGGCTAGAGACATTCTATTTTGTTCCTTGCACTGGCATAGCAACGAACGAAAGTCAATTTTTCCTTTCGCGCCAACATACTATATATATATGACATAACAACGCCTGCATTGTGCGCGTCTTCCCACGGCGGGGCGTGGGATCGGTTAGTGGGTTACATTCACGCTCGTTGATCTTGACATTAGACGCTGAACTAGATTAGTATTAGCTTCGTTATATAACAAGTAACAACACAAGCTACATTTTAGGAAAAAATTAACCGACTTCAGTATACCATAAAATTTGAAGAGTTCCCTCGATTTCTCCAGGATCCCATCATCAGATCCTCACCTGACGACCATGAGACCACCTATAATAAAATCCTTTCAAACAAAAGAAGAATTTTCCAAATCGATCCTGGTGTTTTGAGTAATCGGGGAACATACATAAAAAAAAAGATTCCAACAAACTGAGAACCTCCTCCTTTTTTAAAGTCGGTTAATAACCAAATTCTGAAGTTCCTGCAAGAATATGCCTCCATGTCAGTTCTTATACAGGATCAGACTGATCGGGGTGCTAGCCAGGTAACCTCCAAGTGTGCCTGGGTGCTGCTGGTCCTCTTGGATACGTCCGAGGGGAAGAGCAGTATTCGGGCCGGTGCACCCCGGTAACATGGTTAATAATTTCGGGGATATTGTTAGCCATGGCCAATGACCTGGCGGAGGGAGGTTTCTCCGCGTGTCCCTCTGATTAGCAGAGGGCACTGCGGATGAAACTGGGGGTGAGACACCCCGGGGCCGGGGGCAGCGATGCCCATCGCGGTAGGAAGAAAACCTCGTTAAAAAATTACGGGAGGGCGCGAGCCTCTGGAGGGACAGCCCAGAGGCGAGCGGGAGCCCCAGCTGGGGCGGCTGCCGGACACCTGGGATGCATACTTTGGGTTCCCCAGGCGTCCAGCACAGACAGCATGGGTGTCATGCCGTGGTGGTTTTAGTGGGTATACCTGGTTGGAGTCCCACATAACCTTCGTTCTGCCGCATTCGGCCGCAGAACGGGGGTACCTATAAAAGGTTTCCACCACGTCAAAAAAAAAAAAAAAAAGGATCAGACTGAAAAGATAATCTAGTTGCTGCGGGGAGTGCGTCAGGGAGATCTAATCTCTCCGAAGCTCTTCATCGTCGCGTCGAAGTACGCTTTAGCAGCTGAACTACTTAGATATACATATGTATTAGCTTCGATAAGTATAGCAATATAAATAACCAAATTCTTAAGTGCTGGTACGAAGACGCCTTTAAGTCAGTTCTTATACAGGATCCAGTTGCAGCGTGGGGTGCGTCAGGGAGATCTAATCTCACTAAAGCTATTTAACTATGTTGGACGACGTCTTTAAGCTTCTGGATTGGAGCGAACTTGGTATCAACGTCAACGGTGAGTACATAACTCACCTACCGCTTGCTGACTTCCTTTGTTTCACTTTTGTCCAGCTATGGGCGTTCACGATAACGATCCACTGTTCTACTATTCTACAGTTCTACAGTTCTACAGTTCTCAGTTCTACATTTTGTTTATTCATCAGATTTCAATAAAATCACCATCATCATTATCAACCCATTACTGGCCCACTATAGGGCATGGATCTTCTCTCAGAATAAGAAGGGCTTAGGCCGTAGTCCACCACGCTGGCCGAGTGCGGATTGGTAAACTTTACACGCCTTTGAATACACTATGGAGTATTCTCAGGCGTGCAGGTTTCCTCACGATGTTTTCCTTCACCGTTAAAGCAAGTGATATTTAAAGTTGAGGTGCGTGCCGGGGATCGAACCCGGTCCCCCTGAGAGGGAGCCCGAAGTCTTAACCACTAGACTATCAGCGCTCAATAAAATCAATAGATAAATACCTACAAGTTATCATTGAGGTCTTTCACCTCTGATGATAATAAATAATTGATCAATTAGAATACAATGATGGGAAAAATAATTATTTAAGGAAAACAATGTAGGTACAGACAGTGATGTACAGAGTACAGAGAAATTCACTATGCGTGCGTTAGTTTGTGCACGCACGATGTTTAAAATTAATGTTTTTTTTTCATTATTATAAAAAAGTATATACTTAATATGAAAAATAAAGGAGTCCCGCGGGATTTTCAAAAAACCTAAATCCACGAGGCTGAAGATGCGAGAAAACGCTAGTAATTAATAACAAATTTACTCAACGCTCATATCACGATAAGCTAAATAAACTTACGTAAAATTGAAAAGTGAAATCAAGAGGCCACAGATTTCCAACCGCCAAAACTAATGTCATGCAAACGTCAGACGGTTCGAAGAAAGTAGTCCTACCCCAAGAACGAGACTATAAAAATTTAAAAAAAGAACCCCCGTGTTCGTTGAACCCGGTCGTTACACCCACCTGCGGGGCGGCACCTGACGCAACGGCGCGTGTTCGCGCCAAAACCGCGTTCCATTGATCGTTTGATTGCACATTATCTGTGTGGTCTAAGGCTGAGATCTATAGAGTGTGTTTCTGACTCCACTCAGACTCAAAACATAGTTAAAACGGAAAATAGATATGTCCCTGAAATAAATCTGTCTTGCTTTAACTCTGTCTTGAGTCTGAATAGAGTCAGAGTACGCTCTATAGCTCATCTCACCCTAAGTTCACAGATATAACACTGTGCCAACCTTTGAAAAAAAAACACTTTTAAAAATGTTGTGATTAGCAAAATGCTATTTCTTTATCTTTTGCCCGCGACTTCATCCGCGTGGAGTCAGCGTTTTAACAATTATTCTTCTTCTGGGTCTTTGTATAGTTGGGATAATTAATATCCTATGTTACTATGTCTTTGACAATATAAATGCAAAAAAGATCACATCTAGGTATAAGGAGCTCCATTGCAGAATGGCGTTTGACTGTAGATCACTAGGTCCTGGGTTCGATTCCCGGGTCGGGGCAATAATTTTTAGGTTTTCTGTCGAGAAATTCTCAGTGCCAGCCCGGAGTTGGTACTTGGCGGTACCCATATTGAAGCAACATGGCGGGTCCTAGCTATAAGTTCCTCTCTTCTATATGAGAGACTTATGCCCAGCTGTGGACTGAAAAGAGCTGTTAGTGGAGGTTTCTGATATTTAAATTACGACAGTCACTTTAATTCCTTTTATTGATGTTTTGAGAGCTATAATAGAGCGGACATACAGACCGAGACACTAATAGCAACAATATGTAAAGCAATCAACGGACGACACCTGACGTAACGGCATCCCCGACGCTCAGGGTTGCCACCCAACAGTTACATATATTAGAAACACATGTCACATGCAAAAGTCGTTAAAATTTACATTTGAAATGTATCTCAAGTATTTGCATAGGACTTACATATTTTAAATTCTTAATTATCTATTTTTAAATATTCTTTAACAGATTATTTGCGATTAATAAAGATGTTTTGACAATTTTTGTATAGGAGAACTGTAAATTTTTTTCCACAGGATTTTTTTCTTAGGATTGTAAAATCAAGCTTTACAATAGTTAGATATTATTCTAGGTTTTAATATACCTACATATAAACATCAAATTTCATATTTAGATTGTACTTAGATATCATAATATTATGGAAAAATGTTTTTATGTCTATCATAAAAATAAAGTTGTATCTGTAGGAAGTCAAATTACAGAATTTATTCCTATAGATGGTCAATGTTCTATTTTACTTTAGCATAGGTTTGGAATAGTTTTTATGTACAATTCGCTTTTGTATGCAATTTCACGTGGATTTAGGTTTTTTTTAATCCCCTTTGTTTTCTCGAGATAAAAATTAGCCATGTACCTAATAATTCTCTATTTGCTTGTGAAAGTCTCATCATAATCGATTTATCCGTTTGAAAGATTAGCTGATACAAATAGAGTTATAGACAGACAGACAAATATTTAAATAAAGTGTGTTTAGGGTACATAATATTCCATTATTCAAATAAAAACTCATATGAGCTTATTAAATGACAGTTACTTCGAAATCAATTTTATTTATCTGTGCATATTGAAGCATTTAATTCATTATTGAATATTCAATTTTTATTTCGAAAAAAAATCTATCCCTCTTGATACATTAAAAAGTTAAATTAAAAATCATATCAAAATTATTTCAATGTAGATTATAACAATTTCCCACATAAATTTACCACCTGTTACACAACTACGTTGAAATATTTAAATATATTCAAATGAGCGAGTGCCAACCCTACGGAGGGTTACAGGAGGCTATAGGTATAGGGCTAAAAAGGGAAGTTTCATTCGTTGGTATATCATTTTATAGTAACCATGATGGGCCAAAGGTAAGACTTTTCACCTCAAATCAGAGTTTTATTCTGAATTCGCATATTTTTGTAACTGTACTTTTTAAAATGCCTCTAGTTCTTACTTGATTGATATAAAATAAGCTGATGTAATATAAAATAACTGCCTCGGTGGTCTAGTTGTTAGCATATTCGACTGCAGATTGAGGACCCGGATTCGATTCCCGGGTCGGGCAAATAATTGTTAGGTTAGGTTAGGTTATTGGGTTTTCTGTCAAGAAATTCTCAGTGCCAACCCGGAGTTGAAAGCTGGCGGTGTTTCACCCCCGTGCCTCGGAGAGCACGTTAAAAAGTCGGTCCCGGTTATTATCACTATCATGTGACAACAGTCGTTAAAGCCCGCCAACCCGCATTGGAGCAGCGTGGCGGATCTAAACTCTAAATCCCTCTCTTCTATGAGGGAGAAGGCCTGTGCCCAGCAATGGGACATTAAAAGGCTGTAGTGGAAGCTGATGTACGGAATTTCGTTCGTGCTACTAGATTATTCACGGGGATGCAAGCTATTTAGGTTAGGCGGTTAGGCGATAAAATAATGACAGACAGGCAAACTTTCGCACGTCTAAATATATCTAGTAAAGATTAATTCAAAATTAAACTGTATCAAAAACTAGCGGAAATGCTCACGAAATTCCGTCCAACGGTTAGCATGTTAGACTCATGGATCACGCCATTTATTTGCGGACAAAACACCGAAAAGACATTCCGCCTGCAATTTTCCGCTATATCTGTCTGTGGCTTAAATATTTCAAATTCAATCAGCTACAGGTAGACCGAAATAAACGCCAGAAGACAAATTCACACCATAAATAAAAGGGCGGTAAACGATTAGTGAACTAACCGCAGTAATGCTTGGTACAGACATAGAGAACTAACGTAAATATGTTTTACTGTACCTGTATCATATTATTCGTCTGCGTATCTGGTAATTGGATCTATTGTAGTTTTTCTATCGAATATAATATATCATTTTCTAATCGAATCCTTTCTCCATAATTTTCCTCGTCACCAGATCTACTAGATCATATTATTGATTAGTTCAGATTTATCGTCTAATTAGTAATTTGGATATTTTGTATTTTTTTTTTTAAGAAAATTATTTTATAAACTTCTAACAAAAAATAAATAAAAAAGTGTTTATGTGAAATTCACACACGGCAAAAGTGAAACTTATATTCTAATTTTTCGAATGCTCCAAAATATTATGTACTTACATAAATATTTTATTAAACATTAAAACCTTGTTTATGTTTTTGAAATATTTGGGTCTATGATTTGGGTTCTAAAACGGGACATAGGCGGAGAGTGATCGGCATGGATACCGACTGTATACTATCTCATTCTCTCGCAGGCTAAATCCTATGTGAATATGTTTGTTAGTCCCTCTCGGGCACTTGTGCAGCGCCTGGGAACTCAAACGACCTCCTTTCACCTTATGGACTCCTGGTACGCAAGAGAGGATTTTGGTGTTACTTTTTAGTTTCATCGGTTTTCAAATGCACAACGATATTAAAGAAGTTTCACTTCAAAAATAGAAGAATATGAGCCGTGAATAGTCACGGCACCATCCTACCGGCAAAGCCAAGCAATTTAACATTCCGATGCAAACAGGGGTAGGTATGTGTTTAATAAATAACTGCCATAACTTTTGCAGTTTAGTCTGCTTCTATTAATTATAGACTGTATCGTCACTTAACACTAGGTGAGATCACAGTCCCTTTAACTTGTAGAAGAATAAAAAAACTATATTCGGATGTATTCGTAATATCTGAACGCAGCATAACAGCAAATGGCATAACAGGTGTACGGCCACGTGGATCGCGTGATTTTTTAAACGGCGCGAAAATGTCAGCGCAGGTCGCGTCGGTTCGTCGACCTTCGTGCGGTCAGGTTGTTGCTTTATACTCGTATCCCTAAAGTCTAGAAGAAATTAGAAGTAAGTAAAACTTAGAAATAAAGAACCCTTCGGGTACGGAACCCTAAAAATTTACTGTCTGTAAAGTCGGTTTACGGACGATATCATTTTACGTGATAACGTCATAACGATGCGTCACAAGCCGATCGTGCCTATCGCTTGTTCCGCGCTCTCGCTTGCACGCGGAACCTGACAATGAGTCATGCTTTTTCGTGCGTGCAGCTGGCGTTCATCGATTTATAAGACGTTATCACGTCAAAAAAAATAAATAGAGAAATGAATTCAAAAGAACTGAAAAGTAAAAAAGAAAAAAAAAATTAATCTTTTTTCGAAAAAATCTATGGAACCATTTTGGAAATATCCTCAGCTGTCGATTAAAAAAAGAATCACGCAAATCGGTTCAGAGTGCTTAGTCTAAGATCGGAGCACTCGAAAACGAACTCGAAAACTATTGATCGATTTCAGAGTAAAATAGACCTAAAATGGCTTTTATTAAGGTTTGAGTTCGCCAATACATTCAGCATTCGAACACAACGAGCGCCCCAAGCAGAAATGTTGTAAAATACATATTCGAACTATGGAATTACGACTTTAAAATACGAGTATTTGAGTTCATTTTGCTCTGAATTCACTTGTGATTCGATCAATAGTTTTCGAGTTCGTTTTCGAGTGCTCCGATCTTAGACTAAGCACACAGTAATCTCGGAGGAATCGGTAAAGCAAGTAAAATATGGAAAAAATACCTCCGAATAGACGCTGTGACGTCATAGTCGAGTGAGAAATTTTGAGTTAAAATACATGAACTTAAATAATTAATTTCTCCTTCATTTATTGATGGATTTCAAATTTTTTTCACTGATTTATTAGTTTTAATCTATATTTTAATACATACATACATACAACATAATATATTGTGTTCAAAATGATATTTTCAACTTCAGGAAATTTCCTCATTGCATGATGACTTGTCCTTTGTCTGTATGTCTGGCAGATCCAAACTCCAAATTGATGAACATGATTATTTCAAACTCACAAATTATATACGTACATATAAATCGACGGTCTAAAGTTACTTAATAAAAACTATTAGAAACGTTATTTGGGAAGGGAATATTTGGGGGACAAAATGTTTTGGATTTTGGGGCCAGGATACAAAAGAATCTCCTTGGGACGGTACGCATTTAGGATTTCATGTTATTCATTAACGAGCGGATACCCGCGACTTCGTTCGCGTGGATATTGATTTTAATAATCCCGTGGGAATCATTTTGTTTTTCCTAAGCTCCTTTGAGCTTATACCTTGCTAAAAACTGTTAAAAGTTCACTGGCGGATATTTAGGTACATCAAAATGTAAACATCCGCCAGTGAAAGTCCCATCAAAATCGGTCCAGCCTTTCAGAGATTAGCCAATAGACTTTAAAGTATCTACTTTCTAACAAAAAAAGAGTGAATGAAATCGGACCACCCGTTAACGAATTACAGCTAAGTACACATTTTGAATTTCATCCCCTCTCCCAAGGGAACCGTGCTGAATTTCGGGATAAAAAGTATCCTATATGTTACTCCATAGTATGAACTTAATTCATGCCGAGTTTCATTTCAATCCATTCAGTAGTTTTTACGTGATGCGCGCACAAACATACAGACAAACAGACAAACAGATAAACAGACAAACAGACAAACAGACAAAAATTTCAAAAATAGCTTTTTTACGTTCTATTACTTATCCCTAACATCCCCCAGTTATTATTTTGCAAAAATCTTCAATGTACAGATACGGCAATTCTACGATTTTATTATATGCATAGATTTAAAGATTTTTTTATATGTTTATACCTATTTTCTCAACATTTTTAGGAGTAGTTTTAACAAATAAAATATTATATTTATAAAGATCAAGTAGGTAGTCGTTCTATGCAGTTTACGATTTCCTTATTTCTTAAAGAATTTATTTAGGTTCTTTATAATGTTGAGACGTGAACACTTTAAACTTTGAAGATCATTTAAATGTAAGTAATAATTCTACAGACGACAATTTGAATATAAGTAAATAGTAATTTTATCAACCATTATCTATGTTATAAGCGCAATACATGCAAAATTACACTTTAAATGGATGACAAAAAAAATCAGTTTTAAATGTAAAATTTACAGAACCGTTAAATAAGACTGTGAAACTTATCTATATGAAATAATTAGATCATTTTAAACTGTATTCTGTGAACGCATAAAGTTTAAAATTGCGTGCGGCGTATCGCAATTTGCACTCAATAAAAATTTAAATCGACAATTCGATAGATAACAATGGATTAACTTCTTTTAAATTTGAATTTCGAACGAGTGGTCAAGTTCGAAGGCAATTTCGAATGACATGTTCCAAATTTATAAAATGTATTTTATGCATTTTTTTTAGTCTTCAAGACTCCTGGGCCTTCTAGTTTTTTTCGTATATTGTTTGTGCGAAGGGAAAGTTTTGAAATACATATAAAGCGTTTTTTTCTTAGGAATAGGAGAAATTATAGCGTGATGGAGCTTTGCTTTATTTTTTTTTTTAAAACAAAAAATGTTTTAAATCTTTTCATCATTGTCGTTATCAATCGATAGATGTCCAATGCTGGACGTAGGTGGCTTGTAGGGACTTCCACACGGCGCGGTCTTGTGTCGCTTGTGTCCAGTGGCTCTTCAAAATCTATTCATGTACATAATCATTATTGTTATCATCAAATAAATTAACACATATATTTTTTTTAGGTTTATTTTCAAATGAAAGTTCGAGGGATCTCTGAAACCAACGTCTAAGCACATGTTGTATTGTCTACTATAAAAAAAAAACAAAAAAATATTTTTTTAAAGTCGGCACGCGCTATCACCAATTACAGGGGTGCAGTCATTTCCTCCGATGACAATGATACGGAAAGTGGTATAAAAAACACCTCCTGTATAGATAGATATAATTACGCTGTAACGGAATTGAGATTTGGCGGGAAATGAGGATGAATAACATTGACAGTTTGTTTTTTTTAATTAAATTTTTATCTACTGTGACCAAGGTCAACAACTATGGCGTCTATAGTAATTAAGATAATTTTTAGAACTACTATAATAAAAAGTTTTCATTGTGTAATATTGGATCACAGATTCGAATCCTATACTCATATTTATGTACTTTTTTTAAAATGGATTTAGTATCCTTTTAGAACGGAATAATTTGAAATTAAATTAATTATGCAGCTTTTTCTGTCATCCTGCTAACGATTCGGAATAAATGAAAGTCATTTAAACTTTTTTTTGACGTGATAACGTCTTATAAATCGATAAACGCCAGCTGCATGCACGAAAAAGTGTCACGTTACGCCTGAGCCGACTGTGCAAGCGAGAGCGCGGAACAAGCGATAGAGAAGCACGATCGGCCTATATTATGTGCTCTATAATGTTTTCATAAGACGTTATCACGTAAAATAATTATCGTCCGTAAACCGACTTTACAGACAACCATTTTTTTAATAGTTTTCATAGACACCGGGACCAAGGTCGAAAACCATACAGCCTGTGTCGTTAATAAGGGAAAGGGATAGACCAACAATCGGTCAAAAATTAGTTTAATCGGGCTTGACGCCGCGGGCTGGCGTACCTTCGTAACCTAGATCCGGTCTAAATTACAGCCTAGGACACACGGAGCTATGATTCCTTGCACTTATTTATTTTAAGCCATTTGTGATACCGTTACCTAAATATAGAGCGGGTCTTCTTCGGAATAATAGGGAAAAGTAATCTCTTACTTACTCAATATAGGTAACTTGTAGATGAATAAAAAAAACCTCCCTGCATCAGGGAGGTTCAGTCCAGAAGTCCAGGTTTCAATTCCCATTAGGATCTTATAGAGTTTATAGTTTCTAAATTCGTTCAGGTTTTTTCTGTTGGGAGGCTTCATCGTTCTGATTTGAAACAATATATGTCCACTGCTGGACATAGGTCTCTTGCTCATTCGAGCAACGTCTATGGGATCAGGAGGCTTCTGCCGTTGCTAAATAACAAGTACCTAGTAGTCAAGGGCTAACTTGTCATTGAATAAAACAAAAATGAACCTTAACACATACAACAACTTCCTGATAGTAATAAGTATGCAAAAAACAAAGTAGATTTGCAACTCGAAATTACGATAAACATTCAAATTTGCACTTAATCCTCCAAGACATAAGCAGTATTAGTTTTTTTTTTACTACAATATAAATACGTTTGTTAATAACAGCTGATTATGAGGGTTGGTAGACGGTTTCGTTTAATGGAGGTTAGAGATGAGGGGTGAGGTGAAGGAGGGAGGGGGGGGCGAGGTCTAACGGAAAGCGTGGACACCTGTTTGACAGGTCACCTAAGTGTGATGACCTGTGTGAGAAAATAATAGTTAGTTAAACTTAGTTCCTATTAGCTGTTGACCGCGTCTATACAACCTCCGTAGTGCAGTGGTGAGCACTGTGGTCTTTAAGAGGGAAGTCCCAGGTTCGATTCCCGGCAGGGGAAATTTGGAATAATAATTTCTAAATTGTCTCTGGGAGGCTTCATTTAGCATACCAGTACGATGCTGTATACAAACCAATCAAGAGTATGGGTTTATTTAAACTGTAATACCTCGTCTATGTTAGCCCGCTTCTATCTTAGACTGCATCGTCACTTATCATCAGGTGAGATTGCAGTCAAACGCTAACTTGTAGATGAATAAAAAGAAGACTTTATACCTACGCGTGGATTTCTTTAGGTAATCCTGAGAATTCTTTTTTTGCTCCGGGATAAAAAGTACCCTATGTCTGTTATCCAAGGATACAAGTAAGTACACTAGTGTTAAAAACTAGCAGTCTACTAGTTATCTAATAAAGTCTAATATCAAGGCCACTAACAAAATATAACGATGTTATTATCACAAGTCTATTTGTTGTACTCGAAGTCAAAATTATTAAAAATAATGGGCGAATTATCGAAATCCAATATTGTATTTTCTAGTTCCAAGCACTAGCCACCGTTTGAATTGTACAGTGTTGTGCCACAGAATATACTATCGATATCAATGTCACACCCTCATACAAGCGAACCTAGAATCGACAAGGACAACGATATTCTTAAAAAAAAACTAGTAAATGGTTCTTTGGACCTCATTCTTTCTTAATTTTGTAAATTTTTGTTAGTAATACCTAGCTTTTAGTTAAGGTTTATGAGTCCAGTTTTTATTTTAATTTTTTAATTTTTATTCATTATCCTTTCTTAGTTATATCGTTTCCATGCAGTTATTTTAAATTTCGTATGTGTTCTTATGGTTAAGGTTATGTGAATAATATTTTCATTTTCTTTATATTTATATGTGCATATACTTATACGTAAAGCTATAGTGCGCCGCAGGCCGCGCAGCCAAGCGATCATAGTTATGGGTTTAATAAGATTTAAGAAGTTAAATGGGTTAAATAAAATATAAGAAGAGGTCTAAGAAGAAGAAAGTAGACTAACCTCTTCCAGATTAGTCCGCTTTCATCTTAGACTGCATCTAACTTACCATCACGTGAGATCGCAGTCGAGGGCTAACTTTCGAAGAATAAACAATAATAATAAAATTGTGCTGTTTATACCGGATTTCAGGCAGGATAAGTTGAAGGAGGAACCCAATGTGACATAAAATTCTGTACTTATCTAATTTTTGACAGATTCTGCAAATTTTATGTTGACTAAATTATAATTTGTTAAAATATGTATTATGCAAGGTAATAATAAGCTATCTCATGATAGTGTACACATAATAAGGATTGTTACTTGGATCTGATCTGCTATTTATTTTCTCTATAAACAGGTTGTAACAAATATAGTTAGAACCTAGTTACAATATAGTTGCAATATAGTTGCCATATATAAATAAATAAATAAATAAATACATAAATAAAACAATCCAGGCAGTACTGTATACGATGGATGGCGGTTACATCACTAGTCCAAACCGCAGCAATTAGCGGTCTATTTACCATTTCCAACCCATTATACCCACCGTCCCGTTTGTAACAAATGTTCGCACTGTCTGATGTAAACCATCTGCACAAACATCTATTTTGATGTTCTAATGCGTCTTCTCTGATGAAACGTAAAAATTATTTTGCTATATGCGGGTTCACCTGTTTCAGCGCTACAGGGGAACAGACACACACACACACGTCAAACTTATAACACCCCGTCGTTTTTGCATCGGGGGTTAAAAAATCAAAGTGGATAGGTTAGGTTTTTTGAAGTTCCCACGGGATCTTCTAAAAACCTAAATCAACGTGGACGAAGTCCTGGGCAATGGGCATCAGCTAGTAGTAAGTAAATAAACACGCATATCTGCCAAACACAATATTTCCTCATACCTAGTGGGGAGAAAAAACATAATTAAAGAAAACAAAACCTAATTAAAGAGTCCAAAGGCCATTAAAGAGTAGTAGTGCCCATAAAAATTTCATCGTCCAATTTGAACGAAGTCCTTTCCTGAGGGAAATTCATTCCGCCTCCCATTTCCCATGCCCTCACAATGGTGCAGACAAAATGGCGTGCGCTGACGTCACGCCGGAAGCGGCTCCGTTTTGAATTCGGAACGGTCGAGCGAGCAATGGCGGCGCATCCGGCGAAGACGTTACAATGAGTGCGCGCGCGACGGCAAAATTATAGATCAATGATGTATTGTATTGATCTAGATCTCGAATGAGCAGAAATATACTGTACTCGGATGTGTAGCTTACTTATTTATGTACTTTGCTTGATTGGTTTTTAATTAATTACAAGCAATAATGAATAGTACGGGAAATTGATTTTTATTTTTCTGAAATTGCTCTCGGTCACTTAGTTAGGTACTAGATTAATTTTAGATAATCTAGAAACATAATTCTGTAGTATATTTATCGTAAAATGCTGTATAGTAAAGTACCATAACAAGCTATGTTTTAGGAAAAATTAAACTGACATCGGTGGAGCAATCTCAGACAAATCGGTGCCAATCGGACCAATAAAATATTAGTGACTTATGGGTACATTTATGCGTGTAACTTTGTACATTAGAATGATAACCAGGTGTGTTACATACTAAAGTCTTCCTGAAAGTCGTAGATTACGATAGTGAAAAAATCATCAAAATCGATTAATTGAATTTTGAAATAATTGTGAACATACATACATACGGGTTGAATACAGAACCTTGTTTGAATCCGGTTAAAAATATCAGCTCGAACTAGTGGCGAAAATTGCCGAAAGTTTCGAAAAGTTTCTGGAAAACATGTGGTTTTGTTGTTGGATTTAGATTCACCTTTATTTTAATGAAGAATATATTGATCAAACATTAGGCTGTTGGCAAATTATCTGGTTTGATTTGACCCATTCATACACGGGAACGTATTCATATACGCATATATACGTGTATAATAATATAATGGTGTTCATAAAAGTTTTTGGTCAGGTTTTGTAACAAGTACATAACCGAAAGAACTACCTTTTTCATGATTTTGAATTAATTTGTTTTTTCATGATACTTAACAATTTTTATGTAGAGCAAAAATAACTTCAATTTCAATAAAAAATATCGATGAAAATATTATTATGAATTTTAACACCATTCTATGGACAAGCCTGGTCAACTATCGACCTCGGTTTTTGTTAGGGATGTTCAGATGGTCATATTTTTTGTGGGTGTATTAACGAATTTATTCGTGTCAGCCACCACATTCGGAGTAGGGCGCGCGGGCCATGACTTTGTTTATGATAGGTACAATGCAGGTGACCTGAAAATAATTCACCCTTTTTTATAAACTAACAACAGGGTAAACTTTAATCATGTAGATCTAAGAATTAAGTAATCTATCTGTAAAATAGTTCAAATTTATCCAATAAGAATACTTATTGGATATTTTCAACAGACTTCAAATAAATGGGGTTATCAGTTAAAAAAACTTGAGAGGTGTCAAGGGACACCCAGATGGAACGAAGTTCCACACTGTTCAATGCGAAATAGAAAGACGAAACGAAAATAACTGGCTTGCTTTCTATAAGAAAGAGAGAGAGAGAGACAGACAGAGAAACACGCGCACGCCGTACGGCTTACAACTATAGCAAAAAGTGTCGTTACAACTTTTGGTCTTAATTTTTTCCGTCTAGCCCTCTTTCGCAACGCGCGATAAGGAACTTCGTTCCAATATTAACATTTTAGATTTTATGGAGTTATGGAGTAACATCGCCAAAAAAAAATTTAAAAAATAGTTAACAAAAAAATATGCGTCGAATTGAGAACCTCCTCTTTTTTTGAAGTCGGTTAAAAATAGACATTATAAATTCATAATGCATAAAGTTTAGGTAAGTAATTTTGTCATACAATGAAGAAAATATGAAGAACAATACCTAAGTAGCCTGTACCTACCTAAAGAAAAATTATGCAAACCTATTGTGGATGAATAAGAATTAATGAAAGAAATACTAACAAAAGAGTAAAAACCTGAACTTCCGTATTTTTGACTTGTAGTTACAGTTTGATTTTGCTGTTTTCAGTAGTTTTTTTTTGTGTTCAACTTCCGTAATGCAACGAATTAATTGAAAATGTCAACAAACAGTTTTAAAAGTAGATTACCTTTATGTACGTTTTTTGCCCGAATACGGCAACGCCAAAAGGAAGGGTTATGATTTTAGCAGTCTGTGTATGTATATTTGGTCGATTTTTGTATAAAATTCTGTGTTTTCCACGTAACGCCTAAACTACTGGGCCGATTTTGATGAATGAGGTGTCAATTGATGCGTTGTTATAGTCCGGGTGACATAGGCTACATCGAAAAATCGAGAATCGCTGTCCGAGCGGCTTAAGTAAAATATTATTTAGTTTCGGACAGACATAATAGATGGCGCCACTAGCTGCTTGCCTTGCGCTTTCTGCATACTAAATTATTATTTAACATTAAATTAAATTACTAAGCGTAGTAGGGTTTTAGTTTACGAACTTTATCTCTTGTTATAATTATTTTAACCTCATTTATTAAAATCCATCCAGCCGTTGAGATGATTCGATGATACAAAGAATTCTATATCCTTTAGATATACCCAGATACGCCAGAAAAACCTACCCTGTCTTTGCTACCGCGCAGTAAGTTAAATGTTTACAATTTAGGTAAAGTTCCAGGTATGCTTGAGAAGGCTACCGGTCAAAAAAACAATGACGTCATAATTTTAAAGAATTTCCACAGAATCGATCTTGGCTGTTTAATAAATAGGTAGGTATAATATACGTCACCACATTTGTTATCTAAAGTAGTCGAGGTTAGGCCAAGTTCAGACTGGGGAAGGTCGGCCCAATTCTCAACGGTGAATTTTTTGAGCGTTTTTCTTCACAATTAACAACTGCAAATCTGTTCGCCGTTGACTTAAAATGATTCAGCATTGATCGTGTTTTTTTGTTGTTATGTAATTAAATAAATTATTTGAAGGGTCGGTCGTCTTAAACGGAGAACTGTTATTGTAATTTGTAGAGCATAAAGTTGTAAAGAAGTAGAAAGGACAATGTCTTATTTCCATACAAAAAGTAGAAACCATGTTGCGTCTAATCCGCCATGGAACATGTCTTATGTACAACTTGTAAATATAGGCAACTAGGTTTTGCCCGCGGCTTCGCCCGCGTGAATTTCAGTTTTTCACAAATCCCGAGGGAATCGTGGATTTCCGGTTCCCGTTCTCGCTCCTTTTTCCAACCTTTATACCTACTGGTATAAATATATAACTATGTAATGCTATAACTATAGCAAACTTCCTTGAAAGTATTCAAGGAAGTTTGCTATAGTGATCTACCTATAGCTGTAGATTTCGGTTTTCTCAAAATCCCGTGGGAACTGTGGAGTTTCCAGAATTTCAATTTCAGCCAACTCGGTTGCGGCGTTAAAGAGGAACAAACACACACACACACACACACACACACACACACAAACACAAACTTTCACCTTTATAATGTTAGTGTTGATACCTATAGAGTAATGAAAAGAGCCGTTCTTGGAATGTCGTCAAATCAGAAATTGGGTGATCCATAAAAGAACCAGAGTACAGCATTACTTGTTTTAACAGTGAAGGAAAACACCATGAGGAAACCTGCATGCCTGACAGTTCTCCATAATGTTCTCAAAGGCATGTGAAGTCTATCATCCGTACTTGGTCAACGTGGTGGACTACGGCCTAAATCCTTCTCATTCTGATAGGAGATCCATGCCTTGTACTGGATGTAATTTTAGTGAAGATAATTGGTTTGTATATGTAATTTTAAAGAGGTTTGGTAATGATTATGACGACGACAGCATTAGAGGGTGAATATAATTATGAGGCCTATTCATGATGAATTGAATTATGAAATCCAGAGTTAATATTCGCAAAATTTTGTTTTGTCAAAATTGGGATGCTGGGGAATCCGATCAGAAATGTAATGACTAAAAGGTCACATGTGTGGTAAGGTGGTAAGGTGGTAAGGAAGACTTCATGAGTGATTCTCGCCCTTTAAGGGTTTTTTTTATCTTTTTTCTTAGCGCTAACTTACATACTAGCTTATATGTATGTACGCTAATTTAAATGCACGATAAAAGATGAGAGAACAAAATAAGTTCAGAAACTAACATCCGACTGACTTTTTACAGAAAATATAAAAAAAAATTTTGGAGACCCCCAGTTTTTTGGATGTAACATCCGTCGGGTTGATTTTTTTTTCGTATAAAATATTGCCCATGTCACTCGGACTATAACAATGAATCAATTGACACCTCATTCATCCAAATCGGCCCAGTTGTTTAGGCGCTACGGTGGAACACACATAATCTGATACAAATATTGGATACATACACACATACATACCTAGACTGCTAAAATCATAATCCTTTTGGCTTTGCCGTAATCGGGTAAAACGAGGTTCGTTTTCTACAATTCACATCGCTCATAGTTTTGAAAAGGTCATCAGATCTGAACTCCTTTGTACTCGTGTTATTCAATCAGCACAGTGTTAAGGTAGTCGTTGTAATTTTCGTGTAATTTACCGTTTAATTGTTACTCGACTGTCATCGCGACTTTACTACTGAAATTAAATTCTTTATAAAATCACTGTAGATACGATTGGATAATCAATTTTGCGTCATCTAAAATCGTCAATGATAACAGATAAATTATTCTCAGCAAAAACCGTTTTTTTCGTGTTTTTTCAAGTCGCCATCTTCTTTTTTGTAACTTTGTTTACCTACAACAAGCTGACAGATCACGATAGAATGATAAGTCGGTATCTTAAACCCGGAGAACACACACACCATTTGAACAAAGACTTTGAAGGACTTTGCTTCCACCCATTTGAACACAGGTTGGCTTACCTGCCAGACAGATTTGCAAATACGTTCGCTTCATTTGAATTTGAACTTTAAATGCTTTGATGTGCGCTCGAAAAACCGATATCGAATGGCAAAGTGCCAATGCGTGTTCAAACTTTGAACAAAATACCGAAGACCCCGGCCACATATGTGTTCAAAAAAGTGTTCAAATGTTTATGCTTTGTGTGACGCCGGGATTAGAAGAAGTTCTGGTAGATATCAGAGAGAAATCGGAACAAATTTTGGTTTGTTACTTTACAATCACGCATTGTACTTACAGAGAGAAATCGGAACAAAGTTTGGTTTGTTACTTTACA
Source organism: Melanargia galathea (assembly GCA_920104075.1). Classification (NCBI taxonomy): domain Eukaryota; kingdom Metazoa; phylum Arthropoda; class Insecta; order Lepidoptera; family Nymphalidae; genus Melanargia; species Melanargia galathea. The sequence goes on along the minus strand of OV049858.1, from coordinate 19,258,939 downwards.
ATCACGCATTGTACTTACAGAGAGAAATCGGAACAAAGTTTGGTTTGTTACTTTACAATCACGCATTGTACTTACAGAGAGAAATCGGAACAAAGTTTGGTTTGTTACTTTACAATCACGCATTGTACTTACAGAGAGAAATCGGAACAAAGTTTGGTTTGTTACTTTACAATCACGCATTGTACTTATACTTAGTCTACAAGTCCTGAGGATGCTTCGGTATAGGAGCGAAAAGTGTGTTGATTTTGTATTGGAGGGTTTGTGTGGTATTGCGTGATGGTAGTTTGTTGTTTGTTTTTTAACCCCCGACGCAAACGAAGGGGTATTAGTTTGATCACTAGGTGTGTCTGTGTCTGCCTGTTGCACAGTAACGCTTAAACGGGCGAACCGATTTGAATGCGGCTCTTTGCATATGAAAGCAGTTTTCTAGGGGTAGTTCTACATGTTTTATCAAATCACTTCAGTCGTTTCAAAGTTATCAGCTCTTTTATTAGCTATGGTAGAGGGATCTTAGACGCATAATAGGTATCAACACCAATTTGAATGCGGTTTTCTTAACCTCCGACGTAAAAAGAGGGATGTTATAAGTTTAACCGTTATGTGTGTATGGTTGTCTGTCTTTTATAGTTTGATATGTCTCGAAGAGTACTTGGTGAACACGTCCTAGTGATCAATCAAGATTCTGACGAGGTTTATAAATTTTGAAAGTTTACAGTTACATGTTTTGTTTACAGTTAATGTACAGCCTCAGGGCCTCATAAGAAGGCTCAGGGTCACTCAGCGGGTGATGGAGAGAGCTATGGTCGGAGTATCCCTGCGGGATCAGCCGTTGGAAACAGGCAGCACAAGATCGTGTTCTGTGGCAATCCTTGCAAGAGACCTATGTCCAGCAGTGGACGTCAATGGACAAATGTTCAGCAGCGGGAGGGTGGGTGCATAGCGCATGGTGCATGTTGTAGCATTATAATATTTCCTGCATATTTAACTAGCAGAGACTTATTCAAGAGAACACTGTATCGTAACGTGCTCACGCCCTTATATTGCAGGTTAACTAATGATGCAATTGTAAAAAACGCTAAGTGAGGTTAGAAATGTTTTTGTCACAAGTTTTATAATAATAATCGCTCCAACAAAAGGGAAGGGGATTGCAGTAATGTTGTCTTGTTCTAGAAATATCATTACATATTTTGTAGTGTTCTAGCTATTTCAGTACTGCCATCCGGTAACTAAAGAACTTTAAAAGTGTCAATTTTTCACATTTGACTCATGTGTAATATGCAATTAAAGTGGTGAGCGCTGTGGTCTTATAAGTGGGAGGTCCCAGGTTCGATTCCTAGCAGGGGCAAGTCTCTGGCCAGATCTGGTGGGAGTCTCCAGACGTGCCTATTCACTACCCTACCGGCAAAACATAGCACCAAGCGACTAAACGGTCCGATACATTGCCGTGTAGAAACTGATCAGGGGTTTAGTAAAATCTGACATACCTTATCTAAATTTGATCCCGAAGGAATACTCCTAGCATAGGTCTCTCCATCGTCCGCTGAGTGACCCTAAGAGCCTCCTTATGAGACCTATAGTAATATGGCTACAGTTAAGGGTCTCCCGTAGTTGGATAAAAATAAATTGGTCACTTGCATTAGAAGAATACAGAAAAACAAGTCTCGAATCATTTACAAAAATGAAAATCCAATAAGTAATACTTAGCTATTTAATCGACCTATCCAGTTGTCATAGTATACAAAACCTCCATAGATCACATAAGAAAAACCAGCAGTGCATCAATTGCCAGTTGACTTGCTTCACGTGGATCATGGTCCGGTGAATTATTTTTCAAGAGACCGTAGCAATGATACCGCAGACACAGTGTACAAAATTTCCATACATCACTTCCGAAAAACCAGCAGTGCATCAATTGCCAGTCCACTTGGTTCACGTGGCGCATGGTTCAGTGGAGCAGGACGCAGGACTGTTTGATTCGCTCGATGACTGCGCTGTTCACTCAATGGCGTGGATTCAGTTGGGTTGCTGCTCGTTTCTGACGTCATACAGCTGACTGACCTGTTGCGTGACCTGTTGCGAGATTTTTTTGACTTGAGAGATTTTTTTTTGTGTGATGACCTTCATTCTTTGACTTGGAATTTTTGAATATGTATTCTGTAACTGGACATCAGCGGCGCCTATTTTTGCGGATTCTCATCGATTCTTCTAGAAGTGCTATTCTCGCCCATACTCGCATACTTCGGATTTTATGTCTCTTGCGAAGATCACCACAGAACACTATCTTGTGTCGCTTATATCCAGTAGTTGCCAGCGACTCGCTTATCCATCCGTCCACCTATTGAGAGTATTCCATTTCTTGGTACGAGGTTGCCATTCAAGCAAATTGCGATCTCAATATAATGTTTGTTCTTCGAGCTACGGCCTTTGCCATTTCAGCTTCCTAATTCGTAACTCTACCTGCTAACCAATTTTAGTGGTCTCACTTTACCTATAGATCCTAGCCGCATCTATCTACCTGTCTGTCTGTCAGTTCGCGATAAATTCAAAAACTACTAAACGGATTTTCATGCGTTTTTTAACAATAGACAGAGTGATGCATGAGGAAGTTTTAGGTGTATAACTTGTGAAGGTTTTGTGTAAATTGATTGAAATATGACTATAATTGTTGAAAATGTGGAAAAAAGTCAAGTCGCTAGGGATCTTTAATCGAAAACGCTGCTTAATCCCTTTGAGATGTAACAAAACAATGTATGGTGGGATAGTAGCGGGCAATTACTACCCGTGCGAAGCCGAGGCGGGTCGTTAGTAAACAAGTGTAAATTGAAAATTTAAAAAACCCCCGACATTCGCCATTTAGTGGCGGCGGCCATCTTGGACCGATTTTCATCAAACATAGCTAAGAACACTCTCGACTAATTCACCTTTCAAACAAAAAAAACCGCATTCAAATCGGTCCATCCGTTTGAGCGCCACAGGGGAACAGACAGACACACACACACACACACACACACACACACAGACACGTCAAACTTATAACACCCCGTCGTTTTTGCGTCGGGGGTTAAAAATACATTGAATGAATCGACGTAACGTCAGTCAGTGATTAGAGGAGTAGTTGTGTGCACTCACAGAGCGAAACAAAGTGCGAGCGTCGCGCCGCTCAGCTCAGCTCAGCTGACTGCGACGGAGCATCACTTTACGGAATTTTGAACTTCACGTAGGCACTTCTAATTGAATAAATTAAAAATTAATAAAAAAAACCCCGACATTCCCCATTTTTCCGACATTTTCTGGTGGTGGCCATCTTGAATTTGCATAGTGCTATTCTACTAGTAAAGCCCTTTCATTTGATACCCATATTGAGGAAGTTGTGAAAAAATATGTAATCTGCCATTTTGTGGCGGCCATCTTGGATTTTTCATCAAATATAGCTAAGAACACTCCCGACTAATTCACCTTTCAAACCAACAAACAGCATTCAAATCGGTTCGCCTGTTTGAGCGCTACGGTGGAACAGACACACACACACACACACACACACACACACACAGATACGTCAAACTTATAACACCCCGTCGTTTTTGCGTCGGGGTTTAAAAAGGGAGTAGCTGATTTCATACTGGTTAAATAGAAATCATGTACCTATTCATTAGCTGGGTTCCCACCGGACGATTCACCGCCCGGCTGGAGCGTGTTCCACAGAAACGGTCGGTGTAGTCGTGCCTCGAGCGATTCAAGCGGTCAAAATTGGTAGCTTGTAACACAAAAGTGTCTACGTTTGTGTTTGTTAGAAACTTTCGGACACTTGCGGCAACTCTCCGCAAGCGCACAAACTTCAGCTTTGTTAAAAGAGGTGTGAAGTCATGCACTTTACACGAGTTCATGCGTTACCCAACAGGAAAGGCTGTTCGTCGCAAAAATACCGGTAAAAGAAAAAGAAGAGTCCCAAATAAAATAAATAATCTTGAATTCAATTTTTCGCAATCATTAGTTATGGTTTAGTTAAGAAACAGCTAAAATTTTATCACGTGAACTTAATATTTTTTGCGACAGAAGCCGCGTTTTCTCTGGAAACCACCTAACTATGGATTCTTGCATTTTTTGCTCCACCTTAACTAAGTATGTAAGTATGACGTTTATAGCAGTTTAAGGAATGTTCTTTCTACGCTAAAAAATTTAAACTTATTCCCCTCAATCTCTATAATCTTGTCTCTGTATCTGTTCAAAAAAGTTCCGATATCAGTAAAAAAAATGATTTTATTCAATTACAATACTTATAACTCTAGATGTTTTAGACTCTACATTAAAAGATTGGGTGCGTTTTCATGAACTTCGCTAAGAAATCTCTAACAACGCGTTCTCGATGGTTTTGCGGTTTTTATTTATTTATCTATACTATACTAATATAATAAAGCAGAAGAGTTTGTTTGTTTGAACGCGCTAATCTCAGGAACTAGTTACTGGACCGATTTCAAAAAATTTTTCACCGTTGGATATGTACGTGATCCTTGAGTGCTATAGGCTATATATGTACCACAGGCGAAGCCAGGGCAGACCGCTAGTTTGTATACAACGTTAGTTTTACTTTACGCAAAACCTGAAAGTAGTTTGTTCAGAATCAGTAACAAAATCGAATCCAACCATTTTTATATAGTGTTATATTTTTGTCCAAAAATATTTTGAAATCCTACAAGCTTAGACACAATGATTTACCGCGCATCAGCTGACGGTCGGCACACGGCTTGCGGTGACCATTTTTTTCGAGGACAACGACGCAACATAACAAGCTTATAACTTCGTTACTTTTCATTATATTTTTTTGAAATTTTGTATAAATATTTTTAATGTAAAAATATTAGACACGTGTTTCGGTTTTCGCGCAAAGTAAAACTAACGTTGTATAAAAAAGGAGGTTTTATGGAACAAACATTCCCCTAGGGGCTTGTTGCCAGATCCATATTGAATTTAAAGAACTTAAGTAGTTAAAAAACCGGCTAAGTGCGAGTCGGACTCGCGCACGAAGGGTTCCGTACCATTATCTACAAAAACGGCAAAAAAAAATCACGTTTGTTGTATGGGAGCCCTCTATATTTATTTTATTGTGTTTTTTAGTATTTGTTGTTATAGCGGCAACAGAAATACATCATCTGTGAACATTTCAACTGTTTAACTATCATGGTTCATGAGATACAGCCTGGTGACACGGATGGTCAGACAGAGAGACAGACGGACAGCGGAGTCTTAGTAATAAAATCCAGTTTAACCCTTTGGGTACGGAACCCTAAAAATGATGATCTGATGATCATGGAGAAATTGGTGAACGATGAAGAAATAGGCGAAAAGGTAGGTAGCTAATGTTCAATTTCGTACACAGACAAAACCACGTGCAAACACTATACAGTTACCTACAACTAAAAATCACTATTTATAATATATTCCACGCCGAAATTTCGCTCGTCAATCCATCGAACGCTCGATGTTTAGAAAGTGTCCGGGCATTGTAGTTTTTGTGTTTTTTCTCTCTTTTTCTATACCGACAGACAAAAACCGATGGAAAGGTAGCCCGCGTTGCCGAATGCTATATTATTATAGGTGTGTTGCTTCGGTATTAATTTATATTCTTCATACTTCATCGTTGAGGGTCATGACCTCTTATCAATGGAATACCCAACATAACGTTGACGGTTTCTAGGTTCAGATTTGTTGTGGGCTCTTCTCAGACCAGGGCATGTTTGGAACCCTCGCAGTTTTAGTTTTAAGTTGTCGTTCGGAATTATCACTATTACCTCACTTCTATATAGGCAGTTGACATTCAAAAAGTGTACCAATTTACAAGCTATATGTTAGGAAAAATTAAACCGACATCGGTCCAGCAATCTCAGACAAATCGGTGTATCTATCTACCTACCGATCCAAATATTAGTGACATATGGGTAAATTTTATGCGTGTAACTTCGTACGTAAGAAAGATAATTAGGTGTGTTATATATAGGTATATATAACACAAAAAACCTATAAAAACCTAAAAAAAACCTAACCGATATTAAAACCTTTCTGAAAGTATGTAAATTACGATAGTGAAAAAATCATCAAAATTGATTCATTGGTTTTTGAAAAAATTAAATTAAATTTGATTTGATCCATACTTTTCATTCAAAATTGGTAGGTTTCGACAGGTAGGTAATCGATATTCCAAAAGTGTGCAGTGTGCACACTTTTTGAATGTCGATCGATTGTACAAGCAAATGGAACTTTACATAATATATCACTTAACAGTGATAAATGTTTACGACAAATTAAAACTAAAATTACGAAGGTTCCAAACGCGCCCTGGTCTGAGAAGAGCCCGCAACAAACTCAGCCGGGTACTATTTTTACTATCACCATCCCACAAATCATTCTCATTTTTCGAGTAAGTATTAGAACGTGATTAGAACTGTTAGCTATACAGAAATACGATAGGTACCAAAATAGTTTCTTTCTATCCATAGATAATAATTAATACAAGACGTGCCTGTTTCACCACCTTCTGATATGTATTAGATAGCTATCTACAACTTTTGTCTTTGTCACTTCACATAAAGTAAGAAAGTGACAAAACTTATGTTTAGGCTATCCAACACTTATCAGAAGGTGGTGAAACAGGCCGTCAGTAAATACTTATTAGAACTGTTAGCTATATTCGATACCAAAATAATTCCTTTCTATCCATACATAGGTACTTACTTACGTTTTTCTGTTTCCGAAAAACACAATAAAACCACAAGTTTTCCGTAATTAAAACTCGTCAACTGTCGAGTTAAATAATAGATTAAAAACTTACATAAGCCAGTGAAAACACAAGCGTTTATCTAATCACACCTCAAGTGTGTGAACCGGCGGGTCTAGGTTACCCTTTGTGTGAGTATTATTTTCCCATAGAGCTACCGCCGTAACCTCTAAAGCATGCCTGTGTAATGGGTATGTCTAACCAACTCATAATTTTATAATCTTTTTTATTATAATCGACTTCAAAAAAGTAGGTTCTGTATTCGACCCGTCTGTATGTATGTAATTTCTTGTGTATGTATGTATGTATGTTCGCGATTATTTCAAAAACCAATGAACCGATTTTGATAATTTTTTCACTATTGTAATCTATATGCTTTCAGAAATGTTCAAGTATATAACACATTTAGTTATCATTCTTAAGTATGAAGTTACACACATAAATGTATCCATAATATGGGACACTGATTTCTCTGAGATTGCTGGACTGAAGTTGATTTAATTTTTCTTAAAAAATAGCTTATTTAATAATACGTTTATACAGCAGATACTCTAAGGAAATATAAAAAAATCTGCCATTGAGTAATTAATAAGCTTAAACAATGTGTTTTAGATTACGTCCACGTGGAATTATGTTATTTAAAAATCCTGTGGGATTTTTTGGTTTTCTGGGATGAAAAGTACCCTACGACCCTGATGCAAGTTATGCCGGAGATTTATGTGCCTTGATCAAGATGGGTTCAGTGCCTTGGAACGGTAATAGACAGACAGAAAAACAGTCACACTGTCGCATTTATATTATTAGTATAGATATGAAGTAAGTAAGTATGGTGGACTAAGTGGAGAGGCGACATCAAAGGAATCGCAGAGAGCTGCTGGATTCATGCCATGCAAGCGCGTGGTGTGAAAGTCGCTACAAGAGACCCATTTCTAGTAATGGACGTCGGTTGACTAAGAGAAAGAAGTAAGTGTTGATGGATTTTAGTTTATAGCGACTCTACTGGAGTCACAGTTATAGGAAAGTATGAACCAAATAATACAGTGATTGTTAATATATGCATAAAAAGCTATAACAATAAGCGTGCTTCGACAAAAGCACTTGCCTATATCGACTCGTTATAGCTCCCTACACAAACAACTATTCAAACATTTGTTATCCATTTTTTACTTATTTCCACCGTTTATGCAACCGTCTCATTGCTACTCTTTACTTTCATATTCAATATTCTTGTCATTTGCTTTGTATATATATTTTGGTTTTTAATGATTTTTGAAATGAGAAAATTTCTTATGTATTTCAGTCGCAAGATATTGAGATAAATATTGATCTAAAATAGATATTACTTATGTATGTTTTTTTATTCATCTACAAGTTACCTTACCTGATGTTAGGTAGGTAAGTGACGATGCAGTCTAAGGTGGAAGCGGGCTAAACCCTGATCGATTTCTACGTGTCATCGTACCGGAACGCTAGGTACATGGTGGCACGGCTTTGCACGTAGGGTGGTAAATTACCATGGCTGAAGTCACCAGACCAGACTAGAGACAATTTAAAAATTATAAAATCCCAAATTGCCACTGCCAGGAATTGAAACTGGGACCTCCCGTTTTATGAACACAGCGCTCACCACTGCGATAGAGAGGTCGTCAAATTACATTATTTTCATCATGATCAACCCATTACCGCCGGCTCACTACAGAGCACGGGTCTCCTCTCAGAGTGAGAAGGGTTTTGGCCATAGTCTACCACGCTGGCCAAGCGGATTGGCAGACTTCACACACCTTTGAGAACGTTATGGAGAACTCTCAGGCGTGCAGGTTTCCTCACGATGTTTTCCTTCACCGTTAAAGCAAGTGATATTTAAATACTTAAAATACTACATTATTTTACGCTGTACGTATTTATTGTATTACATATACTGTTTAAATGTGATCTTCTATCCTGACTAACTGACTGTCTGTACAGTGATAATTGGAAAGCTGTGCAGATTGCTGTCGTAAAAAATAACCACCGCCGTCGCCACACGCAAGAGATTCAATTTTTCAGTTTTATCTTGCTAATCAATCCTCATACGTACGACGTACGTTTATATCTTCGTAACGAAATACTTGACTAAAGGGCTACATTTTGAATTCTAAATTCTACCAATCTAATTTCAATACCTAACATAATAAAAATTGCATGAAAAATTACCAGGAAAATATGTTATAATTTTCTGCTTGTATTTCCTTCTGTTTTAATTTTCAGTCAGTTACATAGTATGCTAACAAAAAGTTCCATTTAATTTTCCAGGAAAATACATTTAGGTAGTATCTATATTTATTTTCAGCTTCCATTTCCTTTTATTTTAACTAGAGCGGAAGAAAACTTGATCTTTACACATTTTCGATAAGAAAAACCTTTCAATAAATGCATTTCCAAATAATAGAGTAACTATGGTATTTTACATTATATAAGTACCTATCTATCAACATTAGGTACAGAAATTTATATTATTTAAAATCCGTAAATAATTGTTAACAAAATAAATGGTAAGTATAATTTTCGAAAATGTTGCAATTTAACTGAAAACTTATTAGAAATGCAAGAAAAGCATTGGCTATTGGAAAGAAAATTTTGAGGTGTAATATTATGTAATTAAAATACTCACACACTATAAAAATGATTATCTAAAAACCTAAAATAAAACATGCAATTTAACTGAAAACTTACTTATTAGAAATGCAAGAAAAGCATTGGGTATTGGAAAGAAAATTTTGAGGTGTAATATTATGTAATTAAAATACTCACACACTATAAAAATGATTATCTAAAAACCTAAAATAAAACATAAGGAGGCAAGTAATTAACGAACAGTACTTAAACGCACTGAAAAATAATATTCCAACTACGAGAAAATTTCTTATTAGAACTATTCCAAACTAAAACTCGGCGAAGAGAAATCGAGCTGTTATCTTTTAAGTAGAAAAAACCGCGTTCAATCAATTTCAGTACCGTAGAAAAGTTAAAGAAGCTTACATAGATTCGTTCTTACCAAGTTTAAATAAAAAATATACCATGAAAGTTCACACGAAACATCGCGTTTTCATCGTGAAAACTTAACTTTGTGATCGTTGAACATTGAATGACACACACCAAATTGGTTAACCTGAAAAGTGCATTACCAAAGAATCGAACATACCTCGTGAAGCACGTACCTAACTCTATCCGAAACTAGAAATAAACTATACAACGTACACAAATTAGTCCACAGTTTGGAAAAACCACTAACACAGGCACTTGAGGTTTATTATAGAGTTTTTTTTTATGCCCGCGGGCGCAAACGTCCGTTCGCGTCGGCGTCCAAGACTCAAATGCGGTTGACTGGAACAAATCAACTCCCGCGCAGGCTACAGTTGTGTGACCATGTAAACCATGTATACACACACATACGTAAGGTGTTCTTATATAAAAGGCATATAATTTTGACGGCGGAAAAGCGTCATTAAGTTTGGGCTCGTGATTGCGTTGACGGAGACTCTTCAATTAATTGTTTTGGTTTTGAATTGTTGGTGTGATTTTGGAATATACTCGTATTTGTTGTCGTCATCCATTCTACTGATAGACTGGACGTAGGTCTCTTGCAAGGATCGCCACATAATAAAATCTTGTACCTCTTGTATCCAGAGGCTCGCAGCGACTCGCTTGAAAACATATTTTGTACAATTGTTACTCCCAACAGAACTTCATATTTTAAATTTCTTGTAATATTATGCTTGACTGCCTCATAGGCCTAGCGGTTAGCATATTCGACAGCGGCTTGCAGACCCTAGGGTCGATTCCTGGGTCGAGCCAAAACCTGTTATGTTTTGGGTTTTGCTGTTAAGAAATTCTTAGTGCCAGCCTGGAGTTGGCGAGAGAGACTGAGAGCATGTGAAGCAATCAGTCCTACGCCTGAACTCTCTCCGGTAGTCTCAGTTTGCTGCCTACGACTATGAGAGTGAGGGAATATAGAATGTACTTGTGTTTACGCACACTTATGAGACTTCACTGAAGGCGGGGCGTAGCCTAAGTCGCATGCCCTAGATTTGATTCCTGGCTCGGTTAATTTAACTAATTTATTAAAAAGTCATCTATGTATGAAGATTTACAAATACTTTTATAAGTTACATTGACAATACTCGTAAGCGCAGAAAGAGTGTTAACACCAACGAATTACCAGGTCTTATTGCTTTAAAATTTTTATGCTAACGAAAACTGTCAATGTAACTTATAAACGTGGTTGTACTACACCTCTATTAATTATGAGTTTATGAGAATCAGAAATCGAACCCGATACCCCAAGCAAATTGATTATTAACCACGAAACACTGAGCGTGGAAAAGTGGAGCGATGAAAGTACTGGTTTGTACTTTGTACGTAGGGTACTTTGAGTAAAAGGTGTCATTTTGGTTTGTGTAAAGTATAGATTATTATTTTCAAACTAGGTTATAAAGGTATTTATTGCTTGGAACTACTTATCTACTGGCTAATACGAATTACTCCACGTGGGTAAAGATTTGGGTTTTTAACAAGTGATAATCTTCACCGAAACCGACTTCACGATATGTAAATGTAAGCCAATAAATGTATGTTTGTCAACGAATTTCTCCGAAACTATTTTTCTGATTGTGATTATTCTTTTTTATTGGCTTAAATTTACTTCAATTTAGAAAACACGTGCAAATTTTATCAAAATCGGTTCTATAGTTTCTGAGATATATTAGACTGTTACGATAAAGTCTGTTTTACTTACAATCTTTTAGATTATCACTTGCTTGTTTATGGCTATGATTTTTTCGGAAAATATTTGAAAATATTAAAATAAATTAGACTGAGTTATACGACTCAATTTTAGTTAGTGGTCAGCATGTTCGACTTCGGATCACAAGGTCCTTGGTTCGATTCCTAGATTATTTATTAGTATCATATGACAATAGTCGTTAAAGCCCACAGACCCGCATTGGAGCAGCGTGGTGGGTGTAAGCTCTGAATTCTTCTCTTCTCTAAGAGCGAAGGCTTGTGCCCAGCAGTGGGACGTTAAAGGCCGTATTGATGGTTTAAAAAAAATATATGTAATGGTTATCTTAAAAAATCTGATGTTAAAACTGGCGCGTGCGCCGGCAGCTCTCTTTGTTAAAGAGCCAGTGCTATCCAAAGTTTCGTTCATTTAGCAGCACTCTAAAACCTTTTCACTTTTAGTGCAGTGGTTACCACTGTGGTCTTATAAATCAACTCGCGGGTTCAAATCCCAGCAGAAACAACTTTGGAATATTGCAATTTCCAAACTGTCTCTGGTTTAGTTTAGTGGGAGGCTTTGAAATGACGAGTGAATGAAAGTTAATTCGAATTGTTTGAGTAATGTCAAACCAATTTTACACAATTCGCATTTGTTATTCCCGTTTGGGTTCCTTTCTTCTTCCAGGTTAGAAAACAACGCTTTCATCTTAGAAAACATCAATAATTATTATATTACCAGTCAATAAAGCCAGAAAATAGGAGCTAAGAACTAAGAAGTATAAAAAAAAAACTTTTTTTTGGTTCAGTAGATTTTAATTATAGATTGGTGCTTGAGCTTCTTGCCCGCTGCCTAGTATTTATTTTATAAAACACCTACTTAAACATATTTATTGAAAAATGCTTTAAAATTATTTAACCTTCACCTTTACAATAAAAGCATTAATTGCAAAACCACACTAAACATATTTTACACAATCACGTCTTAGTAACTAAAATAATGGCAAAATATAATGGCGACAAAATGAAGTCACATCCACACGTCGCGATTATCTGCCGCTTGTATCTATGTATTAAGCCCAGTTCATTTAGTTAGTTCAGTTAGACGGTTCATTTTTCGGGATTTTTGCTTATATTTTCGAGGCTTCATCGATGTGTCATCGAAAATGAACCGTCTAAACACCGACCGTTCATCATTCACAGGCACTGTGCCATAGCAAATATCGTATCGTGCATCGTTCATCGCAAAAAGGAACGATGAACGGGGCACCGTCTAATTTGGGCTTTAGCTTGCCTGCAATAATATTATATTAGTTAAATACCGTTCCGAAAACTTTGACAACAGCTGCCGGCAAAAGTCAGTTACAACACCGAGCCGTTACAATTTATTCACCAACTCTTCCGGTTGAGCGAGATAGCGATACGCAGAACTTCGCGTGCGGGACAGAGACAACACTATTTCCACCTGTCAGTACCATCTTTTTTTTCTCTCTCCTAGTTTTTTATTTTGTTTCGTCTAATTACAATTGTAATGGTGCAATATTGACCGCGGTCTGTGCTGTAACCATTCTCGCTAGTCTTGCAATTTATTTGTAATATTTAACTAATTTAATTGTGATTTTGTACTATGCTAGTTCAGCGGCCTCTAACTGCCTCGATGGTCTAGTGGTTATCATACTCGACTGCAGATCACGAGGCGGGACCTCGTGGTTCGATTCCCGGGTCGGGCAAATAATTCTTAGATATCGGGTTTTTCTGTCAAGAAATTCTCAGTGCCAGCCCGGAATTGGTATTTGGCGGTGTTTCAGCCCCGTCCCGATTATTATCACTATCATGTGACAGTAGTCGTTAAAGCCCGCCAACCCGCATTAGAGTAGCGTGGTTGGTCTATAAGCTCTAAATCCCTCTCTCCTATGAGAGAGGAGGCCTGTGCCCAGCAGTGGGACGTTAAAAGGCTGTAATGGTGGTGGTGGTAGCTTAGCTGTGATAGCCTAGGTTAAGATTTTGGCCTCATTTTCGGGGGGACTGAGTTCAATCCCCGCCACACACCTCAACTTTCCGGAGTTCTGTGCATTTTGAGCAATTAAATATCACTTGCTTTAACGGTGAAGGAAAATATCGTGAGGAAACCTGCACAGCTGAGAGTTCTCTATCATGCTCTCAAAGGCATGAGAAGTCTACCAATCCACACTCGACCAGCGTGGTGGACTACAGCCTAAGCCCTTCTTACTCTTAGAGAAGATTCGTGCTCTGTAGTGAGCCGGTAATGGGTTGATAATGATGATGTTGATTATGCTTACTGATGTATGCGACTTTGTTCCCGGGGGAAGTCTTATCCGGAAGAAATATATCCCATATATCCTTCATCATGATCTAAATTTAGTCAAAATCGATTCAGAGGATCAAATGTGAAAAGCATGAAAAAACAAGCATTAGGAAAAAATAAAAGAATTTTAGAAAAAATATACCGAATGTGGAACGACATGGGCATGTTAAAATCCCAAGAAATAACCCCTACCATTACGTCTTAATAGAGGTCATGACCCTCACGAATGGAGAATATGACGCAGAAAAATATAAAGGTCTAATATAATAATTCTCTGCTGATAAAGATATTGTCACGCATTCACTAATCGATACGATTAATGCCGACTCCAATTTCTATAGAAAAGACTTCAACGCGCTCCGAGTATTACAAACTGTCAAACTAATTTTTTTGAAGTGAAAACTTCTTTAGGCGCATTGAGCACTTTTTTGGTGAACATAAATCATGGAACTCACGTCATCATCACCGAACGCTTCCCATGTACATATGTATCTATACTGTTGTTTTCTTTTTGGGTGAACATAAATCATGGAACTCGCGTCATCGTCACCGAACGCTTCCCATGAGCTATATATGTATACTGTTTAAACTTTAATCCTTGATCACTTCTATCGGATTTAAATTTAAATCCAGTTTTCACTTCTATCGGCAGTCCCCAAAGACTGCCTTGCTATTTTTCAACCAAGCATTTTTAATGATTAATTTGAATTGGTTCAAAGTCTGATAATAAAGGGAGCATATACTAAAGATATATATCAAAAGGTAGGGTTTTATATAGAGCTGTGAGGAATATGTAAGTATCGTAGCCCCACAAATGTTATATTTATAAAGGGACCGCTATCAAAACTTACGTCTATTATTACACTACTTAAACACAATCCAATACCAATAACAATTTGTCATAATTATACTTATAGTATAATTATGACAAATGTATATAATATATTTCAAACCCGCAATGTATAGCGTGCAAAACACGACGACAACTTTAGGTACTACCCAACGTTCGTTGACCTCTAGTAATTTAGGGTCAGCTGATTGCATTACATTGCGATTTTTTTTACATACAGGAAATAGAATATATAAAAAAAAAATCGCGTTTTTTTTTTCTTTGGTGATATCTTGTCATCACTACTATTACTTGTCTTCATTTCTGAAAGTGGTCCCCTTACAACCGATATACTCGTAGAATATTACTCTTAGCAATACTTCTAGAATCTAGAAGTACTTAACTACTTAGGGTTCTTGTCTAGTTAGACACGGGACTGCACATACGGGAATAAAATATTATTTGTAGGACATATTATATCATAATTAGCTGATATCAGCTCGTGGCTTCGTTCGCGTGGATTTAAGGTTTTTAAAAATCCCTTATAAATTTTTTGGGGATAAAAGTCCTTCTCCAAGGATTAATTTATCTCTGTACCAAATTCATCAAAATTGCTTTAGTGGTTTAGTTGTGAAAGGCTAACAGACAGACAGAGTTTTTATGATAAGTATTAGTAAGAATGGATAATAATCATAGATCGTGTACGTGCCGCTATTTCAGCAGTGTAATTAATGAGCCACAAGAAAAGTTCGTAACACCCGGACCATAACAACGAATCAATAGACATCTCATTCATCAAAATCGGTCCAGTAGTTTAAGCGCTACGATGGTACACACAGAATCTTATACAAAAATCGACCACAAACATACATACATACATACATAGACTGCTAAAATCATAACCCTTCCTTTTGGCTTTGCCGTAGTCGAGTAAAAAAGATCGCTCACTTGAGATGACCTGAAAAATAAGTAAGTCGTCTGATAGATCTTGGCTTGGAGAAGAACAGGATCTGCCACCTGTCCCAATGAATGGATTTTATGATGAAAACTTGTTTTCCTGATGATGATGAGTTTCCTTTCCTTTATGATGAAAACCAAATTGGGAACATGGTTTTAAATGATCTAAACTGAATCGTATGAAGTACGAGTAAAGACTACTTAGTATGAAATAAATACGTCTAAGTGACTGTTTCACCACCTTCTCATAATTGTCAGATAGACTTAATAGCTTTGTCACATTATGTGAAGTGACAAAGACAATATGTGAATAAGCTAACCGACACTTAACAGAAAGTGGTGAAACATGCCCTTATTGTTTTGCTTATTTTCGTGAGGTATTCTTTTAAGTTTATTTAAACAAAGTATCATCATCATCATCATCATCATCAGCCTGTGGACGTCCACTGTTGGACATAGGCCTTCCCCAAAGAACGCCACCACACCCGGTCCTCAGCTTTCCTCATCCAGCCACTTCCCGCCAGCCTCTTTATATCGTCGGTCCATCGTGCTGGAGGGCGTCCCACACTACGCTTGCTTAAACGCGGTCTCCACTCAAGGACTTTCCGGCTCCAACGACCATCGCCTCTACGACAGGCATGACCTGCCCACTGCCACTTCAGCTTGCTAATAGTTTGGGCTATGTCAGTGGCCCTGGTTCTCCTGCGGATCTCCTCATTTCGGATCTTATCCCTCAGGGAAACTCCTAACATAGCCCTCTCCATAGCTCGCTGAGCGACTTTGAAATTGTGAACAAGGCCGTTTGTCAGCGTCCACGTTTCAGCACCATAGGTGAGGACGGGAAGAACACACTGGTTAAAGACTTTCGTCTTCAGGCACTGAGGAATTGACGATGAGAAGACTTGACTCAATTTCCCAAAAGCTGCCCAACCTAGCCGAATTCTTCTGTTGGCTTCCTCGTCGAAATTGCTTCTACCTAATTGAATTATTTGGCCAAGGTAATTGTATTGTGAAACAATTTCGATGCCAACATTTTCGACGCTTATCGGTGACGGGACAACGTGTTGATTGAACATTATCCTCGTTTTGTCGAAGTTTATCCCGAGACCGACACGTCTGGAAGAATGGCTTAGGTTGCTCAGCATCTCCTCGAGATCTTGCGGAGTTTCTGCTAGAATAACCACGTCGTCAGCGAACCGTAGGTGTGAGATGTACTCGCCATTTATATTAAGTCCTCGTCCTTTCCAGTTCAGCGTTTTGAAGAGGTCTTCCAGTGCACTGCTAAACAGTTTTGGAGATATTACGTCCCCCTGCCTAACGCCCCTTCGCACGCTGATAGGTTTTGTCTGCTGAGACTGGATTTGGACGGTCATTGACGCAGACTCATAAATACATCTCAACACCTCGATATACCGCCAATCGACCTGGCATCTTTGCAATGATTCCAGAACAGCCCAAGTTTCGATAGAGTCGAAGGCTTTCTCGTAGTCCACAAAGGCAAGACAGAGTGGGAGATTATATTCTTCCGTCTTCTGTATAATCTGCCTTAAGGTGTGTATGTGGTCCACGGTACTGTAGCCTTTTCGAAACCCAGCCTGCTCCGGAGGTTGGAATTCATCAAGTCTTCGGGCGAGACGATTTGTAAGAACCCTCGAAAACAACTTATATACATGGCTCAAGAGTGAGATGGGCCGGTAGTTCTTTAATAGCTCCTTATCTCCTTTTTTAAAGAAAAGGATTACTACACTCTTGCTCCATGCTTTCGGCGTTATTCCGTTCATGATGACGTCATTAAACAGCTCCTTAAGCTCTGTCAGTACAGGAATACCTCCCGCACGTAGGAGTTCTGATGTAATGCCGTCATCACCCGGCGCCTTGTTGCTACTGAGTTGTTTGAGGGCTATTCGCATCTCGCCAATGTCAATTTCTGGAATATCCTCGGTGTAGTGGCGAGTCAAGGTCGCTCGTTTGTCGTTCGTGCTCTGAACTGCTTTAGGAGTCTGAGAAGAGTACAGCTGTTCATAAAATCGTTCGATCTCCTTCAGCAACTCTGGTGTTGAAGTGACAGTGTTTCCGTCGGGAGTCTTCAGCTTTGTCAAGTGGCTCCTCTCAAGTCGTTTGGTAAACACCTTTGATCCTCGGTTCCGTTCGATTGAATTTTGAATATTGCGAGTGTTGTAGCGCCGGAGGTCAAATCGTATTCGTTTCTTAACACGCTTGTTTAGAGTATGCCACTCAGGCGACGCCGAGGGAGTCTCCCGTCTCTTCTCCATTAATTCCAGGGTATCTTTGGAGATCTTAGATACCATTTTTTGCTCATGACGACAGTATTTGCGGCCCACTTCACGAACGACATTAACGAACTGTGTGAATCTCTGGTCAATGTCTAAGGTGGTTTCCAACAGTTCGAATCTGTTTTTGAGCTCTATTTGAAATTTATCTGAGCTGAAGTTTTGTGATGGTTTTGGCCTAAGAGCTGACTCCATCAGACGGCTTCTCTCTAATTGCAGATCCATACGCAAGATGCCTCTTACAAGTCTGTGATCACTGCCAGTATTGAACCTATTGATCACTGAGACATCTTCACATATGTATCTACGGTCCGTCATGATGAAGTCAATCTCGTTCCGAGTCACATTGTCCGGGCTATGCCATGTCCACTTTCTGGAGGGCTTCTTCTTAAAGAACGAGTTCATTAAGAATAGCCCTTTTCGCTCTAAGAAGTGGACTAGCATTTGGCCCCTGTGGTTCCTGGTGCCGAAACCATATGGTCCCATTTTTGATTCGCCATCTTCTTGTACTCCCACCTTAGAGTTGAAGTCCCCCATAATTACGACGAAGTGGGTCTTAGTTGTTCTATCCATGGCCATCGAGATGTCCTCATAGAAGGCCTCCACTTCTTCGTCGGAGTATGCCGACGTGGGTGCATAGGCTTGTACAATCTTCAGAGAATACCTCTGATTCAGCTTGAGTATAATATATGCCACCCTCGTCGACACACTACTGATCTCAACTATGTTATTGGTGAGGACTTTATTGACCAGGAATCCAACACCACCTTGGGATGCCTGATCGCCTTGTCGATAGTAGAGCATATTGCCTGACTCTAGGGTGATCGTGTCCTCCCTCTCTCTTCGGACTTCCGATAGTCCCAGAATGTGCCAGTTAATATTGCTCAGCTCCACTTCCATTTCAGCGAGGTGTTCGTCCGATCTCAATGTCCGGGTGTTGTATGTAGCCAAATAAATTCGTTTTTTGTGGTAGCTGTCCGAAACCCGGTGATTCTTCGCACCCCCTGCTCTACCGTGACCGCGTCCGCTACCGTGGACGGGAATAGTAGGGCTGCCGGGGACTAGGGGCCATTGTGTATTGTCGCTACTCATGGGGAGAATATGCCCATAATGACCACGCTGGGCAGGCGTGTTGGTCATCGCAGTGCTAGACTTGATTTCGCTGGTGTCGCTGCTGCCCGACACCATCGTGTCATTTGGTCAAGTCTAGCTACTTAGGAATGGTTATACCGCCATTTGTCGGTCGCAAATCGCGTAAACAAAGTATACTATCATAATAATAATATAGTTGGTTTATAAATTCGTTCCCGAGTGTATCGGCAGTAGTGAGGGGAAGACGCGCCACAATTATCGCACTTCCGCTGCAGGATGCTAGGGATGTGCCCGAGTCTTACTTGACTACCGATATCGATGTTTTGGACAAGATCCATAATGCCATAAATCATTATGGAATATTAAAATTGAAATCGCAGTTTTTTTTTTTCAATTTAATAGAAATCGAACGCGCCTTGTTATCAATGATCATGAATTTATTGAAGTGTGTAATTTTTTTTTTATGTATTCTGTCGTTGAAACGCATATTTTTTCTATCAAAGTAGCAAACAATATTATAACGAAAAAAATATTTTGATTTTTTTCCTTACAATGCACCGCAGAAAACAAAGAATTAGGTAGGTATACAAAGTAGAAAATTCTTTTACTCTCTACCAGAAACTTGCGCAAAGAAAGACGGTAAAAATTATGTTTTTCAACTTCCCACCAGGAACTTGCTAGCAGAAGGACGTTATAACAATGAATTATAAGATATAACAATTATATTTATCGATATCGATAGAATAGAGCACACCACGAGAAGCGCGGGCGGCGGAGCGAAACGAAGAAAGCACAACCGTTCTAACGGCCGACACTGCCGAAGAAATTATAAGACGCGTCCGCGGCTAGGGGAGAGAATACATTACTGCTGTGCCCGTTTTGATGCGATTTTTTTACCTCGTCGTCAATGTCTCAATAGACGATCATAGCTGGACATAGGTCTCATGTAAGAACGTAGAATGTAGTCTTTTCCGATTGTATTCTAGTGCTCAAGTGGCGACCTAGCACCGGAAAACACGGGTAGGAAAACCTCCCACAAGGTGGATGGACGATCTCGAGCGAGTTGCTGGCAGCCACTGGATACAAACGGCACAAGATCATGTTCTCTGGTGATCCTTGAAAGAGACCTACATATATCAAGCAATGGACATCATGTCTGATAGAAAGCATTGATGTGGTCTAGGTCAAAGCGTCTAAGAGAAGATCGATATACCTAAGAGATGATGCCTTCAAATTACTTTAACAGTCGCTTTAAACCGTCTGTCCACCATATAAGGGATCCATAGTTGTAGGTACTTTCCGGTGTTGTTTATTACAAGCAACTTGGAACCCCAACATTCATGTGGGTCTTCAAGCTAAGCCCAAGAAACTGAAGCTAGAAACTTGAATTTTTCACAGTAGCTTCCTTTTATGAGGTAGGCGCACATTAAGAAAGGATTTTTGCGAATTCCTCCCCTAAGGGTGTTAAATAGGGGATGAAAGTTCGTATGAAAGTCTATCATTTTTCAAGTTATATCTATGAAAGTTGGTATTTAGGTTTTCAGTTAAAAATAAAGGTTTATTATATGTTTAAGGAATTTTGACAAAACTACCACCAAGTGGGTTAAATGGGGGATGAATGTTTCTATGAAAGTCCATCATTTTTCAAGTTATATCCATGAAAATTGATATTTTATGGTTATCGGTTAAAAGTAAAGAGTTACGTATTTAAGGAATTTTGGAAAACTACCCCCAAATGGTTTAAATAGGAAATAAGATTAATATGAATCAAAGCGGACGAAGTCGCTGGCATCAGCTAGTTTCCTACTTATATCTTTCTTCTTATTAAATTTCAAATTAAAATTTTGTAAATTACTGTAAAACTATCACCATGCAACTAACACTGAAGCAAAACCGAACGCTCAAAAACATTTCTACAGAATTCATTCTCAACATAATTAAATGAGAATCACAACATACATTGGTCAGCCGCGCCGGCCATACAGTCC
This sequence comes from Melanargia galathea, assembly GCA_920104075.1. Taxonomy (NCBI): domain Eukaryota; kingdom Metazoa; phylum Arthropoda; class Insecta; order Lepidoptera; family Nymphalidae; genus Melanargia; species Melanargia galathea. Next base: position 19,237,932 of record OV049858.1, on the reverse strand, counting down.
AACTAATTAGCATGACCTGTACGTGCGAGCGAGAACTAAATACATCTCCACATAAGTTAGAGGAGGACAGCGATACCTCTTATGTTCTTAGTTTATAATCGGCGCATGACTCGATGGCTACTCACACACAACCGTACTCTACAAGTTTATACACATCCACACATCGGCAGTCTTTACGAGTTTACACACATGTAGAATGTTTGTGTGCGTGCGTGTGTTATATGGTTTAACGGAAATTTCTGTTAGGTACCTATATTATATTGTTATGATGGATGCTATAGGTAGTACTTGACATCACGATGTGATAGGCATCTAGAAATGACTGTAATATATCTTGGGGAGCTGTCATTAGAACTGTGATAGGATACAGGATATACAGTATGAAGTTATTTAGTGAAGTACTAAATATTCAAATATTGTAGAATTTTCCGCATATGCATAGTATACAGGATATACTATGAAGTTATTTAGTGAAGTTATTATCAGATATTGTAAGTTATATTCAGATATTGTAGAAGTTTTCGCGTATACATAGGTAAATATAATCTATCTATCTATAATAATATAAAGAAGCTTTTCCTGACTGACTGACTGACTGATCATCAACGCACGGCTTAAACCTCTGAATCTAGAAACTTGAAATTTTTAAAAGCAGAGAGGCAGAGTTAAAACGGGACCTTGGGACCCCAACGTCCATCGGTTCTTCGAACAATGTGCCCCGCCCATTGCCACTTCAGTTTCGCTACTCGATGAGCTACGTCAGTCCGAGCATAGCTCTCTCCATTGCCCGCTGAGTGACCCTGAGCCTTTTATCTATCTATCGCGTTTTAACTCTGTCTTGAATCTGAGTGGGATCAGAGTGCTTAGTCTAAGATCGGAGCACTCGAAAACGAACTCGAAAACTATTGATCGATTTCAGAGTAAAATAGACCTAAAATGGCTTGTATTAAGGTTTGAGTTCGCCAATACATTCAGCATTCGAACACAACGAGCGCCCCAAGCAGAAATGTTGTAAAATACATATTCGAACTATGGAATTACGACTTTAAAATACGAGTATTTGAGTTCATTTTGCTCTGTGTGCTTAGTCTAAAGCGGAGCACTCGAAAACGAACTCGAAAACTATTGATCGATTTCAGAGTAAAATAGACCTAAAATGTCTTGTATTAAGGTTTGAGTTCGCCAATACATTCAGCATTGTTCGAATGCTGAATGTACGAACTTCTTGTTGTCTTGAATTGGCGAACTCAAACCTTAATACAAGACATTTTAGGTCTATTTTACTCTGAAATCGATCAATAGTTTTCGAGTTCGTTTTCGAGTGCTCCGCTTTAGACTAAGCACACTGAATTCACTTGTGATTCGATCAATAGTTTTCGAGTGCTCCGATCTTAGACTAAGCACACAGAGTACATTTTAAAGATCTCAAACTCAGTGTTCAACGCACCTAAAGAAGTTTGCACATCAAAAAGTTATTTATACCGAAGTAGGGGTACGTATTAAGCTTTTGCCTGTGCTTTCTTCTGTGCAGTAAAGCAGTGGTACCACACGACACAGGTACCTAGATAAGTAAGCTTTTGCCTGTGCTTTCTCGTGTGCAGTAAAGCAGTGGAACCACATGACACAGGTACCTAGATAAGTAAGCTTTTGTCTGTGCTTTCTCGTGTACAGTAAAGCAGTGGTACCACACGACACAGGTACCTAGATAAGTAAGCTTTTGCCTGTGCTTTCTCGTGTGCAGTAAAGCAGTGGTACCACACGACACAGGTACCTAGATAAGTAAGCTTTTGCCTGTGATTTCTCGTGTGCAGTAAAGCTGTGGAACCACTTGACAGGTACCTAGATAAGTAAGCTATTGCCTGTGCTTTCTCGTGTGCAGTAAAGCAGTGGAACCACACGACATAGGTACCTAGATAAGTAAGCTTTTGCCTGTGCTTTCTCGTGTGCAGTAAAGCAGTGGTACCACACGGCACCGGTACATAGATAAGTAAGCTTTTGCCTGTGCTTTCTCGTGTACAGTAAAGCAGTGGTACCACACGACACAGGTACCTAGATAAGTTAGCTTTTGCCTGTGCTTTCTCGTGTACAGTAAAGCAGTGGTACCACACGACACAGGTACCAAGATAAGTAAGCTTTTGCCTGTGCTTTCTCGTGTGCAGTAAAGCAGTGGAACCACACAACACAGGTACCTAGATAAGTAAGCTTTTGCCTGTGCTTTCTCGTGTGCAGTAAAGCACGGGTAGTGGCACCGCACGGGACGCGGGTGTGTTGACCCCCGTCTGCGCACGCGCCGTTTATTTATCAATTACGTCGGAGATGAACTTCTCGCTCTGTCGGCCAACTGTGGCCGCTCGGAACGCGCCCGCTATGTACAGGCGCAGGCGATACTGAGGCACTATTATACCATTTAGTTAATATATATTATCTAGGCCCAACGCCGTCAAACCATATACTTCATGATTATTTGACCCATTACCGGTGGTACGGTACTTTCTCAGTAGTCCACCACGCTGGCTGAGTGCGGATCACCGTTAAAGCGAGTGATATTTCATTGCTTAAAACGCATTATGTAAAACCTTACCTATTAACCATATTATATTTTCTACCATTTTTTGAGGTGAGGAGGTGAGTATACGCAGTGAGTGAGATACGCAGTTATTATAATTCACACAATACTTGTTGCTTATGTAGTACAATAACGGAAAAATTATGTATCACTACGATGAAAAAAATAACAAATCACGCACACTTGTATATAAATTACCGGGCTATTTTGAATAGGTATATAAAAAAAACTACTTACTAATAATGTTGAGGTTTTTAGGCCACAAAAAAATTTCTCGGTGGGAATTCCGTTGAAAAACTTGGTTTTCCCACGCTGACCTCAATAATAAAATATGTCTGAAAAAAAAATCTTTTATCCTACCTTACTACTTGTTATTTTCAAGATTATGTACGTGTAATGTTTCTTGAACTATTAAATGGTGAATGAAAATAATGATGCGAAACACCTATAGACTGAAAGAGTGAAAGAAGAGTTTAAAGAAGCCTTTGTCCAATTGTGGTATTTATACCTAATGGCTAATGATAATGACGTAATGAAGAGTTAATTTTACAAAAAAAAAAATTGTTTAAAATAATAAATTTAAAAGAAAAACAAAACATGAAACCCACACTGAAAGAAATGTTTTGTATACAGTTACAAAAACTTTGGTTACTGTTTACACAAAAAAAGTGACTTGCAAACTATGTCTTACTAGCTACAAAACAGACTTTTGCTATTTGAGTTGAGGTACTAGTTGCTAAAGTTATTTTGTTGAAGTTAATTGAACCGTTTTACTGTTTTTAAGCAACCAGTTTATGAACGTATAACACTCCATCTTCTAGTTAAGTACTTTTCGATTTTGTATCTTTTAAGCAACCTGCGCCCTACTGGTACCTTTATTGTGCGTTTGTTATTAACAAGTCGATATGTTGTTAATAGACTAAATATTTTGTATCTATTTAACAAACTGTTTACCTACTGATAGGCTAATGGTGTGTCTTATTGGTTACAAAACACTTTGTCAACGGATTACTATTTTATTGTTACTGATATGTGAACAGTGTGATTGTTATTAAGATATCTTGGTGTGTTAGTAGTTACCAAACTGTTTAGTAATATTTAACTAAATTAGTTAAGTAATGGTAGGGAACTGTTCAGTAATAAATAAGAAACCTAGTTGAGTAATGGTATTATGGTTCATGAAATCTAGTTTATAGTATTTACATACTTATTTTTTTGCATTAGATATAATTTGCAAGCTAAAATGTAAATCTATACCAATATTATGTCTGTTTGTTCAAAAACCAACAAACACATCATTACATTTACATTTTAGCAACAAACTACATCTGTTACGAAAAAATAAGTATAGATACTATTACAAGCTAGATTTCATGAACCATAATACCATTACTCAACTAGGTTTAGTACTGAACAGTTCCCTACCATTACTTATCTAATTTAGACTACTAACACACCAAGATATCTTAATAACAATCACACTATTCACATAGCAGTATAACAATAAAAAATAGTAATCCGTTTACAAAGTGTTACTGATTTAAAATAAAATTATACATTACTTTTGTACTTATTTATTTTTCTTCTCATATACATAGGTACAAGTATACTTAATGTATATATCTCAAAATACCATATTAAAAATACAAACCTATAAAACTTACAAAGATGAAACTATCTACTCATAAATATAGCTTTTACTATGAGACAATTTTCCAGAATAAAAAAGGGCTGTTTCATACATTTTCCAATGAGCAGTGGCCTCTTGTATGAAACAGCTGTTTTTTTTCCAGGAGGATGGTTTGACCCGCTTCAGTATTATTTATAACATAACTTCAAAATAGCATTTTACCTTAATTATTAAGCAATTCTTTGAGTTACATATTTAAAAAACAATAAGTAAAACATTTTTTTTTATAAATTCTACAAAAATTAATAATATTATGATGTCAAAATATACCTTAATAATAAATCAGTTCTTTGAATTTAATTTATTACTCAATGTGTTAAGATTTTCGCCAGTTAATGTTATATGTATAAAGCTCATTTAGTTCAGAAACTATAAAACTTTTAATAAGTCACAGCTACGTTTGTTAACTGTGTAACACATTACTAATTACAATATTTTTCTCACAGAACGTTGGGTATGGTTTCTTCTATTTCAGCGGCAGTTTTTACATGGGTAAAAAAGCCGCCCTTCTTGCACCTCCTGTTGCGATGGCCGCCACAGACCCTTAGATTTGTTTGATTTTGTCTTACTAACATTTGCAGTGGTCATCAGAAGGGAAATGGCCATAAAAGCAGCTACGTCCATTACCTCATCGCTAGCTGTAAGCAAAAACAAGTGTTATAGATCTTCAGCACATAATAATGATAAGAATGTTATTGAAGAAGTATTTGATAATACTTACCATGATCGGTGTCTTTCATAATATCTTTCAACATTGTATCATTAAGTTTTTTGACTAGATCGATCATTTTTGGTCTTATTGTAAGACAGTTTTCAATTAGTTTTTGGTCGCAATCCGGGTAGATACTTTTGTAGTCTTTTAATAGCTGTAAGACAAATCAACAGAATAATATTTATATACAATACTACCTATAGAAGCTTGTTTAACCATTACTTTGATCCTGGATGGCTTCGAAAACTGTTGCAATAAGTGTTGGAGGGTTAGTAGAATATTAGAATGATATAGAGAGAAAATATTAGGTTGATTACTGTTTCTTCGGTTCTCAGATACTTGGAAATGTTTTATTTTAAGTATCTAGCAAAAATAACAATGGCATATGAATCTCCTTAATTTGAAATATAATTATGTTTTGATAATAATTCTTGTCTTAAAATTGAGTAAGATTTCATGAGCCATTGTAAATTTTGCTAAATACTTTAAATTAAAAAATGACACGTTTCTGAGAATAGAATATTTTCCGGGAGAATCAACCATTAGAACAATATTAGAATGCTTACCAAGAAGATACTTCCTTGCTAATTCAGTGCTTTGAACTCATCGTAATATTGCTGAAAAGTTAAATCTTTCGACTGTAACAGGTTCAAGCGATATTTTGTGGTAATGGTCCAGTATTGTTCAACCATTTCCCATGAGTCGCAACAGTTTTTCAGTCATAATATCTTTTTATCCAGGAGGCACTCCTTTTGCTGACTCCAAATAAACACACACACTGATCACTGAATAAAATTGAAAGGTTTATTGCGCCAGTGACCGTTGACGAACAGGAATCTTTTCTCGCCCCGCCAATCAAAGTTTGATTGATATTTTTGAAATTGTTAGATTATTTGTAATTAAAGTTTGACTATATTAATACAGCATTTAGTAAAGTTGTTATCAGTCCAATAAATAGGGTATCATCTGTAAAACCTTTGTAGATAATAAATAAAGTAATATGTTATTATCAAACTTATTAAGCTTTCTAATGTCTACAAAAGTTTCGTAATTCATTAAATGTGCACGTTTTGTAAAATATGATCAAAGGTTTTAATAAATAATAAACAATTAGTTATGTTATGTATTAGACATCAGTTTTGTTGCTATAGAAAAACTAATTTGTTTACGTTGTTTCAGTTACTAGTAACCAAACATTTTGTAACTTATTACCTAATAAATTAACCCAAATGCCTTTGAGAACACACAAGTAAACTAGTTATGTAATAACTAGTCAAAGTTTATTTATTAACGACTAAAGTTTGTTTAAAATTCAAGCAACAAAACTAGTTTGATTGATTATTTTTTTCAGTGCAACACACCCAGCGCCTGTGCCCTCCTCGGCGCACAAGTAAGGCACACTTAGCGCGATTTTTTCATTCTCTCCACAATTACAGTACACGTGTGTGCGCTCGCGTGCGCACGTGCTACACCCGCGCGTGTGTGCGTGCAACGGTTAAGCGCCAAGATTGTTTTATAGCTTCAAACTTTCTGATGCCACGATTAGGTTTTACCTTTCGTTTCCTGTTCTAACGATAAAGCCTCGAAGATAACGTTATTACTACACTGAATAATTGTAAGATACAGTAAAAAAGATACCACCACTACAGCCTTTTAACGTCCCACTGATCACTGCTGGGCACAGGCCTCATCTCTCATAGGAGAGAGGGATTTAGTGCTTAGACCCGCCACGCTGCTCCAATCCAAAAACAAATTCGTAGGTTGGCGGGCTTTAACGACTATTGTCACATGATTTCTTCAACAAATTGGCACAGCAAAAAAACTTTGCTACCTGCCACGTATGTATAACTATAGAGTAGGCCTTCAAGGGGAGAGTGAACAGGCATCTTCCAGGCAAGCGCGCTCGAACCTAGAAGTCGTCAATACTTTCCATCAAGTATGATTGTCGTCAAGCGCAAACCTCATAATATAAAAATAAATTTTTCATTTTAATTATTAAATCTTATCGTGTTTTTTATTATTTCTTCTCTCTGAAATCTTTGTGAAAAAAAATATTCAAGTTAAGTATTCAGGACTTAAAAATTATATTATATATATTTTTTCTTCTCTTTGAAATCTTTGTGAAAAAAATATTCAAGTATTCAGGACTTAAAAATTATATTAGGTATATTTTTATTTAATGTAACAAAATTATGATATGATTTATGTGGAGTACCTATATTATTCTATCATAAACAAATAATTTTATTTTATTATATTCTTGGGTAGGCATCTACCATACTTCGCTGCCGTGAAATTTTTGATTTAGTTTAGTTAATTTTATTTATAATTGAGTTTTAATTTCGATTTATACGATTCGATTAAACCCGACTACGGCAAAGCCAAAAGGAAGGGTTATGGTTTTAGCAGTATATGTATGTATGTATATATGTATGTATGTATAACAGATGGCGCCACTAGCTGCTTGCCCCGCGATTTCGGGTTTCGCTTGCGTAGTCGGGTTTTAGTTTACAAGCTTTATACTTGTTTTATAAATAAGTTAATAGTAATTGTTTTAGTAAGTAACATACAATATAACGTTGAGTAATTTAATTAGGTAGGTAGGTAGGTATATTTAGATGACAATGAGAAATATATTTTCAGAGCCCACGATAGTGATAGACTCACCTAGAGGTGGTGATCACACGTAATTTGTACTAGGGAAACCTAAGTACTAGCTTGTTTAGAGCTCATTGACTAGAGTACGAATATATATTTTTTTTATTTTTTAAAGTTGTCAGTTTTAGACCATTTTTGTGACGGGGGCTATTTCAAAAACTAAACTAGTGAGGAATATGATATTTCGTTATATTATGTACACCACATAATGCTCTATTTAAACAACAAATACTGAAAACAACGATTCATAATAATAGTTTATAAGTTGTGACCAAAACAAACGAACATTTTTTTGGTTTTTCTTTCACGGTTTGTTGCGATGTCTAGCTCGGAAATTAAATATTTCTTAGACCCAAAATATTATATTGTTCATAATTATGTACAGAACTTTAAAAGAGCGAGGCCCGACTCGCACTTGGCTGATTTTTGAGTTTATCGCGAACAGACAGACGCGACCAGGGACTTTGTTTTATAATATTTATGTACTTAGTAATAATACCTTACCGTCTTGTCAAGTACTTAGTAAGTCCTTGCGAGGTTCGCGGCGGGGTAAAGTTCACAATTAGCGAAGCGTGCAGCCCCCGCAGGTGGACCCCTGCCGCCTGCGAGGGGTCACTCGGCGCGGAGGGTGGATTTTTTACGTCTTACCTGTCCGTCTGTATAGTATTTTAACTGTGATGCTATGGGAAAAGTGCGTGACGTTTATGTGGGAATATTAAAAAATCAGCCAAGTGCGAGTCGGGCCTCGCTCTTCCAGGGTTCCGTACATAATTATGAACAATATAATATTTTGGGTCTAAGAAATATTTAATTTCCGAGCTAGACATCGCAACAAACCGTGAAAGAAAAACCCAAAAAAATGTTCGTTTATTTTGGTCACAGCTTATAAACTATTTAATAAATCGTTGTTTTCAGTATTTGTTGTTTAAATAGAGCATATAGTACATAATATACTGAAATATCATATTCCCGACTAGTTTAGTTTTTGAGATAGCCCCCGTCACAAAAATGGTCTAAAACTGACAACTTTGATGGCCTCCCATTCCCTTATTTTTTGAGATAAAAATTAAAAAAATATATATTTGTACTCTACTTAATGAGCTCTAAACAATGATACTCCACAAGCTAGGGTAAAGAAAAATTTTTTTTTTCCGGCTCCTTTTTCATGTATGGGAGCCCCCCTGAAAAATAATTTAATTAAATTTCTAATTCAATATTTGATTTTGGGTTAACGTTTTACACTAAATACCAAAATTTCAGGTTTGTAACTCATTTCATCTGCGAGCTAGAGACCTGTGACCGGCGGACAGACGGACAGACAGCCGAGTGACATTAATAGGGCTCCGTTTTTTACCCTTCGAGTACGGAACCCTAAAAAAGACCAAAGTGTACCTAGTAGTAAACTAAACGTAAACTTTAATTAACAGTCGTTTAAATAATTGCTTCTTAATTCTTAACATGTAGCAAATAATGACTAGCCTTTATTTGGTTAAAATTTCACAGACTCAATCGACAATTTTAACCCGCCATTGGGCGGGTTGTGGTTAAAAATTGTTTTAACCGACTTAAAAGGAGGTTCTATATTCGACTTCGATTCTGTATGTAGGTGTAAATTCGCGAATATTTCAAAAACCAATTAACCGATTTTCATGATTTTTTCACTATCGTAATCTAAATAGGTAAGTAATCGCAACTATTGCAGAAACGGATTCCTCCATAGGTCATGCGATAAATATAATAATAAGTACCAACATCTCGATATATTCTCTTATAAATACGGGAGGTTTGCATCTGAAATCAGGAAATGTGTCTAACTCGTTTCCTGATTTCAGCTGCAAGCCTTACCCATGTTATACGCGAGCCTTTAAAATTCAATAAGCAGATCAAAAAAAAATATTATGTACATTGTACACTAAAAACCTTTTTGAAAGTAAGTAACTTTAGAAAGATGAAACGTGTACCTACTGCTGCCGACAATTTCTCTTTAAGGGTTTTGGTACCTTATAGCTGATTTTATTCAATAAATAAGGACAATCGATCATACCATTATTTAACTTATATAAAAAGATGCGAATAATCAATCTAATGTACCTACGAAGTTATATCTACACATAAATGTACCCATATGTCACTAATATTTTTGATTGGTAAGTAGCTGGTTGGTGACCTACACCGATTTCGCTAAGATTGCTGGACCGAAGTTGGTTTAATTTTTCCTAAAAATAGCTTTTAAACTATCGTGAGTGATATTCATTTTTATTTAATTGAAACACCGGCTTTAACTCACGTGTATTTTGTCGGAGTGGGTTTGATTTGCGCCGCGCCGCGCGAACATGCTCATGACTAAGGGCCCCGGATGGGCTTGAAACTAGTCGGGCACACTCCGACAAAATACACGTGAGTTAAAGCCGGTGTTTCAATTAAATAAAAATAAAAATAGCTTAATGTTAATAAACACAAGCATCTATAAGTTACAATACAAAGTAGTTCCTTACGAATGAGTATAGTCATAAAAACCTATGTAGTACATAGATCAGGTACCTAGATAGCCACCTACTTATACCAGTATGCGTAAATCATGGGTTCATTCGGCCGTTAATTCATTTACATTTCTAGTTTCATTTCTAGTTACTACACCCACCTTTTCCTTATTACAATGTAGGTAAAGTAAGTGCTTCTATTCGCTTACATTGAGACCGTAAACATTAAGAAGTAAAGAAGAATATTCCATCTAAATAACAAGAGATAAAGTTTGTAAACTAAAACCCGACTACGCTTAGTAATAATAATTAATTTATTGTAATATAAAATAATAATTTAGGTTGCAGAACGCGGGGCAAGCAGCTAGTAGCGCCATCTATTATGACTATCCGAAACTAAATAATAATAAACTTTTACCGCTTGCACGTCGCTTCTCGATTTATTTTTCGTATATAAAATGTAGCCTATGTCACCCGGACCATAACAAAGAATTAATTGACACCTCATTCATCAAAATCGGCTTAGTAGTGCTCCAGAATCAACAGGGTAAATTCTTATAAATATTTGGGTATTGTGATTGATCAGAGACTATCATGGCAGGGACAAATAGAAGTAATTAGCGGTAGAATAAGAAAACTAATTTGGATTTTTAAGATGCTTATGCCCGTTTTCACTAACAACGAACAAGGCAACGCCTAGTTAAGTAATGCCTAATCTAAGGAGATCCCTAGGCATACATTTACGTTTCACCAATCCATTTTCACTAGGCAATTCCTAAGCTTTGAATTGCCTAAACTTGTCTATGAATTTTTGTTTCGTGCTGTCTATACATACTCTGAGTGTACAAAAACTCTCAGTTTTTCTATTTGACGTTTAACAGATAGTATTTCTCTGTGGCCTGTGCCTGCATCCTGCATCTTACGCGACGTATTTTGTGTATAAACTTTGGAATTGAATTAAAAAACAACCGAATATCGTTTGTTTAAGTATTTCGCAATTTTACTTATTAATAACATAATATATAATTTACATTATTTAAAACTCAAAAATTCTAATATATTTTCTGTACTCATATTAAAAGTTAATTTAATTAAAAAGACAATAATATACGATGGCAAACATAAATGACCACGAAAATAGAAAACAAATATGAATCTGAGCGGCAGATGTCATACCTAACTGTCATTTTAGGGGTTGCCTAGCATTAAGCACCGCCCAATCGGTGTCGTAACTTTAGTTGGCGCCTAACGTCGTTAGGCATCACCTAAGGGTTGGTGAAACGTTTTTTTCCCCTAGGCATGTCCTAAATATCTAAGCATCCGATTTAGGCGTCTCCTAGGTTTAGTGAAAACGGGCATTAGACACATTGCCTCCAAAGACCTATTGAATAAAATTTACCTTGCCTTAGCACAATCGATTTTAGGCTACTGCATTCCTGTTTGGGGTGGTGCGGCTAAAACAAAGTTCATTGATGTTGAGAGAGCACAGAGATCATTGCTAAAGGTCATGTATCAAAAACCTTACAGATTCCCTACGCACTTGCTTTACTCAACTAGTCAGCTTTTAACCGTAAGACAGTTATATATTTTACAAACTATTCTAAAAGTACACAAATCGATAAAATTTGAACCTACCATTTTACGTAGAAGAAGGAAACTTAATGTTATTAATGTATCTGCAGCAAAAACATCATTTTCTCGAAACCAGTACACTAAGAAATCTGTACATCTTTACAACAAAATTAACAAAATTCTTAATATCTACCCCAATAAACAGTGTGATGTCAAAAAAAGGCTGACTGAATGGTTAAAAACTAAAACATATGATGAAACAGAATCACTATTAGAGAAATTATCTAAATTGTTTTAAGGTTATTAATAAGGTTATTATTATAACACATGGAATTAAACTGCTCATGTACAGACATAAAACCGCACGTGCACACACACACTCACTTACACATACACACACACACACACACATACACACACACACACATACACACACACACGCATAGTATTAGGTATTAGAAAGTATTTAATTTATTGTGTTGCATTGTTAAGTATTGATTCTAATTTAAGTTGAATGTTTACCTACCTACAAAATTGTATTGTATTGTTATGAAGAGTGGGGCCTCCTGATACAGGTATTTAAATATACTTTTACAAGGAGGTCCCAGCCTCAATAATATTATGTATCCAATGTTTTTGAAATAATAAAATTAAAAAAAAAAAAAAAAAAAAAAAAAAAGTAGTATACCATTTTTGTCCGGGATAAAATCACTCGGAGCGCTTTGATTTTCAAGCACTCTTAACTCCACCACTGGTGCGGCAGCTGAAATTCAGAGCTGTGATGGGTTAGGTCTAAACTATTGTTGTTAAAATTTCCAGTCGGTATAAAATGACTTTTTAAATTGAACCTTGACCTCCCGTAGTATAATTTGCCCATATCTTTTTATTGTGTGGATTCAGGACCTTAATTTTTATACACCTAATAGGGACTATAGACTTTAGTATCTGGTATAAATTTCAACTTGCTAGGTCCACCCGTTCCTGAGAAATCGGTGGTGACACACGGACAGACGGACAGGACAAGGAAGTGATCTTATAAGGGTTCCTTTTTTACCTTTTGGGGTGCGGAACCCTAAAAACAGGTCGGTAGGAGTTTTCTTGGGGTTTGGTTGTAAGATGTCAAGACCTTCAGCAATGAGGAATCCGACGCAGAGAAATCCATATAAACTAAAATACCTATATGTGTGTATGTCTGTAACCTTTTTAAAGCTTAGCCGCGGGTGTTAATGTAAGACTAGGTGTAAGAATAAAAGGATATAAGGATGTTGTAAAATAAACCCGGCTGAGTTTGTAATAAACCCGGCTGAGTTTGTTGTGGGCTCTTTTCAGACCAGGGCGCGTTTGGAACCCTCGTAGTTTTAGTTTTAAGTTTCCGTAAATAATTATCACCATTGCCTGTACCTAAATTGACGTTCAAAAAGTGTACAGTGTACCAATCTATCTATATACATATAATAAAATCGTAGAATTGCCGTATCTGTACATTGAAGATTTTTGCAAAATAATAACTGGGGGATGTTAGGGATAAGTAATAGAACGTAAAAAAGCTATTTTTGTAATTTTTTTCTGTTTGTCTGTTTATCTGTTTGTCTGTTTATCTGTTTGTCTGTTTGTCTGTATGTTTGTGCGCGCATCACGTAAAAACTACTGAATGGATTGAAATGAAACTCGGCATGATTTAAGTTAATACTATGGAGTAACATATAGGATACTTTTTATCCCGAAATTCAGGACGGTTCCCTTGGGAGAGGGGAGGAAAGGCAAAATGTGTACTTAGCTGTAATTCGTTAACGGGTGGTCCGATTTCATTCATTCTTTTTTTGTTAGAAAGTAGATACTTTAAAGACTACTGGCTTATCTCCGAAAGGCTGGACCGATTTTGATGGGACTTTCACTGGCGGATATTTACATTTTGATGTACCTAAACATCCGCCAGTGAACTTTTAACAGTTTTTAGCAAGGTTTAAGCTCAAAGGAGCATAGGAAAAACAAAATGATTCCCACGGGATTATTAAAATCAATATCCACGCGAACGAAGTCGCGGGTATCCGCTCGTTTTGAATAAAGTTTATTTGCTTTGATTTGATTTGATTTAAACAACAATAGTATCATGTAGTTATAAATAAAAAAAAAAGCTTAGCCGCGGAACTGATCTGAACAGAATTTGGCTCAGGTGCATCTTGGAATCGAAGAATTTGATAAGTACTTTTTTAACGCGGAAAATCAAAGTTTCCACGGGATTTTAGAAAAACCTTAATCCATGCGGGCGAAGTGATTCCAAGAGATATTATAAGCTAAAAGCTTGAATAAAAGTCCAATTTTGTACTTTAAATACTACTTTCGCCATCTATGTAAAACTTACGTAACTACGTTCTAAACTACTTTCTCATTGCGGGAAGGTTGAAAACCAGTACATTCTAGTTTTCTTAGTACATTCAAGCTTTATCGGTAGATGGCACTAGTAGTTGATAAAGTTTCATACTAGGACGAGGACTACATAAGTTACATACCTCTCATAGGAGAGAGGGATGAGTTTAGACCCGCCAAGCTGCTCCAATGCGGGTTGGCGGGATTTAATGACTATTGTCACATGATAGTGATAATAACCGGGATTGACTGATTAACGTGCTCTCCGAGGTACGGGGTGAAACACCGCCAACTACCAATTCCGGGCTGGCACTGAGAATTTCTTGACAGAAAACCCCAATACCAATACAATTATTTTGCCTGACTTGAGAATCGAACCCGGGACCTCGTGATCTGCAGTCAAATATTATGCCAACCACGAGACCAACGCGGCAGTTGAGCAAAAAAGGTAGAGATAGGAAAAAAATTGTAAACAAAAGATATCGTTAGGTATATATACAGTTAGTTTTATTTCTTTTCTTTTGTAAAATAACAAAGAACTTTTTAAGCTAGAGGTTCAAAACCGAAGAACTTAGGTACCTATAATAATATTAATATCATCGTAATAATTATTATGCTAACGGTACGCTTGTTGTAGGGGAAAGGGGCCCAAAGCGGATACGTTAAGATTGAGTTTGAAAATCAGTAGTTTGTTAATCGATGTTAATATTAACTTTTACACAAACGAATAGTGTGTCTCATGGCGCATAAAGTCGTTAAAACAGATAAAGATCGGTTGATAAATAATAAAGTTACAAGGAAATTTATAAAACTTAAAGAAAAACCACTTTGCCCTCAGGGGGGGCCTAAAGCGGTTTTTGGTATCAGGCAAAGCGGACATACCAAAGAAATGCAAAATAAGTCATATAATCTTTATTGTTTTAATAAAAAACGCACAATTTAAATATTTTAATTTAAAAAAGAGCAAATTCAATCTCTCCTTTCAGCAAAATAAAAGAAATCTTCAAAATTAATAATGATGATGAAAATATGGCCTTCCTTTAAAGCACTGGCCATGGACTTTTCGTCCCACGCAGCTTGAGCAGTTTTTCGTTAGTATTTATTCACCATCTAAAAGGATACATACAATTGATATAACAGATCTCATTTCACCCTAGTCGTGGGCAAAGCGGTTAGGTAACCTCTTTGCCCGAACCGCTTTGCCTTTTTAGACTGTTCATTTTCACAATCAAAAATAACTTCAAAATCAGACGAGTACATACAAGTCGGCACTTTCATATCATAGTCAAATACACAAAAGTCAAGATCAATTTATTGATCAGGGCTTATTTTAACTGTAAATTAAAAAAAAACGCTCTACACTTACCGCGGTTTTTTTTCGAAATGCACCCAATTTTGATTTTTTACTGCACCTACTCGTGTAAACGTTCTTGCTGAGTCGGAAGAATGCCCCAAGGGGAGCGGGGGGAGCGCATCGTACCCGCGCGCTTTTTATACACCTAACTATTGGCGCGTTCATTTAAAAAGACAAATCCGCTTTGGGCACCATAACCGCTTTGGGCCCCTTTCCCCTAGGTGTAGTACCATATTCTAGAGTGGTAAAGTACATGTATCTAAAAGCGTGTGCGCAAGCACAGGTTTACTCTCTCTATTCCCTCACTCTCATAGTGCGATGAGACGGCGATCCAACACTAATGCAATGAGAAAACACATAATCAACGGCTTTACGTGCTCTTCGAGGCACGCGGGTGTAAAGCCGTATACTTCCTAACCTAACGCTGCTAATGAGAACTTCTGCAGAAAACCCCAACATTTTTTTCTGCGCGTGAGGGAACAGAGGGGTGCACCTGTGTTGGCGTACTCACAATATGTACACTGTAATATCTTCTGCGTCTGCTAGTCTCCATTGATGGCCGACTTTCGATCAGGGGGGCTATTCTCTAACATAATTATCTACAGTAAATAATAGCTACCGAATAAGTTCGATATAGGTACATTGCTGCTTTACTGTGTGAATTAATATAAACAGTGATTTCATTTCACACACTAAAACAGCAATGTATATCGAACTAATTTGGTGGCTCTCATTTACTGTTGGCAACTGAGCCCCACAGGAGAACCTTATTATAATAATATTTAGCGCACCGCTGCAACTATAGTCCCTACCTACTCACTTAAAGAATTAAAAGATCGATGATTTTTTCATCGAAACGTAACACTGCCAGCGCCAAGTTCATCGTCATAGCCAAGTTTTAAGGCCCACTTGCATTGCATCAGACAGTTCATCTCACCGGCGGTTGAAGTTAGCTACTGGCAGCATTATATAACAGTGACTGGCAGTGTCACATTTCATATTATAGTCCTAGCCATTGCGAACGGTTTACGAATTTCCGGATGGAAGCTACACCACATGAGTAGATATCCCTACAGAGAGGAAGCTTCATACAAGCGGCCCGCTGTAGGTACACTCATACAGCGCAGCTCACGCACACATAAGCTCTCACCAACGGCTCACGGACGCTCCGCTGGGGCTCAGTTGGGAGGCAAACGACAAGTGTGGGTCGTGCGCATTAAATTAATATTGAGAATAAAGTGTTTGGCGAGTGTTTAGAAAAATAGCAAAATAGTGTAAATTTGACTTAAGTGTTGTGTTTAGACAAAAATGTCAAACCATTGTACAGTTAACAGTATGTTTAAGTTCACATTCAACAGGTGACAACCCTATAGGTATATGTATAGGACGTTATTAAGAAGTTTCCCCTCTGTAGGGATATCTACTCATGTGGCTACACCGTGTGTCAATGTCCTTAGAACAGCTGCGATATCGCTTTTGTTTTGCCTCGCGAAATATCTCACCCGGGGTAATTCGCACCCGTTCGGAATAACCTCCAGTCCACGGACAAATCTGGCGGAAAAACGTGCGCGGAAATTGCGGAGTTTGTCCGCGCAAATGTCGTTGTATTTCACGTGACGAAATTCCGCTAGAATCATCCCCGGGTTTAAATCAAACGATCTCGACACAGAAGTCAGAAAGACACCACAAACGTGTCAAATCTAGGGTCTAGACAGACACGCGAGCTAGACTGCATTTGAACTGCAAGCCGATTGCGAAATTGCAGTTCTGTGTGCTTAGTCTAAGATTGGAGCACACGAAAACGAACTCGAAAACTATTGATCGAATCACAAGTGAATTCAGAGCAAAATGAACTCAAATACTCGTATATTATAGTCGTAATTCCATAGTTCGAATATGTATTTTACAACATTTCTGCTTGGGGCGCTCGTTGTGTTCGAATGCTGAATGTATTGGCGAACTCAAACCTTAATACAAGCCATTTTAGGTCTATTTTACTCTGAAATCGATCAATAGTTTTCGAGTTCGTTTTCGAGTGCTCCGATCTTAGACTAAGCACTCTGATGATCTATTCCGGTGAAAGTACAAGCACTGCGTTTCGAGTGCTGTTAGTGTATTCTTCTAACATCAAATCAAATCTAGACGTCTAGATCGCAATAGTCCATTTCCACAGCGTATAAAAAATATGGGGGGGAAAGCGTTTGAATGAACCAGATCTTGGGTAGCTTTAGTTAGGTTTCCGCTGTTCTTCCGAGTGCAGTTGTAGTGCAACGAAATCGGTCGACATAATGCATTGCAGTTTTGTGAACTGCAATAATTGAACTTCATAATAACTACAAATTTACAGTCGACTTGCAGTCCGTCTGTCTAGACAATTACTGCCAGTTGCACACGAAGCTGTTAAAGTAAGGCAACGGTTTAAGTCAAATTAGACCACGAAGTAAAACCACATTGCTGGAATCGGGATTCGTTTTTCAAAATTTTCCATCAGTGGCGTGCACAAACTTGGAAGGCAGAGTATGCAAAAGATATTTATTATTGTACAAAACATACTTAATAGTATTATACATTTCTATTTGTCTTTCTCTGTAAATAGCAAGCAGTGTTTTTACTCAGGGACCTGGGTAAGCAATGCCTTTCTGCCTATATGCAATGATTTTAAGTACAGATTAATGTTATGTGCCTACTAAATCATCCAATAAAAACGTTCCAAACCTGTCCGAACCCTGCCCCACGCGCGCCCTCCCAGCGGCCGCACACATACAAGTCACGGCAAATAAGTCTAGCGTTGACCTTCAATGCGCAGAAGTCGAAAATGAGGTATCTCGGGTGGTGAGGGGTTCGCGGGGAGGGCGTGGGGATCGTTTGTAAGCACTGATTAGCTCTCACGGATCCCTCGTAAGCGCTGATTGGCTCGATCCAATCGTATCGTGTCCGTATTGTAGTCACTCGTACGACGTTGCGCGCACTTGAAGGTCAGCGCTCGACTTACGTGCCGGGGGTTATACAAATTTTAATTCACTTAGGTACATTTCACTACAATGCCACTACCACACACTACTGACTGAGGAGCGGCGAATTACACTCCATTCGACGCTTCAGTTTTGGAGCTCTAGTAACAACTCTACGTCACTTTAATATACACATATGAAGTGCACGCCACTGTTTAACACCATGAATGTAGAAATATGGACTAGTGCTATCCACTTTGATTTTTATTCGGTGGTCAAAGTCGTAGGTTTGTCGTAACTTTACTTTAACCGCCTGTAGTGTAACTGGCTCTAGACGACATAAACTTTCACGATTAACATGTCACATCAGGCTACCTCGCTCACTACTTTTTTTTACACACAGAACACTCCCTTTTGGTCCAGCGACACACGAGCACTTGCTTGTCACAAAACGTATCCCGAAACAAGTACTTATAAATTAAAAATTTAATAACCTAAAAAATAAAACCCCCAACATTCGCCATTTTGTGGCGGCGGCCATCTTGGATTTGCAATAGTGTGCTAACTATTCTACTAGTTAAGCCCTTTCATTTGATACCTATATTAAGGGAGTTTTGAAAAAATATGTAATCCGCCATTTTGTAGCAGCGGCCATCTTGGATCGATTTTCATCAAACATAGCTAAGAACACTCCCGACTAAGTAGCCTTTCAAACAAAAAAAACTGCATTGAAATTGGTTCACCCGTTTGAGCGCTACGGGGGAACAGACAGATACACACACACACACACACACACACACACACACACACAGACACGTCAAACTTATAACACCCCACCTTTATTGCGTCGGGGGATGGTCGGGGGTTAAAAAAATACGTTTTAATGACAAGCAGCAGCGAATACACCCGCAATACTCTGAAATAGAAAACATACCGTCAATCTACTTCTATAGTGTTTAATACCACTCCCCTTTAGAGTCGAGTCAATAATACGTAATAATATTTAATAACATTTATCTATAATTTCACATTGATATCTCTTTTACAATACAACTAACTCCCGATTAAATCTATAGTTTACTTCAATACGGATTGTAAATAATTATTATTAATGCTTTCAAATATCTCTAAATATCTTTCGGTCTATTTATATTATTAAAGTCAAAGGCTAAAGGGAAAAGATAGACAGAAATAAACAGCGGAAACAAATTTTATATCCAAGCCAGCTAGCTGTGAGGTATAGCTTGATTTAAATTTTGTTAAAATTAGTGTTGCCAGCAGAAGAATTTTTTTCCACAACAATTTTTTTTTTTTTTTTCGTCGAGAATTATTTTCAATGATAAATGATACTAACTTCAGTGATGAATTTTCATGCCCTTAAGAAGTCACAAAACGCTTGGGATTCTCGCCGTCTTTTTCCTTTAGTCTATGGTATTTTGATAACTATTATTAATATTTTAAAGTTACTTCGGCTATTTCTATTAAAACATATCAATGGACAGAAAAGGTCAAAAATTATAAGTAGGTTTGTTTCAATTCCCACTTACGGCGAGAGATGTTGCTATGTTGTCAAGTAATTTTTCTGGTAGCTTGGAGGAAACTTAAAGATAAAAGTGAAATAAATTTATTTTGCATAATTTTATTTGTTTTTTTTTTTTATTTGTTTGCATTTTGCTAATTTAAAGTGGATTGATATACGATATAAAAAATAATTGAATTACGTCCACAGTCCGTTTCATGCACTCATGTCATTCATATAACTTTATTAAACGAAAAAGTTTAATAAAATTGGAAATTTAGATACCTATTTTATTAATACTTTTTTATATCCTATATCAATATATTTTAGTTAAACAATTTTAAACAACAAAATTTGTGTAATATTATTTACCTACAAAGGATTATTAAATAAATTATTTTTATCATCTGAATTGTTATTTATGTATTTTAGAAAAGGCGAATATTTATACGACGTAGGCCTTGTGATGATAGTAATAAGTTTTGTAACAAAACCAATAATAAAATGATTTTATACTTAATAAACTTAATATATGCAATAAACTATCATAATAAATATTATAATAACTTTTAAACAGCCATAGAATCACAGGGACGAATTATAAAAGAGGACGTCGATAAACATAATATTTTGTGACTGGTTAGTTTGCAAATATCTATTTTCCGGAATTTCTCAGTATATACTTAATTGATAAATAATACATAAATATGTAATTGTCAAAAAACCATATTTAAAGCTTCTAACGACATTTTCTGTTTATTGAATCAAATATTTCATTTAGTTTACATATTAAGACATGTTAACCTTAGGAACAAAGAACATGTTAACCTTAGGAAAATCGGAGAAGACACTAAAATTGACTTTTATAATCTATTGTCTAATTGTGTAAGCCCTCGTACTGACAATGGCTTTTATTACTTAAAAGCCATTGTTAGTACGAGGGCTACGCGGAAAATTTTACGGACACACTCATTAAAATATTAAATTCTATAAATTAAAAATTTGATTTATTTTTAAATATTAAAATAAAAATCATTAATGTTAAGATATTTTTTTAAATATCCCAAACATTTCATATACAGTAAACTCCACAAGGAGTTGAAAAATCTTTAATTTACACGACGAAGTTTTGAGAGTTTGATTACTAACTACTGACTGACTGACTCTTAATCTATTAACTTTATTAATTACCAAAAATTATTGAATATTTTATTTTTTAAAGTTTAATAGAAATTGTGGCATACTTTGGAAGAGATATTTTAACATCGAATTCGGTTTATACAAATAACTACCTACAAAATAAGTCTTATGTAACCCTTATCAAATACTGACACGCATGGCTTAACACCTCCCGCTACTGTATAAAACTTCAAGTAATAATAAACTTAACAAACTCGTGAGCGATATTAGCAAGCGGCGCAAAATCGCGCCTGTTAGTATTTGAACAGAGTCGTATCCAAGGTTATCTCAAAGACAAAGTGAAAAACTTCCAGTACAATATTTTGTCAACAAAATATCTTGGATTTAGTACAAGTTTGCATATCACGACAACGTTGACAGGTGTTCAGTCTTGAAACATACACACGTCAAAGTAAAATGCACCTAAACATACTTGTTTGAAAGCTGTTTTAGTTTCACAGCCAGCGCCCCGAGCTGAATCTTTGCGAAATAAAACTCGATTGTACGTGGTAAGTAAGACTTTAAAACAAGGGTCTTTAGGTTAGTTTTCTGATGATATTATGTGTCGGTGATCGAAATCAATGCGCATGAAAATGTCACCGCGTAAATACGACCTAAAAATAATTTCATCGTATGATTTCACATATCCTACACAAACGTAATCATCGAAAGGAATTCACTTCGTCAATGAAAAACTATTCACTCTACTAAAACATGCATCCGATGCATTAAACACTCATATATTAATAATATAATTACAATTAATTACAGCTATTATTTAACATATATAATAATTATTTATTTTCAATTAGATCTCTATTTAAACCACATAAATTCATCTATCTATACAATATATCATTCTTTTATCTATATTGCAATCATAAGACTTCCATACCTAGTATTAAGTCAAGGTCCTACCATTTAAACCAACAGTAAAAGTTAATTGTTTAGAATTCATTGCAAGTTTTCTTCAGCCACTTTTAGAAATAAATGACGATACTTCGCAATGCATAAAACATTCAATGGCACGTAGCATTAATGTAATAGTATCATAATGTCATCAATAATACTTTTTATACGGGGTTATTCAATAAAATATATACGACCAATTTTTTAACTATGAAGATAAACTATATATGTATATAACCAACATCTTTCGTTCTAAAATTTGAGGTATTATACCCAAAATACAAATGAAAGCTCAATTTTTTTATTGGCCTATCTAATTATTTATTACAAATAGTACTAAGTCTAGGTTTCCCCGAGCTGTTGCTTAGGTGTTTATGAAAGGGGCGGATTTCAAAAGTAGTCAACCTTATATAATTATTACAATTACTATTGGAAATACAAGAAACAAAAATATTTTCTTTAATTTAATTTTATTAATTATAATAATATAATATAATTATGTAATTATATTATATAATTATATTAATATAATTAATTAATTATATAAAATAATGTAATTTAATTTTAGATTATTCATAGAAAATATTGTTGGTCATATTTAAATATTAATATCCATATTACAATTACGATGGTATTTTAAAAACAATCCCATGTAATCATTAATTGTGTGAGAATAAATAGTAAATAATTCTCTACCTTATTATTATTGAACAAATACACATACAACAAACGTCTGATTATATTGTTATTTCCATTTTGGTTATCCTCTTTATATTAATTGTGCTTCACCCAAATTGATTAAAATGATGAACTCTGCGGATTCTCCGCTACGTGCCTAACACGCCACATTATGACAATTAATTTCATTACAAGAATATCTATTCTCTATTATTCACTAACACAGAGTAACTGTTAATTTTCCATTGCAATAATCGAAGGCACTAGTGACCTAGTGGATTAAACAAAAAAAAAAAAAAGACAGAGATTGCTAACAACGATAATAATTAATTATTCAATTTTTTATATTGATATGATTTCGACTATTGACTAGATTGTAATAATTTGAAAAACTAACTTGTCTTTTTTGTTTTTCACTAATGATTTTCGGAAGCGGGAAAATCTAGAAACCTCGTTCCGGGACAAGATTCGATCCAATCGTTCGAATGTAATAACATTTAAAACCTTATTAATACTGTTTTGTATATAACTATACAAGTGAAAGGAAACACGAACGGGACTAGTGGCTTGTTTCCTAATGGAGACCAAGTGAGTTGAACCATCTTCACCGAATGAATATGCCAGAAAAATGAGTCGAATCCATACTGTACATACATACATACATGATAATTAAAGTGCCAGATTTGAAATTTTACTACATAGTAATTAAACCAAAAGTTAATAATTTCCGTTTTAAAAAAAAAAAAATTTAGAGATCCTTCTGTAGTACGATTAATATTCTCTTCTTCATATACACAAATAATTACGTCCATCCCATTCGATATTCAAAGCTGAACTGAACTCACTGAAGTTTGTGATAATTTTCCATTATGATATAATTAAGTCACGTGAAGTGAGACACAAGATGACATAATATCGTTACTCCCTTTAAATTTAAATTCTTATAAAAATATCATGAAACTATACCTTCACTTTCTTTCAATGAAGCCATTACGGTTGCTCTTTTTGTATCACTCGATGACAATCGTTGATAATACTAAATGTATTTTTATGGCATCTCTTTATAAAATAACTATAAAATACATCACAAATTGCAATACTACAAGTGAGCTACAAAATGAATGTCATAACAATAACTATTGTTAGCATAATATGCTACGCGAAACCGTAACGCTAATGTCTGTGTGTGACAGCACCGAAACTGTCCGTTCTGACGCAGATATTTGCTAATGAAATGAATTTGGTCTCGCAAGGTCTCCATTAGAATAAGCTCATCGAACTCTCGACATAAACATTATGATATCTGTTTAATAATTAGGCAGTATCGTGTTAAGATTTACAGGTAATTACAATACAATAGTCTAGTAATAATTTGCGCAATGTCTTTTAGGAGTCCCAGGTGTGGGAAGTGTCCGGGGTGCGTGCGGGGTTCACAACCACACTTCAGTTCACACATAGCTCTCAACGTGAGCGCTAGTCGTCGGGTCCTAGAAGGACGCTTCGACCAGATACGTCCCGTCCATTGCCACACCAGTCTGGTTGCCTTGGACAGTGCTGCCCGCTGGAATGTATTTACCGCACGCTTGCTGTAAATAGAAGTTAATACATTAACGAATATATTCTTAATGTTTTATCGTCACTTTTTACATATATTATCTGAAAAAATTTAAATTAATTAATTCAGAATATAAACTTTTTTTTGATATTATTTTATCTTTGAGTTTCACATATACTATCCAGAATAATATAAAAAATGTATTGTTTTAATTCTGACGGACAAATTATTTTATTTTATGTTCAAAAATATCAGACAAAAAATATAAGGAAAATTCTTCATCAAAACTATGAAAAATATTTTTTTAAAGAACCTACAATTTTTTTTTAATGAGAATAATGTTTTAAAATTATCGTTTAAAATATAATGTTTTCCTGGGAAATATACATTCGATTCAAATTAATGAAATATACACAATATTAAATGACATAATTTATTAATAATACTGTTAAAATAAAACATATTATAATATTATGTTTACGCAAAATTTTAGCTCAAATTCTACAATAAGAAAATAAAATATACTTAAACATAAGCATTCAACACCAACATCAAGCTTTTGGGAGCTTATTCCAGTAGTCACCACAGAATATAAAAATACATATTATAGGTATAATACATAGAAAAAAAAATATTTATAATATTATGTGAGCAGTGTATGGGAAAAGTGTATAATTGGAATAATTGTGCTGGAAGCATGCCGATATGTATAAAAAGTATAGGTACATTGTATATTTGCGAGTATAATATTATTATGTAGACCCATTAGTGTATAACGTGTAAGTGTATAGTCTCATTTTGTATTATATTTTTGTGAAACAAAATATGCCTCTCTATATATCCTCAAATCTAACGTCACGAAAGCAATTTCGAAATCCTAAATTCCTGTTGCAGCCCGGTCTATTAATGGGAGCGGTATAGTTAGTACGACTTTGCATATGTCGACAACATTCATTTCGAGTATACACTTCGACTATAGTCACGCTCCAAGCGGAAAATTAGCGAAATAAAAATAGGTAGTGCTAAATTACCTAAATTTAGAGTAAAAACTCAAAATAAAAAGTTTTAAGTCCGCTTCACGCTGACGATAAAGTGTTTCGATACTCGAAGTGTATCAACGTTTTCGACATGTGCAAAGTCGTACTAAGCATACAGGACGCATACAGGACGCAAAAGACCAATTTAAAGCGTAAAATGATAAATGCTCGTTTATGATAGGAGGGTAACTCTCGAAATAACGTATGTACGGCTAGTACGAGATTATTGCCAACGTTAACATTCACGTCTGCCCAAAAAAATTTATGATAAATTGTACGACTCTTTTAACAATAACGCTGGTAAATATGAATGTCATACAAAACATTTAAAAAAACACTGCTGGCAAGTGAACGTTTGTATATCTCATAGAAGCCTTAAAGGTCCTGCGTTTCCTCAAAAGTACATTAAAAAAAGAAATCAGCACTCTTGCTTGCTAACCTTAATGTGTGCAGTGTGTTGGCAACTGCAGTTGGATATAGCCATTGACTTATATCGTATGGACCGGGTCATTGAACAAAAAAAATGTCGCCGACTCAACGGTGCTAAAATGTGTATGGAGCACCAATGCGAACTCATTGACGTCTGGACTTCAAACGCAAGCAGACGTTGCTTTGCATTGCAAAAATGCCGAGTTGTGTCGTAAAAAAGTGTACTAATTCCGATAAAAAGGTGACTAAAAAAAAGAATGGAATACCTTTTTTTCGGTAAGCAATATAAAATTATGTATTACATATAGTTTTAACATTTAATAAATTTCTAATAAATATTATAATTACCGTTTACAATTGACTAACCGGCCATGTTCACTTAGTATGTATATAAATTATGAACGCACTTAAGTCGCGTAGTTTTAATTTGGCCGTATTACATGCGGCCACACGAGGTAACATTGTAATGTCGGTACATCGGGATTTTGATTTGATTTCATGGAAATAAATTTCAAACTGCATTACATTATGATATTGGGATTACCGACTTATATTTATTAATGTCGCAAAAGAAAACGAATAAATATATCTGCTAAATCTATATCTATCTATATATATAAAAATGAATCCCTATTTTCCTTGGTCACGGCATCACGCGTGAAAGGCTGGACTGATTCTGATGAAATGTTTTGTGTGTATTTGAGTTGGTGTAGGTATGGTTTAAATTTACAATTAGACCTGGTAGGTGGCGCTGCAGTCGGGGTTTAGGATTTTTATTTTATTATGGACAAATTTTGATTAAAGGGTCTAGCCGGATAAGTATAGCGAATTGGCCCCCAAATGACAACCTATATCGAAACTTATGTTTCAATATTGGCTTGGTGTACGAACGCGATTGATACCAGTTTTAGCGCCGTGCTCCGCTTTGACCTTGAGTTATTAAAAAAAATGAGCGCAACTATGACTATCATTCAAAGTGACATATCTCGGTAACTATTAAAGCTAAAAACTTAAAACTAACGTGAGGTTTTAGGTAACCTTTAAGAGCATATTTCATATTTTTTCTAGATTTTTCGAATAGTTAAAAGTATATTTTTTTTAATAAAAAAAAATATAATTATTATTATTCCTGTGTTTCTTATGACGGACATTCACTAAAAAAATATATATTATATTACTTAATATGTACTAATATTCATAAAAAATTCGTTTGAAAACAGTTGGTGTAACACTTTGAAAAAAAAAAATTCGACCCGAAATAAATGTATCAAAGAATACGAGCTAAACAAAGACATACGAATATAAACATTAAACACTTTATAAATTATAATCATAAAAATCCACCACCACTACAGCCTTTTTAACGTCCCACTGCTGGGCAAAGGCCTCCCTCTCTCATAAGATAGAGGGATTTTTAGAGCTTAGACCCGCCACGCTGCTCCAATACGGGTTGGCGGGCTTTAACGATTATTGTCACAACTGATAGTGATAACAACCGGGACCGACTGCATAACGTGCTCTCCGAGGCATGGGGGTGAAACCGCCTGCTTCCAACTCCAGGCTGGCACTGAGAATTTCTTGACAGAAAACCCAATACCAAACAATTATTTGCCCGACCCGGGAATCGAACCCGGGACCACGCGATCTGCGGTCGGCTATGCTAACCACTAGATCAACGAGGCAGTTTATCATCGAGATGATAAAAAACTGATTAGTTTAATTTAATTAGTATTAAAAATTGTGTGCTTTATCTTTGTTTTTATGATTTTTATGATGATGAACTGCCTCGTTGGTCTAGTGGTTAGCATATTCGACCGCAGATCGCGTGGTTTGATTCCCGGGTCGGGCAAATATTTGTTCGGTATTGGGTTTTTCTGTCAAGAAATTCCCAGTGCCAGCCTGGAGTTGGAAGCAGGCGGTTTCACCCCCATGCCTCGGAGAGCACGTTATGCAGTCGGTCCCGGTTGTTATTACTATCAGTTGTGACAATAATCGTTAAAGCCCGCCAACCCACATTGGAGCAGCGTGGCGGGTCTAAGCTATAAAAATCCCTCTATCTTATGA
This sequence comes from Melanargia galathea, assembly GCA_920104075.1. Taxonomy (NCBI): domain Eukaryota; kingdom Metazoa; phylum Arthropoda; class Insecta; order Lepidoptera; family Nymphalidae; genus Melanargia; species Melanargia galathea. The sequence goes on along the minus strand of OV049858.1, from coordinate 19,210,212 downwards.
GAGAGGAGGCTTTTGCCCAGCAGTGGGACGTTAAAAAGGCTGTAGTGGTGGTTGATTTTTATGATTATAATTTATAAAGTGTTTAATGTTTATATTCGTATGTCTTTGTTTAGCTCGTATTCTTTGATACATTTATTTCGGGTCGAATTTTATTTTTTTTCGAAGTGTTACACCATTTGTTTTAAAACGAATTTTTTACGAGTATTAGTACATATTAAGTACTACAATATGTATTTTTTTAGTGAATGTCCGTCATAAGAAACACAGGAATAATAATAATAATATTTTTTTTTATTAAAAAAAATATACTTTTAACTATTCGAAAAATCTAGAAAAAATATAAAATATGCTCTTAAAGGTTACCTAAAATCTCGCGTTGGTTTTAAGTTTTTAGCTTTAATAGTTTCCGAGATATGTCACTTTGAATGATAGTCATAGTTGCGCTCATTTTTTTTTAATATCTCAAGGTCAAAGCGGAGCACGGCACTAAAACTGGTGTCAATCGCGTTTGTACACCAAGCCAATATTGAAACATAAGTTTCGATATAGGTTGTCATTTGGGGGCCAATTTGCTATACTTATCCGGCTAGACCCTTTCTTATGTGGGTTTCGGTTGGTTCCTGGGGAGTTTAGATTCACAATAATTGGACCCGATAGGTGGCGCTGCAATCGCTTTCTAGGTTCAGTGCAGGATAACGTCTGCCGGGTCCACCAGTAAAATATAAAGGCTTTGTCCTAACTGACTGACAAATAACGTACCTACAGCCCAAACAGCTGGACGTTCTAGACTTGGGAGAACATAATATTCCTTGAGTACCCTAGAAACTTACTAAGAAAGGATTTATGAAAACTCCACTCCTAAGAGGGTTAAAATGTGAAGGAACGTTTCTATGAAAGTCTGTCAATTTCAAGTTTTATCCATCAAAATTCGAACTTGGGCATTCGATTAGAAATAAGTAAATCAGTTCAGGATTTTTGAAAATTCGGGATAGAAGTTAGGGGATAAAATATCGTAAATCCACGTAAATAAAGGGAATCGTTTAGTTATTAATATGTGTTTATAATACATATTATATAATAAGAGTCGTTATTATGGTTTTTTTTTAATTCCCAGATTGCCCGCAGAGCCTAACAGAAGAGAAATATGGTGTCGTTTGCTAAGAAAGCAACGGGACGATCCATATTTTAAAGCAAACAACTCCCATAGAATTTGTTCAGTGTTGATAAATAAAGATATTTTAATATTAGATTAATTTAGTTTTAATATTAAACCTTATCCTGCTTCTGTAATGATGATGTTTACAATATATCTTTTTTTATACAAATTTCTTGATTTTTATTTTCTTAAATGTTCCTCTATAATACAATGTCCATTAGCATTCTCCAAAACTCCACCAAATGTACCTACTTACTTTAGGCATAAAAAGGAAAATCTACGATCTACGATTTTATTATATGTAAATATATACTACTTGCTATAATTTAAAATGCGAAAAGTAAATTTAAAACATTTAGCGCCTGTTTCACCACCTTCTGATAAGTGTCTGATAGCCTAAACGTAAGTTTTGTCACTTTCTAACTTTATGTCAAGTGACAAAGACAAAAGTTGTTGATAGCTATCCGATACTTTTCAGAAGGTGGTGAAACAGGCCCTTAACTTTCTAAAGGCTTTTGTTTACACAAAATTTCAATTGTACATAAATCTCTAAGCTAAAATAACGTCATAAAGTAGTCAGGTCCAAAGGCCACCTATCATAGAAATAATAATTATAGCCGTTCTTACAAGGTTACGTCGATTATCGAGTAACTTATTGACGTCCGTGCAGTGTTCCCACTTTTAGATATTTTGCACTATTTTAGGGTGAAACTAATGATATTAGGTAGGGCTTTAGGGGTTCATGTTGACAGGGATTAAGGATAATTTGGAGTAAAATCGAACGTTAATTTCCGGGGCGCAAACTACCTCTGTACAAAATTTCGTATAAATCGGTTAAACGGATGGACTTTTAAGAATCCCGTGGGAACTTTTTAATTTTCCGGGATAAAATGTAGCCTATGTCCGTTCCCGGGATTCAAGCTAATTTTTGTACCTTTCATCAAAATCGGTTAAACTGTTGGGCCGAGAAAAGCTAGCAGAGATACACACTTTCGCATTTATAATATTAGTATGGATTAGGAGCATTAAATAACGCTATTTTAATTTTTTTTACGATACTTTAGGGAGTACGTATTTCTCATACAAATATTATAAACTATTACGTAAAATTATTACTTGCTAAATGCATGGTATTTCTACAGGTTCTAAGGTAAAACCAAAATCGTAAGTGGAAACACTGGTTCCGTGGTAGTTCATTGGTGTCTCATAGATGGCGCTAATTTATTGGTTTCTAAATCGTGAAAAATTTTGTTCGCACGACCATATCTTGTTATTTACATCAATGGATATAGCACAAATATTACAACTATAGCTGTCTAGAATAACTACAACATCATGTTTATACAAATACAACACTCGTGGATCTACTTTTATTTAAATCGCATTATTATAAATTTGATCTCTTTAGTTAAAAATTGACACGAAAAATTGTATCATTATTCATTTAAAAAAAAAATGGAAATTTAAATTTTTTTCCATCGTCCATTTCATTTTCATCGTCATCTAAATGCAAAAAAAAAAACTGTAAAAAAAAACTTGGCGTTTTTGGAATATTTTAGTTTTAATAACATAACATTGCGATTTATTTCACAATATACATTTATATAGAATACTTATAGTATAATAATAAACTTTACAATAATTATAATATACACCTAGAATAACAATACAGGTACATAAACAACTTTTGTTTTACAACAGCGTCACAGCGAAAGCTTACAAAATAATACATTGAAACGTGTACATAATGTTTACGAACATAATTAATAATACCTGCTTATTATTATTATTATTAATATTTAATAATAATATTCACAAAGCGACAAAGTAGCAGCCAACACCCTGCAGACATTGAAAGCCGTAATTTTCCAGTATTTACCACACAGCGACAATTAATTAAAAAAAAGTCAAGGTACTGACAGGTAGCTTTTAAATATAACAACAAAAACGTATATATATTACCGTACGTATAAACTTATATATATTAACAAAAACGTATATATAATATTGGTAATAGTATCAATTTCATTAAACATTTTAGTTGTCCTTTTATTAATTTTTCGTATCATCGAAATTATCTATCGTATTTAACAAAAAATGATGAATTAACAATATTAATTAATATTTATTTATTATCTCTTAACTCTTAATTTTAATTTTTCCAATTCAGTTATAATAAAATCAAATGACGCGGTTTTATTTAAAATATATACTCGTGTTTATCAGATTAGAAATTAATTATTAATAATTAATTAAATAATATTAATAATTAATAAATACTCGATATTACAAACCACCAATCAGTACCCGACTTAAAAATATGTAACATATAAAAGCAACCACAAATTTTCAATGCTGAAAAAAAAAGAAAACAACAAAGTGTCACAGATTACAGTGTACAATTGAAAATAAAGCTCTCCATAGACGACACGACAATCGCTGCGTGGTAACTCGGAAGGACATACTGGTAGGGGGTCTTCGCTGGGGGCGGCGGACACCGACGTGTCGGAGGGTCGCGACGTCGCCGTGTACCTTCTAGTGCCTCGGACACGTTTCCTACTCGAGTCCAAAAGCAGGACCTGTCAGAGCCAATCGAAGACTGAGCTTTTAAATTTTTATCAAAATATACGTATACATATTTTTTACAATTTTAAAAAGCATTATGTTTCATTAAATTTTACAAAAAAATATTTTGTAAAAATTCTTTGATTCCTGTGTAACAGGAAACAAAAGTGTTTTGAATGATTATATTTTTTCAACAATTTTACAAAGCATTTTTCCATTTTGCGAAAAATATTTTTTAAAAATTCTTGTGTAACAGGAAACGCAAAAATGTTTTTAGTATAAAAAGAAACAAAAAATAGAAAAAAAAAACATATGTACCTACCTACAGACCCTCCTTTACTGTGGTTTGCGTATAATCTGAGTTTGTGTGAATTTGTATTTCTAAATTAAAATCTTAAATCCTTTAAATTATTTGTAAATTATAAAATAAAATTAAAATGAGAACGTAAATAAATTCTACAAAATAAAATCTAGCGTTACAAGAAAAATATAGTATATGCTAGAAAAGTACATAAATATAAGATATTATAAAAAATTACATTTGTAAACGTTCACAGTAGGTATCACAGTAAAGACTTACCCGATATTTACCACAGTTGTTATCATAATAATATACATCTAAAATATAATATAGTATGGTAAATATACAGTCTCTAGCTTGGATATAATAATAAATTCATTTGAATTTACGGGTCAAACGCAAGCTCTCAGCCGATCGCCACTCCTAGCAACACAGAACTCACAAAAATATCAATTTGTGGACTTGTGACTGAACACTGAAACTCTACTTTTTTAAGCGCACTTCAAATATCAAGTGATGGTTTCATGACGTTTGGAGGAAATGTCAAAAACTCAACAATTAAAATTTAAGGTGCGATTTAATTTCAAGAAGTGTTTCAATATTCATACGTTTGCGGACAAATAGCGTTCGATATTTTGTGCTCACGATGAAAAGGCCAAAGCATTTTTTTTTTTCATAAAATACGGGGGTGGTACAATTTTTTTAAGCACTCAGAGGGAAACACGGAATTCTAGCCACATAAGCAACAGTTGGGCGCCGATCACGTACATTTTGGAAGTGGTTTTTTTTTTTTTTTTCATTTATTTCTACGGCCAAAACTTTAGAGATGACGCATGAATGAAATAATTATTAACTAACTACATAATTTTCTATATTTATTAAAAATACTAATTTAATTGAATTTGAAATAAAATGGCACAAATATTCATTTAATGGTAGTGCGGAGTAAATAAGCAGATAAAATTAATTTGAAATTAAAACTTAAAAAAGTAATTTATACGCGTATCAAACTTAAAGTCAGGGTTAATCTTTTCGTTTTTTGTACTGAAATTAGAGATTAGGTCTTGGCTATAGAAATTTTATACGCAATTGGTAGTAAAACGCGTGCTTAGTGCTCTTGCACGAGTGTACCTCACATCGCGGGAGCGTGGCGAGGCCGATCGGACTGATGCATCGTACTGAACGACGACGCTTCTGTCGTCAAAACATCCATATTATATATTATATGTAGATATTAAATAGTTTTTTTATTAATAGATATTCAAGTTTTATTATTTACATTTTTCTTTTACAAGTTTGTTGTATACATGTATATATAACTGTAAAAAATTGTAATATAAAGGTTCTGTTATCTGAAAGTAAAACTATTTATTTATTATTTATTTATTATTATTAGATTCGTCTTGGCGGTGTTCATGGAAATGTAATGTGTGTTGGTATTTTGTTTTTATCGATAAATAATAATAGGTTGAAAAAGCTGCTTTTTCAACAGGCTCATAAAGGTTTCATAAAAATTAAAGCTTCAGTAAATAAAGGTAGTAGTAGAGTAGTCAAGTCGTAAATAAATATTTTAAAACCATTTAAATTTAAATAAAATTTATTTCATTTATGACATTTGAAAATATATGTAAAAATAAACTGGTTATTGATGGATATTAGTGTATATTAATTTAAAAAACTTGTTATTAAGGCTCTCTACGAGTGCAGATCATCTCCATTTTTTTCTAAAAAATTTTTTCTAAATAATAATACTTAAATAAAGCCAATGTTAAAATTGTCAATGTTAAAATAAAATCGATTATAATTTAATATATGCAGTTCTATACAAAATAAGTTCTCACCTATGAGGAATGAGCAAAAATACATTTTCCTTCAATTTTATTTGAATCTTATACATATACTATAATATGTTTGAGTTTTTTCAACTTTTACAAACACATTTTTTTTTAACTTTTACAACACGGCGTCATATGACGTGTTCCTATTTGACTTTCTCTTTTTTGTTTCTTAGAAATAGGAAATATTAACCATACTGAACATATCTAGTATCCCCCTAACTAAGCGTAAAGCTTATGTTAGTAGTAGATACAACAAAAATACAACTGTTGGGATTTTAAACATTTGAAATCGTGTTTAAGAATTTATTTTTACAAAAGGAAAATGGAAAAACATAATAATATGATGCCGCGGGGTGTTTGTAAAAGTTGTAAAAACTCGAACATAACTATTATATTATTATGTTAGTCTTAGTCATGTTCATTATTTAAAAAAAATATTGGTTGTCTGTAAAGTCAGTTTACGGACGATAATTTTAGGTGATAACGTCATAAGAAAACATTATAGAACGCATATATAGGCCGATAGTGTCTCATTATAGCTTGTTCCGCGCTCGCGCTTGCACGCGTTACGTGACAATGAGTCATGATTTTTCGTGCGTGCGGCCAGCGTTCATCGATTTATAAGACGTTATCACGTCAAAAAAATACAAAAAAAAATACAAATTGATTTATAAGACGTTATCACCTCAAAAAAAAATAAAAAAAATTGTCACCTGATACTTTTGCGGGCAGCAACCGCACCGCGCACAGCAGGCGAGCAGCGCCGGGGCGCGGCCCGAGTGCGCGGGCGACGCCAGCGGCGACGGCGACCCGGGCCGCTTGGCCGCGCCGTTATAAGGATTCTCCATTTCCACAAATTCCCGGTCCTGGAAGACAACAGACGTGCATGTTTCATTACATCACGCCTTGAAACCTACATAATTTCAAACATTCATAGTTTTCATCACATAGAATGCCCCTTTTTGCACATTTTTTTTTTAATTTTTTAAATATTGGTAAGTATGGAGCGAAACGTGAAATAAAATCTTATGGAATAGCAAAGAGATTTTCTATGTGAAAAAACTTTATAACGGATCGGAAAATAATTTTTAATTTGCCTGATTAAATTATTTTCCATATACTACCTCCACGTAGCAGTCGAATTTTCTTACGTCATCTATCATCTGTAGAAAAAAAAAATGGCATTCAAATATCAAATGCTGATGGTTTCTACCTATAATTAATTAAAATAGTTACTCTATAAATTAATTACTTACTATAGATTATTATTAAAGGGTTAGAATAGATGGAATATTAAAAAATTTAGTTGAAAAAATTAATAAGTTGAATTTTCAAGATCATGCACATTATTTTTATGCTACTGTTTTAAGTTTCACTTTTTAAGGGTCTATGTAAGAGTCAGTACGAGTTTATACATCTCGACAATGTTGTTAGATTTCGAGCATCGAATTACTATATAACGTCACAGAAAATTGATATTTTTTTGGTATTTTTGGGATATCTACTAAGACTATAAAATAATATTCGATGAATAATCTTATAGTCTTAGTAGATAGCCCAAAAATAAGAATTATGTTCGTTGAATTGAAAAAAGGTCACTCCACCAAAGTACTCTTCTCACGAAGCCTATGCTGGTTTTTAGTGTCCACAGGAAAATTCTTCCACTGTGGTACTTTTTAGCTTATTATTTTACTCTATAAATGAATACCTGCCTTAAATACCTTAAGTTCATATAAGTATCACGTAATTTTTCGTTCGAAATCTATATTGACATTGTCGAAATGTGTAAGACTTACTAAGGGCAGACTGAGAGGCACTCGCACACTTCAACTGAATTTATTTCATCTTTTGTTTCCTTCTATCTTGCATACTTTTACAACTCTATTAGAATGGGATAAGGGTGATATTTATTTAACTATTCGTGGGGAAAATGCTTTAGCATAATATGAGCGCAGCTTGCCGCTCAGTCTGCACTGAGTCTAATACTTAGTTCTATAAATTCATCAAGTTGTATCAAGCGATAAATAGAAATAGTATTTCTACCCACCATTACTGCAAAACAATTCAGACATTGGTATAGTTATTAAGTAGAATAGGGACGTCAAAATTCGTCACAGGGTAAAATCAGTTTTCAACACTGATACAACTAATTATGTCGGTACATAATTATATTTTTGATTATGTCAACGTGGAAAACTAGTTAAGTTATGCCATTGCAATGTACGGTATACTTAATATGGCTTTTCACATATCTAAATCTTTGATGCACTTTGAGAATCGAAATACTAAAACATCAGCGTAAAGCGGACTTATAAGCCGCTTATTTTAGAGTCGTAAATTCAGCACTATCGATTTTTATTTCGCTTATTTTCCGCTTGGGGAAGTTGGCTACAGATTTATGGACGAACGAACGAACGAACGAACGCCTTAAACAATGTGATTAAGATTTATTTTACTTTGAAGTTAGTGTTTCGGTACTCGAAATGTATCAACGTTGTCCAGATGTACAAAGTCGTACTAAGTATACTGTTCGTAACAGAACAGTTGTATTGTATCGGAGTTGAAAACTGACTTTATTTTGGGCACATTATCCATGAACTACTGTTATAATATTTGGAGTGATGCCCTTAACAAACTACATCTAACTAAGCCTATTTGATTATAATATGTCTGCAATAACCAAGAGCGAAATCTTTGCCGCTCCTAGGTATGACTATCTCCAACATTCTACCATAAAAACATTTTTTGGAAACATTTGGCCCAGAGCTCACCAAGAGCAGCGTAGAGCAGAGTTTTTTCTGAGAACACTGCATATTTAACTTAAACCATGGTCGAACTTCGTGTTTTGATTTACATTCAATTTTGAGCTGAATGTCAACAGTCGTAAAGTTAATTATTCAGTGTTCTCAGAAAAAACCCTGCTTTGCGCTGATTTTGGTGTGCGCTGGGCTTCAGTCTTTGACGAAGAACTCAGTCTTTGACGAATAACTCTTGCAAGTCCTGAGGAACGATTAGTCAAACCTATTAGCTTCGTTCGTCAATTACGATATCTTTTTATTTATTTATATATTTAAGGTCTTCGACGAAGACATCTTGCAAGACTTGAAGTAGTCAAACCTATTAGCTTCGGGCGTTAAATACGATATCTCTACGATAGAGTTGAAGCTGTTTTTTTTTTCAAGTATAAACCCCTCATCACCCACCGTGGTCCGCTCCAAACATCTCAACAGGTGGTGATGCTGCAACTCAAAGATATCCTCGTCCCGCCCAGCATCATCCAACTCCACGCCGGACTCCTGGGCGGCGAGGCGAGCTTCCGCCGCCTTCTTCTTGGACACGAAGGCGGCTCCCGACGAGGCTTTGGCGATACGGATGCGCGCGAGGCGTGCTTTCTGGAATGAGAAAATGGGAATTTTACAACTGAGATAGTATTTTGTTCATTAAGGTTGGAGGCATATCATCATTTTTTTCTCACTAAGCCATTTCATTTTATCATTATTCATATCATAAGGTGAATATATCATTCATGAAAGCTCGCAGTAAAAAGCTCTCTCTCTTTACTCTCAGCAATAAGAAATGAGTGAGAAGGTCGCACGCCAAAGAATTACAAGATTTTGCAAAGTATAAATACTATTGTAAGGAATATTAGGTATTTGTGGCGTTCGGTATCGAAATCCTGATGCCATGGGGAGAATGCTATAATATCTTTCCTTAAGGAAGGGGATCTAGCATTCTCGTTTCACATATCCATAGGTGTGGATATATGTGAAACGAGAATGCATTTTTAGTGCATACTATCGTATTACATATAACCTCAAAAACCAACCAAGTGCGAGCCGGGCCTTGCTTTTTTAGGGTTCCGTACATAACTATGAACGGGGAACGGAAATTTTTTCGCCACAAAATGGCGGATTACAAATTTTTCACAGCTCCGTCAATATGGGTATCAAATGAAAGGGCTTGACTAGTAGAATAGCACTATGTAAACCCAAGATAGCTGCCCCCACAAAATGGCGAATGTCGGGCGTTCTCAAATTTTTTAATTTATACTTGTATTTCTATGTAAGTTTTGAATTTATTAACTTTTTTTTGGGTACTGTTTTATCTCTGGTATCACATTTAGAAACGTCAGAATTCCACGGATTTAAAAATCAGAGTACAAAAGCCCATCTCACCCGTTGCGCCTTCCTCTTGTCCGCCCTCTGGTTCTGGTGGTAGATGCGCGAGAAGTTGGACACGATGACGGGCACGGGCAGCGCGATCACCAGCACGCCGGACAGCGAGCACACGCCGCCCACGATCTTACCCGCTATCGTGCCCGGAACCATGTCTCCGTACCTGGAATACAGAATATTCATATCAATATACGGGTAGGGTATAAACCTATAAGGGGACCGCTATCGAAAATTCAGTGCTATTATTGGAACGAAGTTCCTTATCGCGCATTACGAAAGGGGGTTAGTGCCATAACCCACTGGCGCACTGGAAGTTGCAGGACCGAAACCTATGGTACCTATTCCTTTCAGTGAGTACAAGACCTGGTTGCATGCATTAACACGCAAGGAACACTCAACACTCTGGAACAATACCACAGACTGCCGTCAGACAAAGGAAGCCTTTCCTACTCTGAACCAACAACTAACTAACAAACTACTGCACCTAAACAGAGGTAAACTCAGGAAGGTGGTGGGACTCATAACAGGGCACAGCCCACTAAACAAACACCTTTTCATTATAGGTGTCACAGACAGTCCTCTATGCAGAGCATGCATGGAGACAGATGAAACACCAGCGCACGTGCTCCTAGAGTGCACGGGCGTAACCGAACAACGCAGGATTCATCTAGGATCCCCAGCCTCACTCCAAGAAGTCCTCGGCAACCTGGGCGGCCTGCTAGGCTTCTGGAGTGACCTCGGATGGCTGGAGTGAAGACTTCAACGCAAGAGGCACATCACGCACAACAGACCTGTATGGTTTATGTGCGGACACCTGCCCAGAATGAAGATGAAGATGAAGATGAACCCACTGGCGCGACACGTCGCGCGCGGCAAGCCGCGGGTTGTCGCGCGCGGTTTTATTTTCCACGAGCGGATACCCGCGACTTCGTTCGCGTGGATATTGATTTTAATAATCCCGTGGGAATCATTTTGTTTTTCCTGAGCTCCTTTGAGCTTATACCTTGCTAAAAACTGTAAAAAGTTCACTGGCGGATGTTTAGGTACATCAAAATGTAAACATCCGCCAGTGAAAGTCCCATCAAAATCGGTCCAGCCTTTCAGAGATTAGCCAGTAGTCTTTAAAGTATCTACTTTCTAACAAAAAAAGAATGAATGAAATCGGACAATCCGTTAACGAATTACAGCTAAGTACACATTTTGCCTTTCATCCCCTCTCCCAAGGGAACCGTGCTGAATTTCGGGATAAAAGGTATCCTATATGTTACTCCATAGTATGAACTTAAATCATGCCGAGTTTCATTTCAATCCATTCAGTAGTTTTTACGTGATGCGCGCACAAACATACAGACAAACAGACAAACAGATAAACAGACAAACAGATAAACAGACAAACAGACAAAAATTTCAAAAATAGCTTTTTTACGTTCTATTACTTATTCTTAACATCCCATAGTTATTATTTTGCAAAAATCTTCAATGTACAGACACGGCAATTCTACGATTTTATTATATGTATAGATATAAACTCTATGCAAACGCTTGGCACATAACCCACTAGCGCGGCACGGTCGCGCTGTCGCGCGCGGCTTGACTTTGAATGAAAAACCGCGCGCGACATCCGGCAGCGCGCTACACGTTTTTACATGTAGGACGTTCTAAAAATAGAGGATGTATCCAGTATCTATGTTTCGCTTTTTTGCAACGGCGGTTGTAATAAAACAATAGTGCTGCGATCTGTTCGACCTCAATTTTGAGACTGAGTGTTTCTTGCCGCGCCCTGTCGCGCGTGCTGCCGCGCCTCGAAAAGAAACGCGCGCGGCATGCCGCACGTGACCTGTCGCGCCAGTGGGTTATGGCACTTAGATGGAAAAAATTAAGAGAAAACTTGTAACGACACTTTTTTTGTTTTGTACATCACACTAATATTATAAAGGCGAAAGTTTGTGCATGTGTGTGTGTGTTTGTAACTCTAAAGCCGCAACTATTGAACCGATTTGGCTCAAATTTTGAATGGAGATAGATTATGCCCTGACTTAATAGTTAATACATAGGCCAGCAGATTATTTGTAGCTTGGTAAATACTTGCATAATGAAATGGCCGCATAGTCCTACAAATTTTGTGGTACGATTTCCCATCCCAGCGAATCGAAATGTTTAACATCTGCGCACTACAGTAGCTACCTACCTACATCGAGAATTTTTATGAAGGAAAAACTTCATCGTCTTGTCGAAACGAACCTACTTACGAAGATTCAGCCTTTTATTTATCACTAAAAAAATAGGCAGCGGCTGCCGGACTACCACTAAAACACCGAGGTAGTTACCTCCCCGCTTGCAAAGACAAAAACGGCTTGACAAAGAAGTGCTTAATATGTTCTCTTTGAGAAATGTGAGTTTAGTACTTCATGTTTTTAAACAACGTAAAAAGCCGGAAAAAACGCTAATCCGAAGTATATAGTGCATAACAAAAAGTGAAACATATTCCGCCGCTGAACGCGGAGTGCTCTCGTGAAGAGCACCTACTCGGTTGGAATTAGCTCAAAGCATACCCCACTGCGCCAACAATAGGCGAATTGAGGGAAATAAAAATGGTTTTAATAAAAAAACTACCTATTTTTTTTTTTCTTACTAAGTGGTTGGGAATGTGAATTTATTCATGTCTCATGGTCCCGGCATTTTACCAGGGTCTGCTTATTTTTCACAAGTATAAATCAAATATTTTAAAAACCCCTGACATTCGCCATTTTTGGTGGCGGCCATCTTTCACTGATTTTCATCAAACATAGCTAAGAACACTCCCGACTATAGTTCACTTTTCAAACAAAAAAAAAACCGCATTCAAATCGGTTCACTCGTTTAGTGCTACGGTGCCACGCACACATAGACACTTCAAAGTTATACTTAACACCCCGTCGTTTTTGCGTCGGGGGTTAATAGTAATAATATCTAAAACCAACTAATATCTAAAGAGCTTATTACACTTTCCTTTTATTAGCTGATTGATTTAGTACGTTAGCGACTAGGATGCTAACTTGCTAAATGCAATTATACTTGTCCGAATTTAGTAACTTAATCATTTTGACGACTAAATTTAGGAAGGTGTAATAATCTAGATTACGCAATTCTAAAACCAACCAATTTGTTTCGAACAATGGGCACCTATTTTGTAATAGGAAGTAAAATGTAAACTATGGAGATCAAAGAGCCGGCCAATTTTTATTCTGTTTACATTTGCATAGTTCCCTTGGACTATAAAGTATGAGTTCGTAAGATTGTGAGAGAATCTCCTGTTTCTTAAGGTTAATTTTTGTCTTCTTCTAAAATAGTTTTTTGTATGGAGAGATGTTTAGATGTTCGTTTCTGTGTTTCATATTAAGTATTAAAAAATTTACTAAGGTTGTACAATAAATATAAATGTAGGTACCTACGATTAGAAAAATAAGTAGCTTGCTTACTTCGCAAAACAATTTTTTATTTTTATGAATAATTCTCTAACAATTTCACATATAGTACCCATAATTTCTTTGTTCTAGGGCGATGACTTTATTTATTTTTATTTGATCACTTTTGTTGTAGAATATGAAAACTTCATGAATGCATACGTTCGTGTTATTGTTCGTATAATTATTATTTTTATTATTAAGTAGAAAAAATATTTTACACCTGATACAATAATTAAACCATTGTAAAAATATTTTCAATCAGGTAAGTAAGTATATTTTAGAATTTTAACTGAAGTTTTTTTTTTCAATGTGAAATTATGGTTTAATTTTGCTAAAACGCGAAACATTTTGAGTGCTCTTCGACCGCTGCCTCGTCGAGCCACTTGATCATCAAATTGCTGCTGAAATTAAGGGCGTGCGCACACTAGCAACTTTTTCTCCGCATCGAGTATCTTTGTCTACCACCAGTGTTTGTATTCGCTGTGTATCAACCACTCAATCAAACTAAGAGTAAAGTGGACAAGGGTGGATGATTTGGGATTAGTGTAATATATACTAATTATCCAAATATCCACGAACTCGCTTATTTAAATGAACATCCAGATGTAACATGTAACTTATTTTTAACCCCCGATGCAAAAACGACGGGGTGTTATAAGTTTGACGTGTCTGTGTGTGTGTGTGTGTATGTGTCTGTCTGTTCCCCTGTAGCGCTCAAACGGGTGGACCGATTTGAATGCGGTTTTTTTGTTTGAAAGGTGAACTAGTCGAGAGTGTTGTTAGCTATGTTTGATGAAAATCGATCCAATATGGCCGCCGCTACAAAATGGCGGATTACATATTTTTTCACAACTCCCTTAATATGGGTATCAAATGAAAAGGCTTGATTAGTGCAATAGCATTATGCAAATCCAAGATGGCCGCCGCCACAAAATGGCGAATGTCGGGCGTTTTTAAAATTTTTAATTTATACTTGTTAAAAACACTCATGTACATATGTATAACTATTTCACGTGGACGAAGTCGGAGAACGACTGGTAGGTAATAAATTAATAAAGTTCGCCTGAGAGATTATGGGAAGTTAAAATTTCATCAGTTCCGCGCTTCCAGGTCAGAATTCAAGATTTTACTGAAACATTTTAGAGGAGTTCATTTGAGTGCATCGTCCATAATTTATCGCATGTTTTTGCCATGCATTTATTTATATTTCAGATAGTCGATTATTATTGAAAATATATAATACTAGCCCACGACTTCGTCTGCATGGTTTAACATAGATCTCATACAAACTTTCAACCCCAATTTAAACCTATCTGCATGCCAAAATCATCTCGATCCATCCAGTAGCTGAGCTGTGCGTTGATACATCAGTCAGTCAGTTGGTCGGTCGGTCGGTCGGTCGGTCGGTCGGTGGTCGGTTGGTCGGTCGGTCGGTTGGTCGGCCGGTCAGTTAGTCAGTCATTCGCTTCATAAAATTGTAAATTAAAAACTTAAATCCCCCCCCACCCCCGAACATCTATGTACGTATCATACATATACATATACATATACCCGACTTCCTGTTACCCACCTTCCCCCCTCCCTCCCCCCCCCCTCACACATACGAAGCACATAAACAGTTCACGCACACTTCGATAAATTCATGATCATTGATCACAAATGCGCGTCAGATGTTTCCGTTGCCAAAGGCGAGTCCACTTCATAAGAGAAAACGACTATATCTAAGGTCAATCGAATTGAAAGAAAACACAACAAAAAGTTTCGTAAACAAAAAGTCCTCAGCGTGATCTTGAGCTGATGCGGGAGTTAATTTAATTCTCTTCTAAATCCGTGCCAAAAGAAACTCTGGAACAATATTGTTGTTTTTGTCCGTGTGTGTCATTCTTTTTATCCGACTACGGCAAAGCCGAAAGGAAGGGTTATAATTTTAGCAGTATATGTATGTATATGTAGGTATGTAGGTATGTGTCCGATTTTGTATCAGATTCTGTGTGTTCCACCGTAGCGCCTAAACTACTCGACCGATTTTGATGAGAGGTGTCAATTGATTCGTTGTTATGGTGCGGGTGACATAGGCTAGGTAGGTACATTTGAAAAACCTAAAATCACGCAACTGCTTGCTAATTAAATCAAATCAAATACTTTATTCAAAATTGGTACACTGTACACTTTTTGAATGACAAGTTTACAAGTAGGGTAAAACCCGGATAGATGCCGCAATTGGATAGATGCCTCAATGTCAAAAAACCTGACTTCCCAAACTCGCGACTAAAAATTGATAGTTTAAATAAGAAGCGCAGGCCCCCCAAACCTCAGGCCCCTACATACATTTGTATTAAAACAATTTGTTTCGCTTGTGCGTGTGATTATCTCCGCAGCGAACGCGGCAAATCCTTCAAAGTTTTAGAGGCGAGTATTTGCCGTTGTATAACTTTTGAAGTAGTAGTAGATTCTGTTATATTTTTTACTAGCTGACCCCCGCGACTTCGTTCGCATGTTTATATGTTTTATATAGGATCGGATCAGATCCCATAATTCTTTTATGTACCTAAACTAAATGTAGCCTAAGTTACACCTTATAACATCACCTATCTGCCATTGAAAGTTCCGTCAAAATCGATCCAGCCGTTTCGGAAATTAGATGGAACAAACAGACAGATCGACAAACATAAATTTAAACGCACACCAGTTTAAAATAAGCCGTACGTTCAAAGATCCAGGTCCCAAGTTATATGAACCCAATAAATGTCTGTCATTTCTGAACTAAAAAACCTATGACCTTGAAATATTTACGGGACAATATATAAAGTACTACCTTTCTAACAAAAAAAGAATGAGTGAAATCGAACAACGCGTTAATGAATTACAGCTAAATACACGTTGTAACTTTCTTCCCCTCTCCCAAGGGAACCGTGATGAATTTCGGGATAAAAAGTATCCTATGTCCTACCTCGGAGTATAAACTCAAATCGTACTAAGTTTCATTTGAATCCATTCAGTAGTTTCGGCGTGATGCGCGGCCAAGATACAGACAGACAGACAGACAGACAGACAGACAGACAGACAGACAAAAATGAAAAAAATTGCAGTTTTGGCTTCAGTATCGACTATTGAGTGCCCTCCAATAAAAATTTTCAAAATATCTTCAATGTACAGAATTGGATCTGTTACAGTTTTATTATATTATAGATTATGTCAATACACTGGTTCAATAAGTGTACACCTATATAAGTGTAAATAATCGCTCTTTAGTTTTTAGTTTATTTAATAAATAAAAGGGCATCTATCCATATCAAAAAGGATAGTTGCCTCGATTTTTCGAGGTATAGGTGCCCTTAGAGGCATCTATCCCCTAATATACCTATAGATATATCAAGTTTTTTTTTTAAATATTTTTAATGTTCTTTTATATTTTTATTTCTTTTTTCAATAAATTCCTAATAGTTTTAATATTCTTCGAGGCATCTATCTCTTTCAGCCCGATTTGTCCAGTGGTTTGAGCTGTGCGTTAATAGATCAGTCAGTCAGTCAGTCACCTTTTCCTTTTATATGTTTAGATAATAAAACCTTATAAAACTATGTATTTTGCTTATTTTTTTCATAGGGCATCTATCCTTTTTAGTATTTTCATAGTGGGGCATCTATCCACACAGGTAGGCATCTATCCTCAAAAAAAAGGGTCTGCAAAAAGTTAAATTCTGCAAAATCTGTAATCGTTAGGACAACAAAAACAAGTGGTCTAAGATACCATCATAGAGATTACTACCCTCATCTGTTATTTAATGCTGATAGAGATAATATGCTAGATAATTCATAGATTGATACATTGCACTTTGGTTGCCTGGCTAAATTTGGTGCCTATGATGTTAAACACAAAAAAATGTACTCAATTTTTTTCGATCTGCTTCCCTCATCTGTTATTTAAACGAATTATATGTCAAATGAAAGATTATTTTATTCCCAATCGAACCGTATTTGGTTGCCTGGTCAAAAGTGGTGCTAAATCATGGTTGTCTGGATTTTAAGATATAAAATTTTCTGTGCGAGTGTTGAAAGTGACGGAAAAGTGTTGCGCGCGCAATTCCATTTGACAGACAAAGATGCAGTGAGGCAGGCGTGCACTCGGCAGGTGCTTAGTCTATACAAAGATTAAAACCATAGACTAGCTGTGCCTGTCCATTAAAGATATTTGCAAAAAAAATAAGTGAGCGACGTAAGGAATAAGTAATAAAACGTAAAAAAGCTGTTTTTGAAAATTTTGTCTGTTTGTCTGTATATTTGTGCATGTATTACGCAAAAACTACTGAATGGATTGAAATTAAACTTGGCATGATTTAAGTTCATACTACATAATAGCATATAGGATACTTTTTATCCCGAAATTCAGCACAGTTCCCATGGAAAAGAGGATGAAAGTCAAAATGTGTACTTAGCTGTAATTCACTATCGCGTAGTCCGATTTCATTCATTTTTAGGGTTCCGTACCAAAAGGGTAAAAACGGAGCCCTATTAATGTCACTCGTCTGTCTGTCCATCTGTCCGCCGGTCACAGGTCTCTAGATTGCAGACGAAATGAGTTACAAACCTGAAATTTTGGTATTTGGTGTAAAACGTTGACCCAAAATCAAATATTGAATTAGAAATTGATTTTTTTTTATTATTATTTTATTTATTTTGTAATTTCTGAACTACAAAATTGATGACTTTGAAATATTTACGGAACAATTTTTAAAGTATCTCCTTTCTAACAAAAAAAAAAATAATGAAATCGAACTACGCGATAATGAATTACAGCTAAGTACACATTTTGACTTTCATCCCCTCTCCCAAGAGAACTGTGCTGAATTTCGGGATAAAAAGTATCCTATATGCTATTATGTAGTATGAACTTAAATTATGCCAAGTTTAATTTCAATCCACTCAGTAGTTTTTGCGTAATACATGCACAAACATACAGACAAACAGACAAAATTTTCAAAAACAGCTTTTTTACGTTTTATTACTTATACCTTACGTTTCTCACTTATTTTTTTTGCAAATATCTTTAATGGACAGGCACAGCAAGTCTATGGTTTTAATCTATGTATAGACTAAGCACCTGCCGAGTGCATGCCTGCCTCACTGCATCTTTGTCTGTCAAATGGAATTGCGCGCGCAACACTTTTCTGTCACTTTCAACACTCGCACAGAAAATTTTATATCTTAAAATCCAGACAACCATGATTTAGCACCACTTTTGACCAGGCAACCAAATACGGTTCGATTGGGAATAAAATAATCTTTCATTTGACATATAATTCATTTAAATAACAGATGAGGGAAGCAGATCGAAAAAAAATGATTAATTTTTTTTGTGTTTAACATCATAGGCACCAAATTTAGCCAGGCAACCAAAGTGCAATGTATCAATCTATGAATTATCTAGCATATAATCTCTATCCGAATTAAATAACAGATGAGGGTATGAGTTTCTATTACGGGATCTCCCACTAAAGTCATAATGGAACCCAAAAGATTAAACTAGCTATATTCGTAAATATTATTTGTGATAAATTAATATTTTAAAAGTTAGGAGGCCATTTCAAAAAGTGGGGCGTCTATCCGGGTTTTACCCTAGATAATATATTATACAAGTGAGTGACAATTTAAAACTAAAACTACGAGGGTTTCAAACGCGCCCTGGTCTGAGAAAAGCCCACAACAAGCTCAGCCGGGATTTTTAGGATTCAGTCCACGGTTTTTTTGTCATTAAAATAATCTTTTAACAGCTACAATAAGATTTTTCAATTAGTTTGCGTATTATAAATAAAAACATTACACATAAAAACACAAGTTATTGAGAGACATCTCCAAAATGTCTAACTGGTAGTTTATTATAAAAACGACATCTATCTATCTATCTATCTATCTATCTATATCTATACATATAATAAAATCGTAGACTTGCCGTATCTGTACATTAAAGATTTTTGCAAAATTATACATTATACATTATACATTATATTATACATATATAATAAAATCGTAGACTTGCCGTATCTGTACATTAAAGATTTTTGCAAAATAATAACTGGGGGATGTTAGGGATAAGTAATAGAACGTAAAAAAGCTATTTTTGAAATTTTTGTCTGTTTGTCTGTTTATCTGTTTGTCTGTTTGTCTGTTTGTCTGTTTATCTGTTTATCTGTTTGTCTGTATGTTTGTGCGCGCATCACGCAAAATCTACTGAACGGATTGAAATGAAACTTGGCATGATTTAAGTTCATACTAAGGAGTAACATATAGGATACTTTTTATCCCGAAATTCAGCACGGTTCCCTTGGGAGAGGGGATGAAAGTCAAAATGTGTACTAAGCTGTAATTCATTAACCCGTGGTCCGATTTCATTCATTCTTTTTTTGTTAGAAAGGAGATACCTTAAAGATTACCGGGTAATCTCTCAAAGGCTGTATCGATTTTGATGGGACTTTCAGTGGCGGATGTTTACATTTTTATCTACCTCAACATCCACCAGTGAACTTTTAACAGTTTTTAGCAAGGTATAAGCTCAAAAGAGCTTAAGAAAAACAAAAAGTTCCTACGGGATTTTGAAAAATAGATATCCACGCGAACGAAGTCGCGGGTATCCGCTCGTTAATAATATAAAGTAGCTTGTCCTGACTGACAATCAACGCACAGCCAAAACCACTGAAGCTAGAAACTTGAAATTTTCACAGTAGCTTCCTTTTATAACTTAGGTGCACACTAAGAAATGATTATTACGAATTCCATCCCTAAGGGGGTTAAATAGGGGATAAAAGTTTTATGAAAGTCCGTCATTTTTAAAGTTATACTAGCTGACCCCCGCGACTTTGTTCGCGTGTTTATAGGTTTTATATAGGATCGGATCGGATCCCATAATTCTTTTATGTACCTAAACTAAATGTAGCCTAAGTTACTCCTTATAACATTACCTATTTGCCATTTTGGAGATGAGCTGGAACAAATAGACAGACCGACAAACATAAATTTAAACGCACACCAGTTTAAAATAAGCCGTACGTTCAAAGAGTTGGGTCCCAAGTTATTTGAACCCAAGACTGAGGGTTGTAATGTCTGTCATTTCTGAACTAAAAAACCTATGACCTTGAAATATTTACGACACAATATATAAAGTACTACCTTTCTAACAAAAAAAGAATGAGTGAAATCGAACAACGCGTTAATGAGTTACAGCTAAATACACGTTTTAACTTTCATCCCCTCTCCCAAGGGAACCGTGCTGAATTTCGGGATAAAAAGTATCCTATGTCCTACCTCGGAGTATAAACTCAAATCGTACCAAGTTTCATTCGAATCCATCTAGTAGTTTCGGCGTGATGCGCGGCCAAGATACAGACAGACAGACAGACAGACAGACAGACAGACAGAAAGACAGACAGACAGACAAAAATGAAACAAATTGCAGATTTGGCTTCAGTATCGATTATAGAGTGCCCTCCAATAAAAATTTTCAAAATATCTTCAATGTACAGAATTGGATCTGTTACAGTCTTATTATATTATTATAGATTGAATGAAAATCGGTATTTGTATTGTCGGTTAAAAATAAAGAATTACGTGTTTCAGCAATTTTGGAAATTCCACCCCCAAGTGAGATTTTATAAGAATCCAAGCGGACGAAGTCGCTGGCATCTGCTAGTAATAATATAAAGTAGCTTGTCCTGACTGACAATCAACGCACAGCCAAAACCACTGAAGCTAGAAACTTTAAATTTTCACAGTAGCTTCCTTTTATAACGTAGGCACACACTAAGAAAGGATTATTGCGAATTCCATCCCTAAGGGGGTTAAATAGGGGATAAAAGTTTGTATGAAAGTCCGTCATTTTACAAGTTATATCCATGAAAATTGGTATTTAGGTTTTCGGTTAAAAATAAAGAATTATGTGTTTAAGGAATTTTGGAAAAACTACCCCTAAGTGGGTTAAATGGGGGATGAAATTTGTATGGAAGTCCGTCATTTTTAAAGTTATATCAATGAAAATCGGTATTTGTATTGTCGGTTAAAAATAAAGAGTTACGTGTTTCAGGAATTTTGGAAATTCGACCTCCAAGTGGGTAAAATAGGGGATGAGATTTGTATGAATCCACGCGGGCGAAGTCGCGAGCATCAGCTAGTAGGTATATATTTTCGGAAAAGTACCTAGTAGGTACATAACAAAAACACAACAACGATCGCATCGTTCCATATCGTATTATCCCATTTAATACCGTTTTTAAATGTAAACGTGTATTGTGGTAGCATTAACGTCGCGTAAATTACGCGTGTTTGTTTGCGTCCGAGAAGTTGTGCCGCGTACGTCAACTCGTAAATGCGTACGCAGCTCTGCGATAATAAAAAGTGGAATCGCGTGATTCCCGCGCTTGCCCGTTGTCCATTTAGGACATCAGCTTTTTCGGGATTTTTGCTTTCATTTTCGAGGCTTCGTCGGTGAATCATCGAAACTGAACCATCTAAACACAGACCGTTCATCGTTCATAGGTACTGTGCTATAGCAAATATCGTATCGTGCATCGTTCATCGCAAAAATGAACGATGAACGGGGCACCGTCTAATTTGCGCTTAAGTTAGGGCTTCATTAGCGGGAGAATTTTCGTATCGCGTTGTCGCGCCAAAAACATCGTCTGCGGATAAGCGCGATGTTCTTCTGTACATCTACGCAGTCAACTACAAAACCCTGACAAATTTTGATGAAAGAAAGAAAGAAAAAAAGAGAAAGAAAGAAAGACAGACAGAAAGACAGAAAGATATGATGCGCGTCCGTTACCGATAGTGCCGCGATGATAATCTACGTCCGAAATCACCGCGATGCGACGAACTAACCGGCCACATTTGTTGCGACAGCGCGAATATTCGCCGTAGCCCGCTAATGAAGTACCAGCACTAGTGAAAGACAAATGCGATGCGATGCGATGCGAAACGACGCGACGCGCTACGGCTCCGTGGGAAGTGACAAACTTGTCCACGCGACAACGTAGGCCATGTGAAGGCTCAGCTACTGTTTGATATTTTCGCGTCGCATCGTATTATGTAACGTATTCGCGTTTGTCATGTCAGGCGTCCCCTCTATTGAACAACGAGTAGGGTATGGACAAAATTTGTATTTTGTGTGTCTGACTGTCTGTCCATCTCAATGTGTATAAACACCGGCACGAAACTCGAGCGCTGACCTTTAATGCGCAGTAGTCGAATATGAGGTATCTCGGGTGGTGAGGGAGTCACGGGGAGGGCGTGGGGATCGTTCGTAAGCACTGATTAGCTCTCGCGGATCCCTCGTAAGCGCTGATTCGCTCTCCAATCGTACTGTGTCCCGCTCACTCGTACGACACTGCGCTCTGCACTTGAAGGTCACCGCTCGAGTTTCGTGCCGCTGTTTATATCTGTCTGTCAGTGCCTTGGCTATATATTATGTACTTAGCTTATATAATTTATGTCACTTTTAGTACTATCCTGCGGGCAATGTGAGTGACGTGACACCCACTCATTAAAGCCCACCAACCCATATTGGGGCAGCGGGTCTAAATAAGCTCTTAAATGCCTCTCTCCTATGAGAGAGGAGGCCTATATGTTATAAAGGCGAAAGTTTGTGTGTATGCATGTGTGTATGTTTGTTACTCTATAACGCTGCAACTACTGAACCGATTTGGCTGAAATTTTGAATGGAAATAGACTATGCCCTGATTTAACACATATGCTAACTTTTTATCCTGTAAAAATCCACAGTTCTCGCAGAATTTAAAAAAATGTTGTATAAAAGTTGGAAAAGGGAGCGGTCCACGATTCCCTCAGGATTTGTGAAAAACCGAAATTCACGCGGGCGAATCCGCGGGCAGAAGCTAAGTTTATAAATAAGTTTAACAATCGTTATTATACATGACAAATTATATTATGTCCCTTGCAAACTGAATCACGTAACTGGGCAATGGACCCAACTGAACGGAACTAGGTTATGATACCTCATTACGGGTGATGTATCGGCCGGTGGATTTATAAGAGAGATAAATTTAGGCACAATTCGGGACGGGTGGGTATTCAGATCGAAATCTGTGACGTCAATCGCTTACGATTCGAGATGTGCTCCGAGGGACGGCCCGGCCCTCGTGGTTTGGCTGCCAGTATTTTTTTAACCCCCGACGCAAAAACGACGGGGTGTTATAAGTTTGACGTGTCTGTGTGTGTGTGTGTGTGTGTGTGTGTGTATGTGTGTGTGTGTGTGTGTGTGTGTGTGTGTGTGTGTGTGTGTCTGTCTGTCTGTTCCCCTGTGGCGCTCAAACGGGTGGACCGATTTGAATGCGGTTTTTTTTGTTTGAAAGGTGAATTAGTCGAGAGTGTTCTTAGCTATGTTTGATGAAAATCGGTCCAAGATGGCCGCCGCTACAAAATGGCGGATGATATATTTTTTCACAACTGCCTTGATATGGGTATCAAATGAAAGGGCTTGACTAGTAGAATAGCACTATTGCAAATTCAAGATGGCCGCCGCCACTAAATGGCGAATGTCGGGGGTTTTTTAAATTTTCAATTTACACTTGTTAGTATTGCGTATCTAGTGAAAGACTGGAACATTTATTGAATTTCAATGTTCCAGTCTTTCACTAGATCCAGTGTTTTTGCGCACCAAAAAAAAGTTGGCTATCTGTAAAGTTTTACGGTCTATAATTTTACGTGATAACAAGCCGAACTCTTAGGCCGATCGTGCCTTCTCTATTCTTCGATTCATAAGACGTTATCACATCAAAAAACCCTCTGGGATCTTACTCTATAACGTCTTATAAATCAATGAACGCCGGCTACACGCACGAAAAAGCATGACTCTTTGTCACGTACCGCGTGCATGCGAGAGCGCGGAACAAGCGATAGAGAAGGCATGATCGGCCTAAGCGTTCGGCTTGTGACGCATCTATCGCTGTTTGTTTTCTTATGACGTTAGATATCACGTAAAATTGTCCGTAAATTGACTTTACAGACAACCAATTTTTTTAATGTCAGGTGACATAGTTTTAGTAGCAATATAGTTTTTCAATAGCTCTTAGGTATATTAAAGAAAATAATCGCCTGAACATTCTTTGATATTTCCATTTTGTATATTAATACATTCCACACAAAAAAATCCCCTTTTTCCCCGGTATTATAACACGCTGAAAACACATGTTTCAATCAGTATGAACGTTTTTGTCGAGTCAATGTATTCCTTCAATGTATTGTATACATTTTTATATACATTGTCAATGAATTCGTTGTTGTCGTAAGTCTGACCCAAGAATTAATGTATTTATTTCCATAAAATTGCTTTTTATGACGCGAGATTGCTAATCCAAGATCAACAAATTCAGTTTGAATAACTATAATCCAGTTATGTAATAAAATGTAAAGTGTTCTTACATAACGAATTGGTAAAACAAATTGCAATATTCCGCTTTCCTCTCCAAATAAGCATAATATAAAGACTGTGCTAGGAGTGAGTACGACACTAGTGCAAGAGGTGGTGGTGAACCTTGCCGTTATCTTTCGGTTTGGTAGGTACCTTTCGGTTTTCAGTCAACCTGACCTTGCACTATTGAGTCTATAATAATATTATTAATACGATTTCATCGTCATTATTATCATCATTATCAACCCATTACCGGCCCAATACAGGGCACGGGTATCTTCTCAGAATGAGAAGGGTTTAGGCCGTAGTCCACCACGCTGGCCAAGTGCGTATTGGTAGACTGGCCTAGCACTAGGCTATCATCGTTTGACACGATACTAGGTGTCTATCTGGATTACATTTTCGATCTACAATCTGTATATTTCGGATTAGATAGGCAATTAATTTTGTCTGTTAGAAGACAGTTACTTATTACTAATCGTAATATCATGTAAGATTAATGAATTAATATAATTTTAGAAGCACGTTAATTATAATACGAAAAGCAAAAGCTTCGCATCCGTTTCCGGTTGTGATGCATATTCAAAACAAATTATGATTACTCTGTTACTCATTAGCAAGTTTGTGATATTGTAAGTAGGTACATTCTATATTTAACTTTTCGTTGGTCAGAACTCAGAAGCATATTCGACCGCGTTAGCATGTTCGACCGCGGAGGACGAGGTCCTGTGTTCGATTCCCGAGTCGGGCGCCAAGAATTATGTAATTGGAAGTAGTCAGATATCAGTAGAACGAATATATTGTGGGTATTTTTAATAAGTCATATTCATGATCATTAATGTATTGAAGCGTGAATTGTTTATGCATTTCATCGTAACTACAAATTTTCCCGTCAATTTACATAGATAACGCATGTGATGTCAGTAGTAAATATTTTCCGCGCATCCATACGTCTAGCGCCGACTGGCGACTCCATTCACCGTAATATATAAGGTATAACTAGACCACACTAGACTCTATAGAACGATACCTCATTATGTTGAACACCGTGGTTGAACATAATATCTAGACAGCTTTTTTCAAGCCAACTTCTTAATCTTCACCTTGAGAATAGTAAACGCTAATTTGGACTTTAAATCAATGTCCATAAGGGCTGTTTGACTTAAACCTGTCACACACATTTCGAATGACATTGATTTTCTGTCTGCAATGCGGCCCGAGACGGGCATTTATGCAACGATATTTCAGACCTCCCCCCGACGTAAACTGTCCTAACCCACAATTTTCCAAAATGCACGATTCAAACTTCCTAGATGTAAATGATCTTATTACAAAAAAAAAATTAAGATGTTTGACAGTTTTTGTAGTATAGAAAATCTGTCAAATTTTAGTGAATTTTAAATAACTGTTAATTTGTTGTTTATTTTTTGCAGTAAGATCGAAAGAGTTTCTTTTTTTACCCGACTGGGTATATGTGTTTCACCTGTGTGTATGTATGTCCATTCCTATGTCCGCTTGTAACTAATCAACGGCTCAACGGATTTTGATAAATGATACGTCATTTAGATTTGTCTCAATGACGCGAGTGTTATAGGGTACCTAAATTTTAAAAAAAATCAAAATGGCGGACGTTATGCGCTTTAATGTGCGAGCTGAAAAAAATTTTTTTCTTCAAGACCCTCGAGTGGGGTATCAAAATAAAGGGAATCAAAAGGCAAATACGAAAATGTATAAATTTATATATTTGGAAACAATTTGGAGTGATAAATCGTAGAAAATGACCGTTTCCTATGTCAGTTCGTAACTACATAACGGCTCAACCTATTTTGATAAATTATACGTCATTAGATTTGTCTTGACGGCGCAAATGTTACTAGGTACATAAAATTCATAAAAAATCAAAATGGCGAATGTTATGCACTTTAATGTGCGGGCTGAAAAAATTTTTTTTCTTCAAGACCCTCGAGTGGGGTATCAAAATAAAGGGCTTTAAAAGGCAAGTACGAAAATGTATACAATCTATATGTTTTAAATCAATTTGGAGTGACAAATCATGAAAAACAAAATAAATAACAACTACACTGTAAGTGGTACGGTGGTAGTTTATTAATTTTTGAGTTCGTTTTTTAGCATGGCAGTCGGGTTTTTTTAATTTTTAAATTATAGCTTGTTCAACTAAATGTAATGACCATTCGTAATATAATATAGTAAACACTACTTTTTTAATTTATTTATACTGCGTATTTTTGTATTGTGACATGAGAAACCTGTTATATAATTATATATCTTTGGTATATTTTATAGTATATCGTAATTTACATCGAATCTACCAATCCGCACTCGACTAGCGTGGTGGACTACGGCCTAAACCCTACTCAATCTGAGAGGAGACCCGTGCCCTGTTGTGGCCGGTAATAGGTTGATAATTATGATGATGATGATGATTAACTGAATAGGATCAGCAATTACTAGAATGACGCAGATGGAGTCAAGTCCGTTCTCTCTTTTTCAACAATTTAGGGTTTATATAACGATGCAAATGGAGTAAATTCCATTCTCTCTTTTTCGACTGTTTTGGGTTTATAGAACGATGCAGGTGGAGTCAAGTCCATTCTCTCTTTTTCAATTGTTTTGGGTTTATAGAATGATGCAGATGGAGTCAAGTCCATTCTCTTTTTTTCAACTGTTTTGGGTTTAAGCCACTTTACCGCCGCGGGCCTCATTTAATATGGGGCAGGCGGAATTAATACCTGGTTTTATTGAATAAGTCGCTTTCAGCTTTTATTTTCAAGTTTACTTACTTTAAATTCGAGCGCGGCGGGAAATGGCAGCTGTTAAAATGGCGCATTATTATAGGCCCACTTCTTTTTTATGTGCAGTTTTTAATTACTGTGTGACAGTTTTTTTTTATTCTTTATTTTAAACCGTCTATGCTAAAGCTGACTATGTAGCTCTGTAATTTTTGCATATGTGTATAAGTACCAATTAAGGGGGCTCATTCCGGTGCTTTTTCACACTCCTAATCTTATTTATTTACGCCCTTATTTACGTCTTATTTATTTAGAGTATAGTGTTAAAATAGGAATCTTTTGAGGCTTGTAACTTTAAAATCATAATTTTTATTAATGTTTATATATCAATAAACCTAGATAACTAATGACGAGAAAAATCCCTCTCTCCCTCTCTCCTATAAGAGAGGAGGCCTGTGCCCAGCAGTGGGACGTTTAAAAGACTATAGTGGTGGTGGAAAAAATAACAAACAGATTGCCCACGCGCGCCAGCCACTTCGGTCGAGCGTACTGCGCCCTCTTAAGTTACAATAATATACTAATAACAGTGACACATGTGACAGTTAAGGAATTCACATTGCTTATGAGAGTGTTTGTCTAAGAAGAAGACTGATACTTTGTCTTAGGTTTGTCTAGTTTGTCGTGGGCTCTTCACAGACCGGCATTTTAACCAACCGCATCTAATCACTACATACTATTTAAAACAAAGTCCCTCCCCAAAGTGTAAAAAGCACTGAACGGATTTTGTGTGTGATTGTTGAGTGATTTATGAGGACGGTTTAGGAGTATAATTTGTTAAGGTTTTGTATCAACTAGTTGAAATATGCCGATAATTGTTGAAAAGGTCGGAAAAAGTCAAGCCGCCTGGGAGCTTTCATTGAAAACGCTGCCTAATCCCTTTGAGATATTATAACGAAACAATGTGTGATAGTAGCGGGTAGCTAATAAAAGCGGTACCGTGCGAAGTCGGGGCG
Source organism: Melanargia galathea (assembly GCA_920104075.1). Lineage (NCBI taxonomy): Eukaryota > Metazoa > Arthropoda > Insecta > Lepidoptera > Nymphalidae > Melanargia > Melanargia galathea. Next base: position 19,181,555 of record OV049858.1, on the reverse strand, counting down.
GTTCGCTAGTAAAGTGTATTTTCATTTCATTTAAAAGATCACCCTTTTATTGCTTCTATCAAGCACCTCGTCCATATTCCCCGCGGACTCCCGGGCTATAAACAAGACAAGGCCGGCGTTGAACGCGTACGTCATAAAAAGGCTGTTAACGTTAAAAATAGCTCGAGTGGCAACGAGATGATAGAGTGGATGCATGTCCATCAAAATAATATAAGCATTGTAATAAAGGTGGCAAATAAATCGTATCAGGCTCTAATACTTTTTCATAAACATTTTCTTTTCATATCTCACATTTGGAAAAGCGTTGTTGTTTGTCTAAGCAGCGGGGTGTGAAACACTACATTCTTTCCCTAGGGCGGAAAAGTAATTCAAGAAATATAACACAATTTGGAATACAATCTCTAACTTGCACATGGCATCCTCATATATATTTTTTTTTATATTAATTGATTTTAATACTTTTATTTATTCATCTACAAGTTAGCCCTTGACTGCGACCTCACCTGATGGTAAGTGACAATGCAGTCTAAGGTGGAAGCGGTCTAACCTGGAAGAGGTATGGCAATTTTTATTAAACCCATACCGCTGATCGGTTTCTACGCAGCACTGTACCGGAACGTTAATTCGCTTGGTGGCATGGCTTTGCCGATACGATGATAACTAGCCACGGCTGAAGCCGCCCACCAGACCAGACCAGAGACATTTAGAAATTATAAATTCCTAAATTTCGCCTGCCAAGAATCGAAGCCGGGACCTCCCAATTGTAAGACCACAGCGCTCACCACTGCGCCAGGGAGATCGTCAAAAATGATCTCATAGAAAATGGCGCAGAGAAAAATGATCGCATAGAAAATGGCGCAGAGAAAAATGATCGCATAGAAAATGGCGCAGAGAAAAATGATCGCATAGTGAATGGCGCAGAGAAAAATGATCGCATAGAAAATGGCGCAGAGAAAAATGATCGCATAGAAAATGACGCAGAGAAAAATGACCGCATAGAAAATGACGCAGAGAAAAATGATCGCATAGGAAATGGCGCAGAAGTGCTTTCAGTCTGATTTAATCAAATCAATGGGATTGATGAGATCAGATTTAACATCAAATCGTATTGGAATTATCCTGTATTAATTATCCAATCCAAAAAAGTTGTGATTACAGAGTATGCATTCTAGTGTTTAACCTAATCGATCAAAAAACCATTAGTAGATATAGATACTAATGGTATTGGACAAACATTGGCCCATTATCTGAATATATTTGTTTGTTCATCATTTGCATTGTACATTTGAGTATGTGCCATACATAACTTAGGGATGATTCATGTATGTGGTAACAGGGGTGCTGTTTATTTTGAGATAAGAGATTTATTGGCACTTGAGAAACGCATTCTCCTTATATCATGTATTTTATGAAGTACATAAAAATCCCACCAAGCGCGAATCGGACTTACGAGCGAAGTGTTCCGTACCAACACACAGTATACAAATTCTTCTACAAAATAACAACATCAAGGCTACACAAGTATAAATTAAAAAAAAACCCCTGACATTCGGCATTTCGTGGTGGCGGCCATCTTGGATTTGCATAATGCTATTCTTCTATACTAGCGGCACGCTATGATGGCCGGTTTGACACATTACAATAGTGATGTGGAATGTCAATTTATTCTCGAACAAAAAACAATTAAGTTTTGTTTTTGTACCTGATTAAATAGGTTTAATAAAACAAAAATGTATATGTTTATTTAATTTATTTGAACGAACTGAATATTTGAACGAAAATGAATATACATACTTTATATGCACACAAGAAACATATGAATACAAAAGATACCAAAAAAGGTGCCACAAAAGGCCATAATTAATCAGATTCGTCCATACTACTATTTTCACTGTCGTCACTGCTATCATCACATACATTAATAATTATATGTTCGTTTTCTATAATATTATCTATTTTCACATCTCTTTCATAATCTTCCCTTATTAATTTAACAGTTCTATTCACAACCTTTTCCCAGTCTCCTTTAGTCACATGTTCACAAGCTTCTTCTAATAATTTTAGCATTTTTTTTGTGGTAAATGGGGGTTCTGTATTGTGTCTTGCAGCATATCCCTTAATTTGAGCCCACACCAACTCAATCGCATTATACTCACAATGGTAAGGCGGTAACCGTATAACTCTGTGCCCATGTTCTAATGCTATTTCGTCAATGACGTATCGGATCTTGGTTGGTTTGTTTTCTTTTAAAAGACGTACTAATTCCGCTTTTAACATATTCATGTTTGCATCTACGCCATTTTTACGAAGCCATGCGACGATATCAGCTTTCTTTTGGGATTGGGCAGGTGGCTTGTCAATTTGCATCGAGTGGTATGGGGCGTTGTCCATAATTATAATAGATGGTTCAGGGAGGCTACACAACATTGAGGTAAACCATTCAGTAAACTTTTCTCCATTCATGTCTTCATGATAGTCTCCAGTGGTTTTTGACGCAAAAGCCATGAGAGAACCTTCGACAAACCCGTTGATGGTTCCGGCGTGACAAATTATAAGTCGCGATCCTTTTCCTACAGGAACTTTGGAAGTAGATGCTGCTGTGTCATCGTTCCAAGAACGGCCTACAGTATGGTTAGCATTAAGCCATGTTTCATCCAAGAACACAACATTTTGCCAATTTTTGATTTCTTTCACTTGCCGTAAAAAAGTATACCTTGCCATCGCTATATCAAATCTTTCCATCAATATTTTGCGTTTGTTACATTTTTTGTATCGAAATCCAATGGTCTTCAAAATCTTCGTTAAAGAACTTTCCCCACCGAAGAATAATCCAGCTTCCTTCAGTGAATGCACCAACTTTTTTCTTGTTGGATACTCCTTCTGTAAATAGTAGCCGTAAACATGTCTTCGGATAGCATCGGCATCAAAGCTATCGATGCCTACGACTGGTTTTGCTCGTTTTCTCTTTTTTGGTGTGTGAAGTTTATTTTCTTCTGTGCCAGTCTCGCCATATTTTTTTTTAGTTATCCGTCTAACAGTTCTTTGTCCAATATTAAGCGCATCAGCTACGCGTTCAACCACTGACGTTATAGGTAAAATTGGCCCTCCATTTTGAGCTTCACGATCGAAATAGTTACGAAGGCGTATTACGAACTCACGTGTCTGACTATTTAGAACAGTTCTCTGCGTACGTTCGGTCATATCGACGAAATCCACAACAAAGGGCTTGAACAGAGTCCAAATTAACGAGCAAGGGTCAACAGTAATGCAGTATCAATATTTGAAATCCAAAGCCAGGTCAAAACTATATCACAATCGCATTGCACTGACAGTTTATACTTTTCGAAGCAACGTCAATTCGAAACTGCTTTGTTTTGCATTGAGCATTGACGCGAGTTTGCCGGAGGTAGTAGTTGTGCTAGCCAGCGATCCTATGTGACGATCGTATTAGATTCCATTTTTAAAAATCCTACTAATATTATAAATGTGAAAGTGTGGATGTTTGGATGTTTAGATGTTTGTATGTTTGGATGTTTGGATGTTTGTTACTCAATCACGCCGCAACTACTGAACCGATTTGGCTGAAATTTTGAATGGAGATAGCTTATGCCCTGACTTAAAACATAGGCTACTTTTTATCCCGGAAAAGTATTCCTGTGGGACTAAAATAGATATAATCTTCCAAAAACGCCATAGAGGGCGCTGACTGTTCTTAGGTAAATCACGTTCACATAACACATTATTGCAATAGTTTGCTGTGTTGCATGCATTGGCAACACATAGGCTACTTTTTATCCTGGAAAAAATGCACAGTTCCCATGGGATTTTGAAAAACCCGAAGTCTATATCTACAACTATAGGTAGATTATTATAGCGAACTTCCTTGATAGAAAGTATAAAGGTTGGAAAAGGGATCGGGAACGGGAACCGGGAATCAACGATTCCTGCGGAAGATCCGAAGCTGCGGGCAGAAGCTATCACACATAATCACAATACCAATCCTACTAATCCTACTATCCTACTAATCCTCCTACTATCCTACTAATCCTACTAATCCTACTAATATTATAAATGTGAAAGTGTGGATGTTTGGATGTTTAGATGTTTGTATGTTTGTATGTTTGGATGTTTGTTACTCAATCACGCCGCAACTACTGAACCGATTTGGCTGAAATTTTGAATGGAGATAGCTTATGCCCTGACTTAAAACATAGGCTACTTTTTATCCCGGAAAAGTATTCCTGTGGGACTAAAATAGATATAATCTTCCAAAAACGCCATAGAGGGCGCTGACTGTTCTTAGGTAAATCACGTTCACATAACACATTATTGCAATAGTTTGCTGTGTTGCATGCATTGGCAACACATAGGCTATACAATGAATATAAAATTATTTTGCTATAATCCGCTAACAGTGACAAATTTGTAGGCACAACACCACACAATCTTGTAGGCACAACACCACACAATCTTGTAGGCACAACACCACACAAATTCACCACAAAACAAACTCGACGATCGTTTCGCTCCGACACCGGAGCATCTTCAGGAGATGTCGACTTCACAACGGACGATTGCAAAGTGAGTTCGTGTCGAATGAGCGGTCTTATATATACTATCCCCGCTTAGTCATCTACCCTCCTTTCTCTTTCTCTCTGGCCACGCCCCCTAAATATGTTGAGCAACGGTGAAGATGACACATTTATTTGCTCATTCAGCAATTCGACACTTCTACCGCTGTGCCCAACTATTTCCAATTGTTCCAACACGCACAGTCTTAAACTTTTACAGCATGTGTGTAAAATTTCAAATGTATGACCCTCGTCTATCCTATGTCCACTATCCAAAAGAGACATAGGATAGACGAGGGTCATACATAATCACAATACCAATCCTACTAATCCTACTATCCTACTAATCCTACTAATCCTCCTACTATCCTACTAATATCATAAATGTGAAAGTGTGGATGTTTGGATGTTTAGATGTTTGGATGTTTGGATGTTTGTTACTCAATCACGCCGCAATTACTAAACCGATTTGGCTGAAATTTTGAAAGGAGATAGATTATACCCTGACTTAAAACATAGGCTACTTTTTATCCCGGAAAAATCCACAGTTCCCACGGGATTTTGAAAAAAACCGAAATCTCTAGCTACAACTATAGGTAGATTACTATAGCAAACTTCCTTGAAAGTAGGTGTAAAGGTTAGAAAAGGGAGCGGGAATGGGAACCGGAAATCCACGACTCCCTCGGGATTTGTGAAAAACCAAAATTCACGCGGGCGAAGCCGCGGGCATTCTCTAGTATTATAAATGTGAAAGTGTGGATGTTTGGATGTTTAGATGTTTGTATGTTTGTATGTTTGGATGTTTGGATGTTTGTTACTCAATCACGCCGCAACTACTGAACCGATTTGGCTGAAATTTTGAATGGAGATAGCTTATGCCCTGACTTAAAACATAGGCTACTTTTTATCCCGGAAAAGTATTCCTGTGGGACTAAAATAGATATAATCTTCCAAAAACGCCATAGAGGGCGCTGACTGTTCTTAGGTAAATCACGTTCACATAACACATTATTGCAATAGTTTGCTGTGTGGCATGCATTGGCAACACATAGGCTACTTTTTATCCTGGAAAAAATGCACAGTTCCCATGGGATATTGAAAAACCCGAAGTCTATATCTACAACTATAGGTAGATTATTATAGCGAACTTCCTTGATAGAAAGTATAAAGGTTGGAAAAGGGATCGGGAACGGGAACCGGGAATCAACGATTCCCTTGGGATTTGTTCAAAACCGAAATTTACGCGAGCGAAGCTGCGGGCAGAAGCTATCACACATAATCACAATACCAATCCTACTAATCCTACTATCCTACTAATCCTCCTACTATCCTACTAATATCATAAATGTGAAAGTGTGGATGTTTGGATGTTTAGATGTTTGGATGTTTGGATGTTTGGATGTTTGTTACTCAATCACGCCGCAATTACTAAACCGATTTGGCTGAAATTTTGAAAGGAGATAGATTATACACTGACTTAAAACATAGGCTACTTTTTATCCCGGAAAAATCTACAGTTCCCACGGGATTTTGAAAAAAACCGAAATCTCTAGCTACAACTATAGGTAGATTACTATAGCAAACTTCCTTGAAAGTAGGTGTAAAGGTTAGAAAAGGGAGCGGGAATGGGAACCGGAAATCCACGACTCCCTCGGGATTTGTGAAAAACCAAAATTCTCGCGGGCGAAGCCGCGGGTATTCTCTAGTATCATAAATGTGAAAGTGTGGATGTTTGGATGTTTAGATGTTTGGATGTTTGGATGTTTGGATGTTTGTTACTCAATCACGCCGCAATTACTAAACCGATTTGGCTGAAATTTTGAAAGGAGATAGATTATACCCTGACTTAAAACATAGGCTACTTTTTATCCCGGAAAAATCTACAGTTCCCACGGGATTTTGAAAAAAACCGAAATCTCTAGCTACAACTATAGGTAGATTACTATAGCAAACTTCCTTGAAAGTAGGTGTAAAGGTTAGAAAAGGGAGCGGGAATGGGAACCGGAAATCCACGACTCCCTCGGGATTTGTGAAAAACCAAAATTCTCGCGGGCGAAGCCGCGGGTATTCTCTAGTTTATTGATATTTTTTTGCGATTTCAGAGGTTTGTCCACATAGTGAAAATTGTTCATATTCACAAGTACATTCACCCCTTAAATGGTGCAAACTGATTTTTCTACACTTGTATACATTTAAGAAATCAATTTAATAAATAAATTTTGAGTCCTAAACCTAAAACTACATTCGATAAAATTTATGAATCTCTGCACATCACTATCGTCAATAAAGTAATACAATTATTTCCTTCAAAGTCGTTATCAATTAATACGGAACTTCATGAGCGGACAAACGTCAAACCGGCCATCATAGCGTGCCGCTAGAGTAGTCAAGCCCTTTCATTTGATATCCATATTGAGGTAGTTGCGAAAAATATGTAATCCGCTATTTTGTGGCGGCGGCCATTTTGGACCGATTTTCATCAAACATAGCTAAGAACACTTCCGATTAATTCACCTTTCAAACAAAAAATAAAGAATTCAAATCGGTTCACGCGTTTGAGCGCTACGATGGAACAGACAGACACAGACACAGACACACACACTCGACGGTTAACCCGGAACTAATGTAAGGCACCCAATACACCTTCGGAGCGGCGCTTTGGATCGGCTTAGGAGAATGCTCATTTTTAACCCCCGACGCAAAACGACGGGGTGTTATAAGTTTGACGTGTCTGTGTGTGTGTGTGTGTGTGTATATATGTGTCTATTTGTTCCCCTGTAGCACTCAAACGGGTGAACCGATTTGAATGCGGTTTTTATGTTTGAAAGGTGAATTAGTCGAGAGTGTTGTTAGCCATGTTTGATGAAAATCGGTCCAAGATGGCCACCGCCACAAAATGGCGGATTACATATTTTTCCACAACTCAATAATATTGGTATCAAATGAAAGGGATTGACTAGTAGAATAGTATTATGCAAATCCAAGATGGCCGGCGCCACAAAGTGGCGAATGTCGGGGGATTTTTAAATTTTTAATTTATACTTGTGTATTTTGTATGGCCACAGACTGTCCATCGTAGTATTAATATAGGTCAGTTCACTATAACGTAAATAAACTGCTGCGTTACATCGATAGATTGACATTTTACGAGTCGGTTTATCGTTTGTAACGCGACCCCGACATGAGAATATTTTACGATATGTTAACTCGGGTCTTAACATTGTTGTTAGCATTTGAAATTTTATATCGCGGAGCACATTTTATTTATGTTTTCATAAGAATTTTTTTCCGTGGAATTCTGACGTTTCTTAATGTTACCAGAGATAAAACAGTTCCCACAAAAAAGATATTAAGTAAGTTCAAAATTTAAGTATATTTAAATAAAAATCAATTGCCGCATGTAGATATTATGACAATTAATAGTGATCATGTCATTCGACTTCCATTTTTGAATGGGGATTTGCGAAAAGCCGATATTCACGTGGCCGAAGCCGCGGGCAGAAGCTAGTTGTCCAAAAATCAAGACTTTTTTGTTTTATTAAAAAACTTGCAGCGCACAAAACTGTCATTGAAAAATTATTTCATAAGCGTCGAACAAAAAAAAAACCGGTAGGTACTTAATTCAAGTCGGAAAAAAGAGGTATTTTCTTCGAAAAAACAGCTTTCAACGTGAAAGCCCGCCAGTAAAACGCAAGTTAACTGCGCATAAAGGAGATGGCTCCTCGGGAGGCATCATCGCGTTAGCGTCGACACAAAGCCCGCCATTCATAAGTTCATAACTGCACGGCCGCGAACACGGTGAATCTTTTGATTTATGAAAAATCTAACATTAGTAAGTCGAGATAGCACATCCAGTCACCAAGTTAAAAGTATGACAGTGCATATGCCTGAAAATATTATGTGCAAAAAAATGCGAGGCAGTCTTTGGGGACTAGAAGTGAAAACTGGAAACGTGCAGTGACGATGACTCGAATTTCATGCTTTTTTTTCACCCAAAAATTACACACATACCTATATATATACCTACACAGTATACATACCTATAGCTCATGGGAAGCGTTCGGTGACGATGACGCGAGTTCCATAATTTTAGTTCACCCAAAAAGTCCACAACGCGCCTAAAGAAGTTTTCACTTCAAAAAACGGGACTGTCATAATTTTAATCTCAGAAACAAAGATAAACTTGCTTTGCCCATTTTTGTGGGAACTGTTTTATCTCTGGTAACATTTAGACTGTCAGAATTCCACAGAATTAAAAATCAGAGTATAGTTACACTAAAAAAGGTTATTTTTTAATCATTAATCGCATGTTGAAATTGAAACGACGAAACAGACGCTTTCAATTAGTCATTGAACGCGGTCTTACCAAATAAATACTGAAATAATCGCAAGCTCACACCCTCTATTTTAGGTAGAACTGGGAAGGTATAAACAGACTGATTAATACTTCGTTCGAAGTTTGCTAAGCGTTTATTACAAGTGGCGGAGTTTGCGGGCGAAGTTTGAGGAGCGATGTCGTATAGTTACCGTTGTTCGGGATGGGCAAACTTTGAGCATCGCTCTCTAGTGTTGCGGCATCTCAAATACTTTAATTAGAAACTTGAGACTCCTCTGAAATAATCTTATCTGTTATTGTTACTGTATACAAGTAAATAGTAATATTAAATAACTAGAAGATGCCCACGGCTTCGCACGTGTGGATTTAGGTTTTCGTTCTTAAAAAGTCGCCTATCTGTACTAATCGTAGCCTACCTATCGTATCGTAAGTTGTAACCCGTCCCCGAAACGGAAAAATCCCGCGGGATCCCCACGATTTAGGAATGCAATTCCTTACAGCATCAGGGTTGAGGAGTTGGATATGTACCTACTCGAGTTCATTCAACGATAAAGTCTTTAATTGGTACCCCCAATATCAATTTAAATAACCGAAAGTTTCTAAATCCCATTAGTTTTGGGGATCAGGTCCCCTACAGCATCAGGATTGAAGAGTTGGTATCCAATTTTTTTATAGAACAGGGTCGCAAAGTTACTATATCGATTAAAAAAAATTACGCAAATCAGTTCAAAAATCTCAGAGATATCGGTGTACATAGGTAGAAAAACACAACTCCTCCTTTTTTGAAAGTCGGTTAAAAAAGTAGCCTATGTTACTCCCTAGTAACATAGGCTACTTTTTTAACCGACTTTCAAAAAGAGAATTAACCAGGGGGTTAATTCTCTACTTGTATAAGAAAGTCCCGTCAAAATCGGTTCAGCCGTTCCGAAGATTAGCCCGTTCAAACAGACACAGACAGACAAACAGACAGACAAAAATTTTAAAAACGTGTGATTCGGTTATGGTACAGTTCAAATAACCGTATGAGCATAATATGAGGTAGTTATTTAGAAATTACAGACAGACACTTCAATTTTATTCATTAGTACAGATATTTTTGTGTAGTTATTTCGAAAGAATTGACTATTGTCAACTTTATTTTATCTAATAAAAGTATATAAATAAAAAAGTATCTCTCTATGATTTCGAAATAACTGCATCTCATTAAAGTCACACTTTTTAGGGTTCCATACCCAAAGGGTAAAAACGGAGCCCTATTAATGTCACTCGACTGTCTGTCTGTCTGTCTATCTGTCTGAATCGATTTTGATGGGAATTTCACGGGCAGGTAGATGATTATTATACAAGGAGTATAAGTATAGGTAGTAGGTCATTAATAAATCGGAAATAATTAGGGTTCTTGAGTAAAAAAAAAATAAAAACTTTTAACTCATAGACGTCAGAAATCTCTATCCGTCCATCCGTATCAAATAGGCAGACAGACAAACATTTAGCTCTTTTTGCCCTTGGCTACAGAACCCTAAAAAGACTGAAGGATTTCCTCTAGAGAAATGTCGCTACAATTTGCTAACATTTCCTTTGGTGTTAAGGGCGATTACACACGGCGTGTTACGTCATGCAAATATTAGGGTCTGGACCAACATACTGCATTTGAACTGCACGCAGATAGCATTTTATTACAGGTGGACGGCTGGACGCAGCTCTATTACAGTTGACATAACTACATCGAAATTAAGAATGTAAAATATTAAATGTGTACAGTATACTTGTAGTATCACTCCATGGTACGTATCAATGAGTGAATGATTTGATGAAGTCACAAAACCGCTCAGCTAAATAAAATTGTAATAAGCTCACTTTTACGGATTTCATGGTATGAATCAAAACAATATCAAATATTACTCTTTTAAGCTTTGATAGTAGGCCCCCTGGGTCCTAATTCGCGTCTCACCGTAGGTATTCGCTCAGGTAGGTAGATATGAAATGAAAATGAAATGAAATGAAAAATGATATTTCAAGGAGCTTCTAGAGTTTGACGTTTCCGCGCGACCGCCGCCCCGCACCGCGCCGCAACGCATTCGCGTGTTCAGTTCACTCACTTAGGACGTCACGTGTCAGATTATTGTTGAAATTCAATTAGAATTTTTAGAAATGGTTTACAGATTATTAATTTCATAATTGAAATAGGTTAGAATGAACTGACATGATTCATTTATTGGTGCCGAACAGCCATCTTGAATTATTGGTATAAATACGGGCACTTCGAAGCCATGAATTCAGTATCCTCCAGAGACTCAACCGACTAGTAGATGCTTTAGCATCTAGGTCATGATATTTGATTGAGGGTTGCGATAGCAATCACACCCTAATCGAATAAGTGCTGCCATTTTGGGCTTAGCCATGCGTAATTAATTAATTAGTATAAAATAGATTTGAAAATACATCTCAGTTAAACTAATCTGTGATTCGATATTAATTAAGTTTATGCGGGTGATAAATGCAGATATTTAAATAATAGTTTGATTTAGTTTTAATATTAGATGATATCCTGCTTCTGGAGTGATGTGTTTACACACGCAACACGGATTTTTCCACGCAGGTCGCCGCAGCGGTTCCGCAACGCGCCGTTTGTCGACGCCCTTAAAACGTCTGAGGCCTTAAACCGTTTACGTAGCCACGTATAAATCGATAAGGTCGTAACAAGCCGTTTGCGTTTTCAATCCCGCGCGGGAAACTCCGCTATTTACCGTGAAAACGTGACAAAATCATCACGTTCTACAGGTTAACGAGACATATTGAGAAACAACTAATGCCCGCGACTTTGTCCCGAATTCCGTGGAAATAAACGATAAAATAAGAGTTTTATTTTCTAAGAGACGCAAAGAAGGCACTATCTGTACCTGTATCGTCAATTCTATAAGTTAACGGGACATATTTGTTGCCCTTCTATGAGGATTTCGAATTTGTACAAATCGCACGGGAGCTCTTTCATTTCCCGGGACGAATTTTCAATCCCGCGTGACAAGCTTCGCTAAGCGTAATAAACCGGTCAAGTGCGTGGCGGGCCACGCGCAGTGTAGGGTTCCGTAGTCACAATCCTCGAAAAACAGATATAACTCCTTAACCTGTGAACCCTACTTAGCCGTGATAGTTTTCCTTTAAAATTGATTATATACCCTACTGCTGTGAATTTTTTCAAGTTCCTATATACTGCCATTTGGCTGATAGAGGGGGGGGACACTTGACTCTAATAAAAATTTGCACTTTAAAACATCATATTTTACAAACGGATCTAGAAATCGAAAAATGATGTTCCCACACCCACAGTATTTTTAAAAGACCTATTCAACGATACCCCACACTATGGGGTAGACGAGAAAAAAAATATTCATCCCCACTTTACATGTAGGGGAGCTACCCTAAAAAAAAATATTTATCAAAATTTTATTTCACCACTTTGTCGGCGTGATTAATATTTATACTCATGCCAAATTACGGATTTCTAGCACTAATAGTCTCTGAGATTAACCGAGGACGGACGGACAGACGGACAGACGGACAGACGGACAGACGGACAGACGGACAGACGGACGGACATGGCGAAACTATAAGGGTTCCTTGTTTACTACGGAACCCTAAAAACGTGACGATAGCGTCACAACTCACACTCTACAGGTAGACGGGACAAATTGAGAACTAATTAATATCCGCGACTTCGTCCCGAATCCCGTGGGAACTCTGTTCAGTATTTTCCGAGTAGGAATGAAGGCAATATCACTTCCTATATAATATTCTACCTGCCTGTGAAAGTCCCGTCATTGGTTCAGGCTTTTCAAAGATTAAATCGTATGACAAAAATTTTTAAACGTGCATTTATGTTATCATTCAGTCTGAAATCTAAACTTTGCATTTGCGTCTGCATTATCAATGTCCGAAATTCCTGCTCCATCAATCTCGAAATTGACTTATGCATAGTTAATCGTCTAAAATTGTTCATGGCAGGCTTGCCGGAAAACCAGCACTGCATTGCTTTGCTACAGATGCTGAGCGGAAATACTGTTTCAAGTTAATTAGTACCATAAAATTAAAAATTTTTAATCTTAAGTGTGATGTTTGTGATCAAGCAAAAGTTTTCTTACATTCTTTTTTCTTTTCCAAAGAACCCTTTTTAGAAAACTTCGAGGTTTAACTCGAGGTGTTATGAAGTTTTCTGCTATCTGTATCTACTGGTTCGCCTCATTTTGTGGCCTGTGGGGGGTCAAGGCGGGGCTAGTACCTGAAATCTAGGTCATATAAAGTAACCACTATCTCAGAAAATACTTAAACTAAATCTATATCTATCTATCTATACATAATAAATCGTTGACTTGCCGTATCTGTACATTGAAGATTTTTGCAAAATAATAACTGGGGGATGTTAGGGATAAGTAATAGAACGTAAAAAAGCTATTTTTGAAATTTTTGTCTGTTTGGCTTTTTATCTGTTTGCCTGTTTGTCTGTTTGCATCACGCAAAAACTACTGAATGGATTGAAACGAAACTTGGTACGATTTAAGTTCATACTACGGAGTAACATATAGGATACTTTATATCCCGAAATTCAGCACGGTTCCCTAGGGAGAGGGGATGAAAGTCAAAACGTGTATTTAGCTGTAATTCAATAACGCGTGGTCCGATTTCATTCATTCTTTTTTTGTTAGAAAGTAGATACTTTAAATATTACCGAATAATCTCTAAAAGGCTGGATCGATTTTGATGGGACTTTCACTGACGGATGTTTACATTTTGATCTACCTAAATATCCGCCAGTGAACTTTTAACAGTTTTTAGCATGATATAAGCTCTTCTTTGAGCTTGAGGAACAACAAAATGATTCCTACGGGATTTTTAAAAACCAATATATACCCACGCGAACGAAGTCGCGGGTGTCCGCTTGTGTTACATAAAACTGGCCAAACGCAAGTCGGTAACGCGCATAAATGGTTCCGTAGCATCACACATATAAATTCATCAAGTTAAAAAAAAGTTCGAGAGTGATGCCATAGCAACATCAACAACAAAAACTAAATCTCTGACTAAATAATCTATGTAATTAATGGAGTATTTCCTAATAGTATAATCTGATCAAATTTAAAACTTGAATATATTTTATTTAGCGTTAGCTCTATTTTAAGCGTTGACATTGAGTAAACGTTGAATAAGACCAGAGACAATTTTGGACATTATTAATTCCCAAATTGCCCCTGCCAGGAATCGGACCCGGGACCTCCCAGTTATAGGACCACAGCGCTCACCACTGCGCCAGGGTTACGGCCACACGAAAAAAAAAATTGGGTGTCTGTAAAGTCGGTTTACGGACTATAATTATTTTACGTGATAACGTCATAAGAAAACATTGATGAAGTCGAACGCTTAGGCCGGTAGTGCCTCTCTATTGCTTGCACACTCGGAACGTGACAATGAGTCATGCTTTTTCATGCGTGCAGCTGGCGTTCATCGATTTATAAGACGTTGTCACGTCAAAAAGTTTTTAAAAACCTAAATCCGCGTCAATTCAATTAAAGGAGTGAATATTAATTAATTCTAAAATATAAATTTAATTAACGAAATTCCCTCGACTCCCCAAAACCCCGGAATTAAAATACCAGGGGCGCATGAGGTAATGGAATGTTGCAGTGTTCTCTGTAAACTTTAAAATATTAATGGACAGGTACGAGTATTTTATATGGGATAGGATGGCTTTTGAGATTGATTTTTAGAGTCCCGTATCCAAACGGCTAAACGGAGTCCTACTTATTAATGTCACTCTGCAGTCTGTCTGTCTTTTGTCACGCATCTCTAGCTCGAATCTCTAGCGGAATGAAATAAAGATCTGTGTGCTTAGTCTAAAGCGGAGCACTCGAAAACGAACTCGAAAACTATTGATCGATTTCAGAGTAAAATAGACCTAAAATGGCTTGTATTAAGGTTTGAGTTCGCCAATACATTCAGCATTGTTCGAATGCTGAATGTATTGGCGAACTCAAACCTTAATACAAGCCATTTTAGGTCTATTTTACTCTGAAATCGATCAATAGTTTTCGAGTTCGTTTTCGAGTGCTCCGCTTTAGACTAAGCACACAGAATATTCGGTGTAGAATGTTGATCCAAAACCGAATATTGAGTTAAAAATTCAATTTTTTAGGGTTCCGTACCCGAAGGGTAAAAACGGAGCCCTATTAATGTCACTCGGCTGTCTGTCTGTCTGTCTGTCTGTCTGTCTGTCTGTCTGTCTGTCTGTCCGTCTGTCCGCCGGTCACAGGTCTCTAGCTCGCAGACGAAATGAGTTACAAACCTGAAATTTTGGTATTTAGTGTAAAACGTTAACCCAAAATCAAATATTGAATTAGAAATTGAATTAAATTATTTTTCAGGGGGGCTCCCATACATGAAAAAGGAGCCGGAAAAAAAAATTTTTTCTTTACCCTAGCTTGTGGGGTATCATTGTTTAGAGCTCATTAAGTAGAGTACAAATATATATTTTTTTAATTTTTATCTCAAAAAATAAGGGAATGGGAGGCCATCAAAGTTGTCAGTTTTAGACCATTTTTGTGACGGGGGCTATCTCAAAAACTAAACTAGTTGGGAATATGATATTTCAGTATATTATGTACTATATGCTCTATTTAAACAACAAATACTGAAAACAACGATTTATTAAATAGTTTATAAGCTGTGACCAAAATAAACGAACATTTTTTTGGGTTTTTTTTTCACGGTTTGTTGCGATGTCTAGCTCGGAAATTAAATATTTCTTAGACCCAAAATATTATATTGTTCATAATTATGTACGGAACCCTGAAAGAGCGAGGCCCGACTCGCACTTGGCTGATTTTTTGTTTCTTACGCATATGAAGTCACTGAGCAGAGAATTTTTTAATTTTCAAAAACAAAGAAATTTGGGCAGTCAATGTTACCAATTTTAAACCATTTTTGTTGCAGGGGTAATCTCAAAAACTGAATTCGAAAACTGAAAATAAAAATTCATAATGAAGCTGTGACCAAAACAAACGAACATTTAACTTTACTAACATTTCGTTGTAATCATAATATGTAAGAAACCCTATTAGTGAGACCCGACTCGCGCTTGGCATATTTTTATTTTCATAGCGAGACCCGCAGGGGACAGCGCACTCAATTTATACTGTCCCGGTACATTTTTTTAGTAATCTCAGCTTTTTATCGTCCAAAATTTAAAATATACAAAGAGATCCTCTAGGGTGAAATCACGGGCTTTAGTACCACCCATAAAAGTGCCAAAGTTCGGTCAACTTTGTTCAACTTTAGCCAGTGTTGTTAAAACTGGTTCGTAAACAAAGTGCACACGTGTGTAAGATACTGTATAAATATACATATACTGTATACATATTTATACAGTTATACAGTGTACATGTATACTGTATACAGTACAGTAGATTCTATGTAGAATACCATAAATAGGTGAACCATAGACACATTTAGCGTAGATCGGCGATCACCACTGTTTACCTACTAAGACTTTACGCGTGCCAAAATAAATACTCACGTGTGATGGGAAATACCTCCTTTTGTGCGATTTATTTCTGAACTTCTGTGTTTACATGTAGAAATAGTGCAAAATGGCACTTTCACGGTAATTTTTGTGCACTAAATTAAATAAAATTATGTTGAAATCTCGGTGCGTACTGAGTGTGATTTTGGAAACTTGGAAACACAGACACGTCAAACTTATAACACCCTGTCGTTTTTGCGTTGGGGGTTAAAAATAGATTAACATCATCATAATTATCATCACATTACTGGGCCCACTACAAGACACGGGTCTCCAGAATGAGAAGGGTTTAGGCCGTAGTCCACCACGCTGGCCGAGTGCGGATTGGTAGACTTACACACGCCTTTGAGAACATTAAGAAGAACTCTGGCGTGCAGGTTTCATCACGATGTTTTCCTTCACAGTTAAAGCGAGTGATATTTAATTGCTTAAAAAAGTTAAAACGCACATAACTCCAAAAAGTTTAATATAAGTGCATGCCGGGGATCGCACTCCGTCCCTCCGCAAGGAAGATCGATGTCGGCTATCCGCGACTATACAAATAGTTAGATAGATTGATTATACCCATTGATAAATAATCAGTTACAGTCGACTCATTAGACTAATTTAATGAATGACTCTGAGTGCGGTAGTCAGTGTTTACGAAGTTTATTCTCTGCAGTTTATACTTTTTTTCCTACCTCGCAACATAATATTCGCAACGGGGTGTTGCGAGTTACGACAGCCGACAGCGGGCGGCGTGGCCGGGCGCCAGCCGCGCGTCACGCTAATGTGCCAATTACGTTACGCCTTGCTGAAAGTGATCGCCGGGAAACACTACTGATATTTAACCTGAGCACATGAGTAGATATCACTAAAGGGAAGCTGATGTCAAGCACGCAGTCGCATGCCGTTCGAAGCCTCCTAGCGTCCCACCTGCCTCTCCGTACGAAGCTGTGCATCTACAAGACGTACTTCCGTACGCGACTCACATACGTTCCCCAGCGTGGTACGCGTTAGTCAGCGAGTCGAGCCGCAAGTCGCTGCGGGCCCAGCAGATGCTTCCACGCACCATCACCGGAGCTCCGCGCTTCGTACGGAACCAGGTCATCTCCAGAGACCTGCGCATGGAGAGCCTAGACGACTTCGCCCCCTGAGCACCTCGATGTTCACACGCGCCGCTGGAGCGCGAGCCCAGCACCTACGCGGCATCGCGCCATACCATCGGAGGCTGCCAGACGTCAGAGGCCTGCCACGTGACCTCATCTCTCCGAACACGACTGCTTCCCGCCGCTGGCTGACGGGCGCTCGCTGGAACACTCCCGGTGAGCTCGACCTCGCTGAGCGGCAGGCGTAAGCCCCCCACGGATATACTAACTCCGCCGCAGCTCGCTGATCGCTCGCGAACTCACGCGGACTCGATCGCTCTGCGGCGGTTTTAACCGGATTGATACCAAGAACAATTAGTTTAACCCAGTGCCCCGCCTGTAGGTGGCGTTAAGACCTCCAAAAAGGGCCAACCCCCTAAACGGATACCCCAGGACCCGTGATGGTTCGCGCGGAAGGCCACGAGTCGCCTTGAAGGCCCACAAGTAGCAAGAAGCGGGAAACACGTCCGCCGGATGGGCGTTCCATACCCTAGCGTTTACATTACAAATCTCGTATATTTACTTAGGATTTCAATTTAACCAATCTCGGTTTGTTAATCTTTTTTTTACAAATATCAAATTAACGTAACTGAATAATTAGAAAATTATCATTTTTTATTAATCCCAAATATTATACACGGTACCTAATTAATTAACCTAAAATGAAGTTTCATAAAAAAATCGGCCAAGTGCGAGTCGGGCCTCGTTCTTTTAGGGTTCCGTACAAAATTATGAACAATATAATATTTTGGGTCTAAAAAATACTTAATTTTCGAGCTAGACATCGCAACAAACCGTGAAAGAAAAACCCAAAAATTGTTCGTTTGTTTTGGGTCACAGCTTATAAACTATTTTATGAATCGTTGTTTTCAGTATTTGTTGTTTAAATAGAGCATATTATGGTACATAATATACCGAAATATCATATTCCTAACTAGTTTAGTTTTTGAGATAGCCCCCGTCACAAAAATGGTCTAAAACTGACAACTTTGATGGCCCCCCATTTCCTTATTTTTTGAGCAAAAAATTAAAAAAATATATATTCTTACTCTATTCAATGAGTTCTAAACAATGATACCCCACAAGCTAGGGTAAGAAAATTTTTTTTTTCCGGCTCCTTTCTCATGTATGGGAGCCCCCCTGAAAATTAATTTAATTCAATTTCTAATTCAATATTTGATTTTGGGTTAACGTTTTACACAAAATACCAAAATTTCAGGTTTGTAACTCATTTCGTCTGCGAGCTAGAGACCTGTGACCGCAGGACAGACAGACAGACAGACAGACAGACAGACCGACAGCCGAGTGACATTAATAGGGTTCCGTTTTTACCCTTTGGGTACGGAACCCTAAAAATAGACTACGATAAACCTGAGTTCTAAGTAAAGTAAATAAAGTTTCTTACAGTCACGTATACTGGTAGGTCACTAATGCGATTGTCTAGACAAGAATAGATTTATAGATTGTCTAGCCCTAGACACAAGGCATAAAGATATATAGACATATTTCAAAAAAAAATAAAGAATACGTGAATATTATATTCCTTTAGTATTTACCGGGGAAGGTAATAAATTATCGTGTCACATTTTGTTGCTACATAAAGGTCAAACCATACTGTGCCATTTTATAGCCGATTTCAAAAAAGGAGGAAGACTGACTTGATCTTTTGCATGGGTATAACTACTCATGCAAAGTGGTTGATAGTTGGATGGTTGAGGACCTGAAAAGTGACATAGGCTAAATGTTCAACTCCACTTCTTGGGTTTTGCCTAAGGATTTTCCCAAGCTAATTGAAAAATATTTTAGATATAAATCTTCAAGCTTAAAATAAACATAATTTAGATCGCGTTACGACAGACATGAATAAAATTCTGATAACACCCATAATTGTTGCCTTACGGCTCTGGGACGTGTCACCCCAAAAAAGGGGATGAAGTGGGGTTGAACGAGGGTTGAACGGGGGTGAATGAGGGGGTGTTATTAATTAGACGCTATGTAGCAGAAATAAATACGCCAAGATGCTCATTGTGGCGCTCTTTTCGTGGAAATTAATATTTATTCTCCCGCGAAAGAGCAAAAATCTCCCAAAGAATAACAAATCACCCTGTTAAGATAAAAGTCGCAGTCAAGCAAAAATTTATGTCGACTAAGGCTGTGACTAAGGGTCGCTTGCACCACAGCCGGTATTTTTTTTATTCTTATGATATGTCATGCCTGATGACGTATTGACGTTTTAGTTGGAACGCGCTTGCCTAGAAAATGCCTATTCACTGTTGCAAATTAAAGCAAGGTTACGGTTACTGTCGATTTTTTACCACTAGATTGAACAGAGAGTGATCTAGGCTCCTATTCATCTAGTTAATATTAGAACAAAAACTGTCAATATTAGCAGCAATAAATTGTACTTAAGTTGGATAGTAACAACTGCAATGCAGTTGTGTTGCGATATTTCAGTCGAAAAATAAAATCACTTTTGAACTATACCTAGCAGGCAATTTCAGAGTTGGATATAGGTACATAGGTACCTAGATTTTTTTCTGGGGAGGGGGAGGGGGCGGGGTTTGATAAATATTTTTCAATAAATCTAAAATTCAAAATGTCATGTAAGTTCAAAAGATAAGAATATGTAATAAGACTTGCATGTTTGCATGTTGCATTAACTGCCGCATTAGTCTAGCACAGGGGTGGCGAACCTTTATGTATCAACGTGCCATTTTTTTCTAAACAAATGTTTAATGACGCCATGGACGTGCCGTTAAATAATTTTACTAAATAGGTACTCAAAACACTTAAAAAGAATACATTTTGCAATGTATAAATAAATAAATAAAATATGTTGTAAAAATCAAGTTATACCTACACGTTATTCAAATTAAAGTAATAGGTATGGTGAAACTTCATGATGAACTTTATGATCGGCTGTGTGCCCAAAATATTGTGTCGCGTGCCTTCACTGGCACGCGTGCCATTAGTTCGCCATCCCTGGTCTAGCATAATAGCATGTTCAATTGCGGATCACTACATACTATATAACAAAGTCCCCGCCGGGTCTGTTTGTCTATTCGGGATAACCTCAAAAACTACTGAACGGTTTTCATGCGGTTTTCCCCAATAGACAGAGTGATTTATGAGAAAGGTTTAGATGTATGATATGTTACGGTTTTGTGTAAATTGAGAGAGTGTTTAAGCTCCAAGCTCACTTAGTATTAATACAGGTCATTTAAACCCCTACACTCCATAAATCCACCTGGCTACGGCCCTGAACGTCGCGTCGCGTCGTTTTAATTGAACAAGTCGTTAGTTTACGTGAGCGGTTTCACAAGCATCACTGATGGTTATTTGGAAACTACCTAGTTTTTACCCGACTACGGCCAAAAGGAAGGATTATGATTTTAACAGTCTATGTACATATGTAGTATGTTTGTATCCGATTTTTGTATCAGATTCTCTATTCGACTGTAGCGCCTAAACTACTGTGCCGATTTTGATGAATTGGGTGTCAATTGATTCGTTGTCATGGTCCGGGTGACATGGGCTCCATTTTATGTACCAAACAAGCTATAATTTAAAAATTAAAAAAACCCGACTGGCATGCTATAAAACGAACTAAAAAATTAATAAACTACCACAGTACCACTTACAGTGTAGTTGTTATTTATTTTGTTTTTCATGATTTGTCACTCCAAACTGATTTAAAACACATAGATTGTATACATTTTCGTACTGGCCTTTTAAAGCCCTTTATTTTGATACCTCACTCGAGGGTCTTGAAGAAAAAAATTTTTTTCAGGCCGCACATTAAAGTGTATAAAATCCGCCATTTTAATTTTTTATGATTTTTATGTACCCAGTAACATTTGCGCCATCAAGACAAATCTAATGACGTATAATTTATCAAAATTGGTAGAGCCGTTAAGTAGTTACGAACTGACATAGGAAACGGTCATTTTATACGATTTATCACTCCAAATTGTTTCCAAATATATAAATTGTATACATTTTCGTATTTGCCTTTTGAATCCCTTTATTTTGATACCCCACTCGAGGGTCTTGAAGAAAAATTTTTTTTTCAGCTCGCACAATAAAGCGCATAAAGTCCGTCATTTTGATTTTTTTTTAAATTTAGGTACCCTATAACACTCGCGTCATCGAAACAAATCTAATGACGTATCATTTATCAAAATCCGTTGAGCCGTTGATTAGTTACAAGCGGACATAGGAATGGACATACATACACACAGGTGAAACACATATACCCAGTCGGGTAATAATAAAAAATCGCGAAGTGACCTTCGCGCGGCTGAACTTGTTTTAAGTCAGTTTCATCAAAATCAGTTTAGTAGTTTAGTATGTGTCGAATTGATAACCTCCTTTTTTAAAGTCTTTTAATAAAAGACTTCCTGTTAGCAAACCAAGCGTATACCACTGAACCGAAGAAGTTTAATCCAAGATCGTTCCGTTAAAAATATAAAAGATAAATAAAAATGTACATTAAAAGAAAAAGCACGGGAAGAACAAATAAACGTTTCTTTGTTCGAACAACACAACAGTTTCGTAGATATTAGCGCACGCTCTGTAAACACACGGACAGGCTATTTTTTGGGTCGTTCATAAATATTTTAAAACTAGCCGATGCACGCGGCTTCGTCTGCGGGGATTTAGCTTTAGAAAGACACAGTTTGAACTCTTAGATTTTTCGGGTTAAACCTTACGCCTCCGAGATGCAAGCTATCTTTGTGCCAAACTTATCATGATCAGCTCAGCAGTAAGCCCTAAAAATGTATTAAAGTATTTTTTTTTCTTTCATTAATATCAACAGTTTTTTTTTTCACGAAAAGTGCCCTTGATCGTTCCTTATTTTTTAACCCCCGACGCAAAAACGACGGGGTGTTATAAGTTTGACGTGTCTGTGTGTGTGTGTGTGTGTGTGTGTGTGTGTGTGTGTGTGTGTCTGTCTGTTCCCCTGTGGCGCTCAAACGGGTGGACCGATTTGAATGCGGTTTTTTTTGTTTGAAAGGTGAATTAGTCGAGAGTGTTCTTAGCTATGTCTGATGAAAATCGGTCCAAGATGGCCGCCGCTACAAAATGGCGGATGATATATTTTTTCGCAACTCCCTTGATATGGGTATCAAATGAAAGGGCTTGACTAGTAGAATAGCACTATTGCAAATTCAAGATGGCCGCCGCCACTAAATGGCGAATGTCGGGGGTTTTTTAAATTTTCAATTTACACTTGTTAAACCCCGATGCAAAAACAACGAGGTGTTATAAGTTTGACGTGTCTATGTGTGTATGTCTGTCTGTTCCACTGTAGTGCACAAACGGGTGAACCGATTTGAATGCGGATTTTTTTGTTTGAAAGGTGAATTAGTCGGGAGTGTTCTTAGCTATGTTTGATGAAAATCGGTCCAAGATGACCGCCGCCACAAAATGGCGGATTACATATCTTTTCACAACTCCCTCAATATGGATATCAAATGAAAGGGCTTGATTATAAAAACATAACTATATTACGATATTTCCTGTATGTCATGCTATCGTTCAGATAATTAATCATTACGAGCGTATTAAGAAACGATTATTTCGAAATCACAGAAAGATATTTCAATTTTATTTATCTGTATATAAATAAGTACCTACCCACTGAGTTAATTAAAACTCAAGCCATTGTTTTACGGGCTTTGTGCGAAAACGAAACGTTTCATTGACTTTGCGTTAGTATTTTTAAGACTTCGTCCGCATGGATATAGGTACTTAGTAAATATTTGCCAGTGAAAGTCCCATCAAAATAGATCCAGCCTTTCGGAGATTAGCCGGAACAAATAGATAAACAGACAAACACAACGCACGCCAGCTTAAGATGATACTTAATCCATACTTTCAAAGGTTCCTGTACAATCCCGGTTCCAAGTTATATTGAACACTGAGGCTTGTGATGGCTGTAATTACTACACAAGTATAAATTAAAAATTTCAAAAACCCCCGACATTCGCCATTTTGTGGCAACGGCCATCTTGGATTTGCAATAGTGCTATTCTACTAGTCAAGCCCTTTCATTTGATACCCATATTAAGGGAGTTGTGAAAAAATATGTAATCCGCCATTTTGTAGCGGCAGCCATCTTGGATAGATTTTCATCAAACATAGCTAACAACACTCTCGACTAATTCACCTTTCAAACAAAATCAACCGCGTTCAAATCGGTTCACGCGTTTGAGCGCTACAGGGGATCAGACAGACACACACACACACAGACACGTCAAACTTATAACAACCCAACGACGACATACCCCATAGACGGATGATAACAGGCACGCGGTGTGAGGTAACAGTTGAGTTTTTTTAGTCTTATATAAGTGGCTGCTCGAAAATTCCGAATTAGTATCGACCAGTTCTGAGCGCCGTAAACACGTCCGCTTTGGCGAATGAAATATAGTGACAAAAAATACAAGGATGCCTTGCTGATTTGTAAAATGGTGTGGTAAAATCTCTCAAACCTCGAGGTAAAGAAAGGTAGCATAACATTTCATCGATAAGTCAGTAAAACTAATTTTACCAAAATAATCATAAATAAAATAATTTATAGCGGGGTTCATCTTATGTTGGTCATGTTCAGAGTAGGAGGAGCTTGAAATCTACTCGCGTTATCGCCGCATCTCTTTTATTCATACTCGCCGCGTAAGTATTTATCTCGTTTCATTAGTTACCTTCTGAACGATAGTGATGTTCAACATCAATTCTATTCTATTGTCGATAGTATGAACATAATAAAGCCGTAGACCGAATTGTTTTTCTCTTAGACGTTGTCCTAATACAACGCGAATGCGCGATCATCGCAAGTTCGCGCGAATTTTACTCGTACGAACTCGCGATCAAACATACTGATCTCGAATAGGTGTCCTAATAGGCAATCGCGCGACAATCGCGTCACGTCGTTGGGCAGTGACTGACTGACTGACTGACTGACAGACTGACTGACTGTGACTGACTGACTGACTGACTGACTGACTGACTGACTGACTGACTGACTGACAGTGACTGACTGACTGACAGTGACTGACTGACTGACTGGTTGACTGACAGTGACTGACTGAATGACAGTGACTGACTGACTGACTAACCGACTGACTGACAGTGACTTACAATGACTAACAGTGACTGACTGACAATGACTGACAGTGACTGACTGAATGACTGACAGTGACTGACAATGACTGACTAACAATTACTGACAGTGACTGACAATGACTGACAGTGACTGACAGTGACTGACTGAATGACTGACAGTTACTGACAGTGACTGACAATGACTGACTGTGACTGACAGTGACTGACAGTAACTGACAATGATTGACAGTGACTGACTGACAATGACTGACAGTGACTGACTGGCTGACAATGACTGACAATGACTGACAGTGATTGACGGTGACTGACTGACAGTGACTGACTGTGACTGACAATGACTGACAGTGACTGATTGACTGACAGTGACTGAAAATGACTGACAGTGAGTGACTGACTGACAGTGACTGACAGTGGCAGACAGTGACTGATGGTGACTGACTGACAATGACTGACAATGATTGACAGTGACTGACTGACAGTGACTGACAGTGACTGACTGGCTGACAGTGACTGACAATGACTGACAATGACTGACTGACAGTGACTGACAGTGACTGGCAATGACTGACAGTGACTGACAGTGACTGACAGTGACTGACTGTCAGTGACTGAAAATGACTGACAGTGAGTGACTGACTGACAGTGACTGACAGTGACTGACTGACAATGACCGACAATGACTGACAGTGACTGTCAATGACTGACTGTGACTGACATTGACTGACAATGACTGACAGTGACTGACAATGACTGACAGTGACTGACTGACAATGACTGAGTGACTGACTGACTGACAGTGACTGACAGTGACTGACTGACAATGAATGACAGTGACTGACTGACTGACTGACAGTGACTGACAGTGACTGACTGACTGACTGACAGTGACTGACTGACTGACTGACTGACAGTGACTGACAGTGACTGACTGAATGACTGACAGTGACTGACTGAATGACTGACAGTGACTGACAGTGACTGACAACCCTTTCCACTCTACCTCTACCTCTACCTCTACCCCTACCTCTACCCCTACCCCTACCTCTACCCCTACCTCTAGGTAGGTAGGTAGATGTAGAGGTAGGGGCAATATAGCAATCTGTAATACAAAATATAAAATAACATTCATACAATATGTTTGGTAGGTAAGTATCTACTTATCGTGTTTTAATCAAACGTGTCCCATCCCTAGTCCGTGTACTTTTCGTAACCTAGGTAAGTACTGACCTTGGTCGGGCCAATCAGAACGCGATTCCCCGCGCCTTCATACTTCAGCTAGTTGCCAGAATTGTTTCAGTAGAATTAAAATAAACATGAGGTGTCTATGGGATGTATCGTCGATGTAACAACCCGTCGTTTTTGCGTCGGGGGTTAATGACTTATTGGTTAATATACAAATAATAACAATTAAACTTCGCTTGTATGAGCTGCACCCGAGATGAACTCATCTTAATATCAGAATATATATAAAAGAAAGCACTTAAAAACACAAAAACAAGCCGTAAAGTCACAATGAATGTAGGAGCGTTGAAAACATAAACGTGAAATATTCCAAACAATCTCTGAACGCTGTATATCTCTTGGAACGTCTTTGGAATAAATATATTCTCGTATTGGCTGCATCTTCATCGGGAAAAGCATTCAGTGGTTTTGAGAGATCGATAAATTTTTAACCCCCGACGCAAAAACGACGGGGTGTTATAAGTTTGACGTGTCTGTGTGTGTGTGTATGTGTTTGTGTGCCTGTCTGTTCCCCTGTGGCGCTGAAACGGGTGGACCGATTTGAATGCGGTTTTTTGTTTGAAAGGTGAATTAATCGAGAGTGTTGTTAGCTATGTTTGAAGAAAATCGGTCCAAGATGGCCGCCGCTACAAAATGGCGGATTACATATTTTTTCATAACTCCCTTAATATGGGTATCAAATGAAAGGGATTGACTAGTAGAATAGCACTATTGCAAATCCAAGATGGCCGCTGCCACGAAATGGCGAATGTCGGAGGAATTTCAAAATAATTTCCTGAAACAACCTGCATGTTGATCCGACAACGTTTTTCCAACACCGTAACTCCGACATGCTGGTTCTGATGGCACGAATTCCGGAATAATAATTCTCTCTCGCTCTCGCGTAATAATAGTTCTTTCCTCATGAATAAAGATTTGTTGGCAACTTTTACGACCCGATTATGAGGCAATTTGGAGAGTCTGTTCAAAATTAGGTACATACGCAAAAGATCTTTTAAAATTAGTTTTAATATCTTTGAGAGTACGTCGCAAGTTTTTTTTCATGTAGCTATAAAAGATTTAAAAAAAAAAACTTCATTCGATGTCAAAGACTTGGACAGTCGGCTGCCAAAACTGTTCTGAAAAGATATATTATTTTTTAAACGGGCACCAATGTCGCAGGCCAAGTCTGCGGGAGAGGCAAAGGTAACTCTGCCTGCAGTGTCCACTTTCTATAGAACCTCTGGGAATGATCATCAAAATATGACGTCTTCATGTTTTAATGCTCTTAAAAAATAATTTAAACCGCTCTTTTTTTTTCGTTATTTTTCTCATTTCTGAGGGTTACAATCCTTTCCATTAATCACAAAGTGGCTCTACAATTTTGTTTTCTTAGGGGACGACGAATTAAGAGACATAAAAATGCATTAAAACATACCTCAAGTTGTGTATTGTATGGAAAATAGTATTAAACGTGAACGTATGAACGGATTTTACAGTACGTATTTTCATTTAAAAAAAAACTTTGATCAATTTAATGCACTAGTGCAATTTGATGAGAGTGGTAAATCGATATTAGCTAACTCTACCTCAAGAGGGTGTTTGCGAAGTCAAAAATGACGGGACATAAAATGTTGAATAGAAATGCATAATTTAACAAATGAATCAATTTTAATTTAGCAAAATAATTTTGTTTTCATTGTATGCCCGAGCATTGTCAACTTTGCACATTCTGCGCATTTTGCCCATAGCATCGAGACTTTACATAGGTATTAGCGTCATTTTATGCTAGTGATCGGTCAAACTGGACATGTGGGTCAATGTCTGCGCGCACGTCACGGGCCAAGGTTCGATTCCCACAAATACCTGGACAATATTAATGGCCGAATAAGACTAGCTGAGGCCCACAACTTCATCAGCGTGGATTTTGGTTTTTTGAAAATCCCGCGGAAACACTTCAATTTTTCGGGATAAAAGTAGGCTATGTCCTTTACCAAGGTCTAGTCTAGCTCTGTACCTTTCGTCAAAATCGGTTCAGTGGTTTAGACGTGAAAGCATTGAAAGCGGTTTAGCCTGTAAAAATCCCGTCAAAATAGCCGACTCTAAGATTAGCCGAAAAAAATCCTCATAAAAGGCAATTATTTTGAAATGTCAGACAAACCTTTCATTTTTATTCATTCGTATAGATTATTCTAGGTATCTAATAGTTTATCACCTCCCTGAAACCTCTCAAAACCGCACCCACATAATAATAATGAGTCATTCACACATCCCAAAATAATAAGCCGCCAGACACGGCGACGCGTAAATACATTATATTACGCGCTCACGACAGATTTACGACATGACTAGCTAACGCCCGCGACTCCGCGTGGATTCGTATAAATCTCATACAAACTTTCAACCCCTATTTAACCCCATTAGGGGTTGAATTTTAAAAAATTCTTTCTTAGCGAATGTCTACGTCATAATAGCTATCTGCATGCCAAATTTCAGCCCGAACCGTCCTGTGGTTTCAGCTGTGCGTTGATAGATCAGTCAGTCAGTCATACCTTTTCCTTTTGTATAATTAAATTAGATTTTGCCCGCGTCTTCATCAAATTATGGGAACCTTTACCAGGCTGTACCAGGACGAAAAGTATCCCACACTCTCCAGGGTGTCTAGCATGTGACACTCGAGAAAATTATCCCTACACTTTTTCTCGTCGAAGACAATATAGTCTGATTTTTAATTCGCTGGAAATGGTACGTAGAAAAGGAAACACAAAAAATGCTGTATATTTAATAGGTTTACGGATTATACAGAACCGTACGTCTATTTTACCCGACTACACCACAAAAGCAGGGTTATGAGTTCGAGTTCGTATATAGGTACATAGACTGCCAAACTTTGTCTCATATCCCTCGTGTGAGTATGAATGATCATCTGTTCCTTCGTTCCAGTACTTGTCGATATACATAGGTGGGCAGAAGACATCAAACGAGACGTACGGACACGTTGGATATAAGAAGCACAAGACCGCGGCGTGTGGGCCCTACAAGTTTATATCCAACAGTAAACGTCTGTCGGTTGTCGATGATAGACCAAACCAGAGAACCTGAGTTACCAACGAGGCTACGATGCGAAGAAAACAAGCAATTCTCCAAATCGGTTCAGGCGCCTTTGAGTAATCGGGGAGCATACATATAAACATACCCACGAATTGATAACCTCCTCCTTTCTTCCTTAGAGTCGATTAAAACCTGTGCAGCCTCCGGAGCTAACAAATTGTTTTGGAGGGCCATCAAGGCGTGGAATCTCTCCGAATGTGTCGATGCGCTGGCCGCCCGCCAACTGCCAACGTTTCAATTACCGTATAAATGTGCTTACGGCGGTTTACTCTAGTATTTTTATAGTGTTTTTACGGGAAGTGGTCTTATCGTGTCATATAATATGTTTGATAGAATGGGATGCGATCTTTTGGAACTAAGGTACGCGCTGCCACTCGACAGCCGCGTTCCAGACGCGCCCTGGTCTGAGAAGAACCCACAACAAACTCAGCCGGACTTATTTTACCCGACTACGACAAAGCCAAAAGGAAGGGTTATGATTTTAGCAGTCTATGTATATTGTATATGTATGTAGTATGATTTTAGCAGTCTATGTATAATATTGTATATGTATGTAGTATATTATACTGTGCCTCCTGTGACAGGTGATACAAGTCAAAAATCACCATTTTACAGGAGAGCAAAAACAAGATTAAAAAAATTCTAGTTCGCGATCTAATTGGGCTAGGTTAAACTTGAGTGCTTTCTTTTGTAGATAAAAACATTCACTTTCACTGTGTATTTAAATTTTTGCGGTAAATATTATAGTTTTAAAGTAATTCTTGAAAAACCTGTGAGTTGTACCTTTTTTAATTTCTAATCGATGCTAAAATTACGTGATAAATGATACAAGTACAGTTAAATTACGTTACACCTATATATTGTCTTCGTGTAAATTGATATACATAAAGTAAAAATATCTAATAACTCATTAGAATATATTCCCAACCCAATGGTGCTCAAACAAAGGATAAATGTAATATCTCAAAGATGAGATTTTTTTACTTATCAGTCCCCTATTTTAAC
The DNA here is from genome assembly GCA_920104075.1 of Melanargia galathea. Classification (NCBI taxonomy): domain Eukaryota; kingdom Metazoa; phylum Arthropoda; class Insecta; order Lepidoptera; family Nymphalidae; genus Melanargia; species Melanargia galathea. Next base: position 19,151,486 of record OV049858.1, on the reverse strand, counting down.
AATTTAGCTGAATTGTATCAGTTTGCTAAAATTTTGGTCTTCTGAAAAATGTGTTAAATAATACAACTCATGTTATACCCCTCACTAAAATGCATTTTTATGGTGCAAATAAATACAAGTTTTACAAAAATAAATCAACGTTTGTGAAACTTCTTCTTAACCAATAATTCACTAATAAAATACTAGCTGATGCCCACAACTTCATTTCGGGTGTATTCTTAGAAGTATCTTATATCGATTTCCAGGATGTAAACTGCAAAAATATAAAGGTTTTTATCTTCAATATGATGGACTCCCACACAAAGATTTAACCCCTATTTCAACCCCTTCAAGCCTTTATTTCGCAACAAATGATAACTTATGTTGGTTTCCAAAGTCTAAATTATCTCTGTTCCAAATTTCATCAAAATCGGTTTTGCGGTTTAGGCGTGAAAGCATAATATACAGAGTTACATTCGCATTTATAATATTAGTATGGATTAAGTCCTTACATATTATTAAACTGGCGTTTTATTGAACTGGCTACTATGATCTCATATATCTTGGCGTATTCCAAATTTAAATTTATTTCAAAACTTGTTTTTTGAATCTAGTGATTCTAAAAAATGATTCTAAAAAGTGATTCTAAATAATTTCCATTTTTTGAAATGATTGACATCAATCTGTTCAAAAAATGGAAAACTTATCGCATTATTTACGAATACGAGTTCCACAGTGGCACCAGTACTGCAAAAACAATTCGAAGGATTAATGATGAGTATGGGGAAACCCTTACTGTTTAAAGCATGGTACGATTTTTGTTCCAACGTTTTTGTTCTGGAAATTTTGACCTAAAAACAAACCCCGTGGACGGCTGGAAACCCTAGTTGACAATGAAGAAATAAAGATGATTGTGGTAGCGGATCTATCGCAAACTATGTTAGAGTTAGTGGCAGGCTTCGGTGTGAGTGATATAATAATATTAATTCACTTAAAACTAATTTGAAAAGTGAAAAGTCGAGAAATAGGTACCTACCGCATGAATTGAGTGGAGCACACTAACAAACACGCATTAAATGCTGCGTTACATTACTCAATTGTCACAATAACGACGGAATTTTGAATCGTATTGTTATCAGTAAGTATAATGGTGTACGACAGTCGGAAATGCTCATCACAGTGGTTGAATCCAAGAAAACTGGCGAAACCCAACTGGTGAAACTGTCCCAAACGAAAGTTGACTCAGAAAAAACTACTGGTGGACCAGTGCTGGTATCATACACTATGGCTTCCTAAGATCTGGCCAGACAATAAAGATAGATCAACAATTTCAAACCATGATGGAAACGTCACCAGTTAAACAGCCTAAACTGGTCATTTCTCTTGCCCAGTGCTGTTAACTTAGACCAACGCTAAACCTCATACTTCACAACAGACAGTCTTAGCGACTGTTAATAAAGGTGCTGCGATTGAAATATCTCCAATACCCATCACTCTCCTCGGGAGTTTGCTTCAACAGATTACTACTTTTTTCGGAATTTAGTCAATTTCTTGCAAGGAAAACAATTCAATAACAAAGTCCTAATATTTTAAAACTCTGTAAAACTCATGATCGCGCTCCTGAATAAAGTATAGCAAAACAGATATTACTTCTTATCGGTTGAAACAGTAATCTTGAAGTGGTAGGCTATTGGTATTGTCTTTATTGTAATCGTAATAGCGTTAGCTTTACCTCGTTTCAAATAATCCATAGTCTTGTATTCATCATCCTTGAATTCATTTTGTGTAAGAAAAACAGGGAATATTTTCTTTGGTATGCAAAACAGATCGAACATCACACCACATCAACTTTCCAATGCAAGAGTAAGAAATTGCTTGAAAACATGTTGAATCACAAGTCATTTAGATAACAGTAACTATCTAAACTTTGCTGTTTTGTTTGAAGCTGTACGCACTAGTTGGTACCAATCTCTTTGCAAGTGAATAACCATACTCATGTGCTTCTTCTTACGCTCAATTAACGCATGGTTGGTGTCAATCTCCATAAGAGTATGACTTGACGATTTCACTTGTATCATTTAGCACGTCTCCTTCTTCATACATTTTTTCTAGATTTGGTTTGAGTTTTAGATACAATTCAATTTATATTCGTTTACACAGATAATGTTGATTTGTACACAATGATGCAAGTCGAGATGTATCACTGATCACAAATTAGGCATAAATTTAGATTGTGATTATTAGGTATATGTATAATTGTACCCTAATCAGTTTTGAAAAAAATCTGTTCAAAGTGATATAACTCTAATTATATCGATATTCACGATAAATATACTAAAAATAAAATGTGAAAATTAATATAATCGCACTTATACCACGAAGCACGAAAAATAATGCATGCAGAAAATTACTTATTGAGGTTACAACTTGAAATATATCTATATGCACGATATTTTTGCAAAAATGCTGCCACTTATATCACTTTGCACAAAATTATCTCCGAAACTATAATAGTTAGAAGAACGTCGGTTAGACCAAAAAAAAGCTAATTTTTTTCTGATCATTTCTATGTAAAAATCTCAAAAAGGGTACAACTCGACTTAGATCACTCATCACAGGAGGCACAGTTGTATCCGATTGTGTTTTCCAACTTCCACCGTAGCGCCTAAACTACTGGACTGATTTTGATGAATGAGGTGTCAAATGATTCGTTGTTATGGTCCGGGTGAAATAGGCTACATTTTATTTACGTACAAAATCGAGAAGTGACCTTCACGTGGCTTTCTAGATTATTGAATTAGTTTCGGATAGACATAACAGATGGCGCCACTAGCTGCTTGCCTCGCGCTCTCTGCGCATTAAAATATTATTATTAAATTATTAAGCGTAGTTGCGTATTAATTTACGAACTTTTTCTTGTTGTCAAAAACACCAGACACCTGCGAGACAATACTCGCCTAGAATCGTCGGGTATGACCAATCCGGCGATCAGTGGCGGCTTGCCAAGCGGAGAAACACCACATTAGCTAATAACACTTGTCGGAAACGATGTGGCCGAATTGCGCATCACGTACCGTAACGTCTCCTAAGGTAATGTCTCCACCACCACCACTACAGACTTTTTCAAGGTCCCACTGCTGGGCACAAGCCTCCTCTCTCATAGGAGAGAGGGATTTACCTACCAAGCTGCTCCAATGCGAATTGACAGTCTTTAACGACTATTGTCACGTGATAGTGATAATAACCGGAGCCGACTGCTTAACGTGCTCTCCGAGGCACGGTGGTGAATCATCGCCAACTACCAATTGCTGGCACTGAGAATTTCTTGACGAAAAACCCGATACTTAACAATTATTTGCCCGACCCAGGAATCGAACCCAGGACCTCGTGATCTGCAATCGAATATGCTGACCACTAGATGACGGAGGCAGTTGTCTACTGCGGTAATGTCTACTTGCAACTAATCATTGAGGTGTAAGTGGACATTTCTCTGAAACGAAGACAGGGGAAAGTAGTGATGATTATCTACTGACAAGATACCTCAAAAATGAACGCGAAAAAAAAAATATCCTGTATTTTTAAAAGTTCGCAATGTAATGCAATCAGCTGACGCCTAAGTATTTAAAGTTGTCGCCAGCCGGCCGCCGCTTACGGCTTTGACCCCGACTTGAGCACGCCATTGCTGGTTTGAAAAATACTAAATACTTAACCACTAATACTACCAACTAGTTTATTCGCGTTCTTTTTTTAAAACGCGACGGGGTGTTATAAGTTTGACGTGTCTGTGCGTGTGTGTGTGTCTGTCTGTTCCCCTGTAGTGCTCAAACGGGTGGACCGATTTGAATGCGGTTTTTTTTTGTTTGAAAGATTAATTAGTCGAGAGTGTTGTTAGCTATGTTTGATGAAAATCGGTCCAAGATGGCCGCCACTACAAAATGGCGGATTATATTTTCTTTCATGACTCCCTTAACATGGGTATCAAATGAAAGGACTTGACTAGTAGAATAGCACTATGCAAATCCAAGATGGCCACCGCCAAATAATGGCGAATGTCGGGGGGTTTTTTAAATTAATTATACTATATATAGCTCGATTACCACTGACTGACTGACTCACTCATTGACATAATTGTTCTCCTAGAAAGAGACAGAAAACGATATAATGATGTATGGGAGATGTGTTTGAATGCGGGAGAGGAGTAGGGAAAAATTATGACATTTCGGAAAAACAAGATGGCGGCCGGCGTGATTTTTGTAACTTTTTTGTTTTCTAACCAATTTTGTTAAAACTCGCAGGTTTTTAAGAAATTAGTAATTGATTATTAGAAAAAGTGGAAAAAATTGGAAAAACAAGATGGCGGCCGAGATTTAGATTTTTAAAATTTTTGATTTTTCGACCCCAAACCGCGGCACCACAGCGCCAAAACGGGGTAGTTGAGCATAATATTTTTTTCCTGTTTCCGCCCACAATTATCCTTAATTTTGACAAAACGGGAGTGGTTTTCAAAAATTCAAGATGGCGGCTGTTGTGGCAGCCATTCAGTTTGAGGTACGAAAAAGCACAATTTTAAAATTCAAATTTCTCACAGTTGGCAACATCGGAACGTTTCGACTTCTATGAAGGGATTGTTTGCATTGACTCGAGGTATAAATTGGCGATAAAAAAATACCCCACTTTTGGGGAAATTTCAAGATTTACCCCAAAAATTAAAAAATCGAAATACGGACTTTTTGCAAAATCCGAGTATGAGCAACCATGTGTTTTACTTGTACCAATGACATTTGAGTATTTTTGTCCTCGGGGACTGGCAACACTGGAATTTATCAAAGAAAAAGTGATTTTCGCGACATGGTCTTTTTTCAGGGGCAATCATTTCGCCTGGGTGCGAGTGAGATGGAACATGTAAACGTCGTCAGGAGCGGTATATCTTGTAGTTAATGGTAAAATTAAAAAACTTTCTATAATGTATCTGTCAAACGAGTTGGCGGCCATTTTGTATTGTTGTTGGGTGTTTTTGAAAATTTTAATCATGTTTTTGAGGCAGTTGGCAACATTTTAGAAAGTTGACATGTATGAATCGATTATGTAACTCAACCGGCAGTATCGAGGTATGTACACAGTGTTGCCACATTTAGGGTAGTTTTTGAGATTTCCCCAAAAATTTCCTCCTGAAAAATTTTGTATGAAAAATTTTTTTTTCACTAATGGTTTCATAAAGAAGACAAAAATTTATTCCGAAAAAAATATGGAGAGAGCTGATGATTGAGGGTTTCGGAGACGGGTGAAGGGCACGCTGAAGGTATTGAAGATAGGTGGGGGGTGCTCGAGCAAATGTCATTCGAAACGTCGTCCAATTGGGAGTGAACTGAAAAAAAATTCAAAATGGCGAAAAAAAGATGGCCGCCATACAAATTTCATCAGTATCCATCTCGGAGGGTATAAAAGATGGAAGAGTGGTTTCTTAGCAAAAGATGATCAAAATCCGAAGGTCTACTTGATGAATGGAAAAAAAATTCAAAATGGCGGAATTCATTTTTTCATAGAAAATGTATGGTGAATATTGAATTGCCTTTAATGCGGTTCTTCAGAGAATTCTCACAGAAAAATATGGGAAGACATGATGATTGAGGGTTAGTAAGATGGTTGGGGAACCCGGGAAGTGTATTGTAGATAGAAAAGGGCTGCTCAAACAAAAACAAGATGGCGGCTGACGTGATTTTTGTAACTTTTTTGTTTTCCTACCGATTTCATTAAAACTTGCAATTTTAGAAGAAATTAGGAAACGATTAATAGAAAAAGTAGAAAAAATTTAAAAAACAAGATGGCGGCTTACGTGATTTTTGTAACATTTTTGTTTTCCTACCGATTTCGTTCAAACTCGCAATTCTAGAAGAAATTAGGAAACGATTAATAGAAAAAGTAGAAAAAATTTAAAAAACAAGATGGCGGCTTAGCTGTAGTCTTTCAAATTTTCGATTTTTCGACCCCGAACCGCGGCGCCACAGCACCGAAACGGGTTGGTTGAGGATAATATTTTTTTCGTGTTTCCGTCTACAATTATCCTGTATTTTAAATATTCAAGATGGCGGCTGTCGTGGCGGCCATTCAGTTTGAGGTACGAAAAAACGCAATTTTAAAATTCAAATTACAGTTGACAACATCGGAGCGTTTCTACTTCTATGAAGCTATTGTATGTACAGTACAGTACTTGAAGTATAGATTGGTGAAAAAAATACCCCATTTTTGGGGAAATTTCAAGATCTACCCCAAAAATTAAAAAATCGAAATACGAACTTTTTGCAAAATCCGAGTATGAGCAACTACATTTTTTACCTGTACAAACGAAATTTGGATATTTTTATCGCCAGGGACAGGCAACACTGAAATTTATCAAAGAAAATGTTGTTTTCGCGATACGGTCTTTTTTCAGGGGTGATCATTTCGCCAGTGTGCGAGCGAGATGAAAACTTGAAACGTCATCAGGAGCGGTATCTCCTGTATTTAATGGAAAAATTATTCAACTTTCTAAAATAAATCTGTAAAATGTGTTAACGGCCATTTTGTATTTTATTTGTTTTGGAATTGATTTTGAACATGTTTTTGAGGCAGTTGGCAACATTTTGGAAAGTTGAAATGTATCAATCGTCTGTGTAACTTAACCGGCAGTATCGATAAATGTAAACAGTGTTGCCACCTTCGGGGTAGTTTACGAGATTTTCCCCAAAAATTTTCTCCTGTAAAATTTTGTATGAAATTTTTTTTTTCACAAATGTGAGACCATTTGTGAAAAAAGACAAAAATTTATTCAGAAAAAAAATATGGATAGAGCTGATGATTGAGGAAATCTGAGACGGGTGAAGGGCACGCTTAAGGTATTGAAGATAGGTGGGAGGTGCTCGAGCAAATGTCACTCGAAACAGCTTCCAATTGGCAGTGAGCTGGAAAAATATTCAAAATGGCGGAAAAAAGATGGCCGCCATTCAAATTTCATCAGTGTCCATCTCAAAGGGTATAAAAGATGGTTTCTTATCAAAAGATGATCAGGACCTTCGGATCCTGTACACTAGAAAAAAAAAAAAAATTCAAAATGGAGGAATTTATTTCGGACCGACTAGGGACCGACTACGGACCGACTAGAGATCGACTACGGACCGTCTACGGACCGACTACGGACTGAATACAGACCGACTACGGACCGACTATGGACCGACTACGGACCGACTAGAGACCGACTAGGGACCAACTATGGACCGACTAGGGACCGACTAAGGACCGACTACGGACCGACTAGAGACCGACTACGGACCAACTACGGACCGACTAGGGTAGACCGACTAGGGACCGACTACGGACCGATTATGGATCGACTACGGACCGATTATGGATCGACTACGGACCAACTAGGGACCGACTACGGACCGACTACAGACCGACTAGAGACCGACTACGGACCGACTACGGACCGACTACGGACCGACTACGGACCGACTACGGACCGACTACGGACCGACTACGGACCGACTACGGACCGACTACGGACCGACTAGAGACTGACTAGGGACCGACTAGAGACTGACTAGGGACCGACTATGGACCGACTAGGGACCGACTAGGGACCAACTAGGGACCGACTAGAGACCGACTAGGGACTAACTACGGACCGACTAGGGACCGACTAGGGACCGACTACGGACCGACTAGAGACCGACTACGGACTGACTACGGACCGACTACGGACTGACTACGGACCGACTAGGGACCGACTAGGGACCGACTAGGGACCGACTACGGACCGACTAGGGACCGACTACGCACTGACTATGGACCGACTACGGACCGACTAGGGACCGACTAGCGACCGACTAGGGACCGACTAGGGACTGACTAGAGACCGACTAGGGACCGACTAGGGACCGACTACGGACTGACTACGGACCGACTAGAGACCGACTAGGGACCGACTACGGACCGACTAGAGACCGACTAGGGACCGACTAGGAACCGACTACGGACCGACTAGAGACCGACTAGGGACTGACTAGGGACTGACTAGGGACCGACTACGGAACGACTAGGGACCGACTAGGGACCAACTACGGACTGACTATGGACCGACTACGGCCCGACTAGGGACCGACTACGGACCGACTATGGACCGACTAGGGACCGACTAGGGACCAACTAGGGACCGACTAGGGACCGACTAGGGACTAACTACGGACCGACTAGGGACCGACTAGGGACCGACTACGGACCGACTAGAGACCGACTAGGAACCGACTAGGAACCGACTATGGACCGACTAGGGACCGACTACGGACCGACTAAGGACCGACTAGGGACCGACTACGGACCGACTACGGACCGACTACGGACCGACTACGGACTGACTACGGACCGACTACGGACTGACTACGGACTGACTAGGGACCGACTAGGGACCGACTAGGGACCGACTACGGACCGACTAGGGACTGACTACGCACTGACTATGGACCGACTACGGACCGACTAGGGACCGACTAGCGACCGACTAGGGACCGACTAGGGACCGACTAGAGACCGACTAGGGACCGACTAGGGACCGACTACGGACTGACTACGGACCGACTAGAGACCGACTAAGGACCGACTACGGACCGACTAGAGACCGACTAGGGACCGACTAGGAACCGACTACGGACCGACTAGAGACCGACTAGGGACTGACTAGGGACTGACTAGGGACCGACTACGGACCGACTAGGGACCGACTAGGGACCAACTACGGACTGACTATGGACCGACTACGGCCCGACTAGGGACCGACTACGGACCGACTATGGACCGACTACGGACCGACTAGGGACCGACTAGCGACCGACTAGGGACCGACTAAGGACCGACTGGGGACTTTTCGAGATTTCCCCAAAAATTTTCTCCTGTAAAATTTTATATGATTTTTTTTTTTTACAAATGATTTCACAGAGTAGACAAAAATTCATTCGGAGAAAAAATATTGCGAGAGCTGATGATTGAGGATTTTGGAGACAAGTGAAGGATACAGAAGGGTAGAGTGCAGCCCCATGTTGTTGGTACTCAAACTTCTTATCTTCGTCTTTATGCTCACGTGGTCAGATTTTTAAAAGCTTATATCCGAAACTAGGTGATGCCCCATGTAGTTGGTACTCAAACTTCTTATTTTCGCGATGTCTGTGTGCTTACATGGTGAGATTTTTAAAAGCTTATATCTCCGAAACTATAGGGTGCAGCCCCATGTTGTTGGTACTCAAATTTTCGCGACGTCTATATGCTCACATGGTCAGATTTTTAAAAGCTTATATCTCTAAAACTATAGGGTGCAGCCCCATGTTGTTGGTACGCAAAATTCTTATTTTCACGATGTCTGTGTGTTTACGTTGTCAGATTTTTAAAAGCTTATATCTACGGAACTATAGGGTCAAGCCCCATGTTGTTGGTACTCAAACTTACTTTCGCGATGTCTAGATGTTCACGTGATCAAATTTTTAAAAGTTTATATCTCCGAAACTATAGGGTGCAACCCCATGTTATTATTACTCAAACTTCTTATTTTTGCGATGTCTATGTGCTCACGTTATCAAATTTTTAAAAGCTTATATCTCCGAAATTATAGGGTGCAGCCCCATGTTGTTTTATAATGCCGAACGTCCCCGCGAGCTGCTTTAGCAGCTCGCGCACCGAGCAACTAGTTAATATATATATAGCTGCTCGTGCTGATTCATTCACTGACTGACTGACTGACTGATTGATCACCTCTCCTGAACAATTTTGTATGAAAAATTTTTTTTTCAATAATGGTGTCGTAGAGAGGACAAAAATTCATTCGGAACAAAAATATGGAGAGAGCTGATGATTGAGGATTTCAGAGACGAGCGACGGGCACGCTTAAGGTATTGAAGATAGGTGGGGGGTGCTCGAGCAAATGTCACTCGAAACGTCATCCAATTGGCAGTCAGCTGAAAAAAAATTCAAAATGGCGAAAAAAAGATGGCCGCCATACAAAATTCGTCGGTCTCCATCTCGAAGGGTATACAAGATGGAAGAGTGGTTTCTTCGCAAAAGATGATCAGGATCCGTAGGTCTACTCGATGAATAGAAAAAAAATTCAAAATGGCGGAATTTAATTTTCCATAGAAAATGTATGGCGAATATTGAAAAGACTACAAGTTATGAATTATGCAAGGCTGTGATCCGGTTATTTGGAGAAATCTCAAAGAAAAATATGGGAAAACATGATGATTGAGGGTTTGGAAGACGGTTGAGCAGCCCGGGCAGGGTATTGTAGATAGGTGGGAGGTGCTCAAACAAAAATTACTCGAAACCTCATCCAATTGCCACTGAGCTGAAAAAACCCCAAAATGACGGATTCAAGATGGCGGCTATACAAATTTCGTCGGTGTCTATCTTACTAAGTATACAAGATGTAAGAGTGGTTTCTTGGAAAAAGATGATCAATACTTAAAGATCTACTTGATGAGCAGAATGATTCGAAGTAAATATATGGAGAATGATAATGATCGAGGATTAGGAATATGGGAGAGATAGGTGAGGCTGCTCAAACCAAAATACCCGAAAGCGAAACCTCGCGGTCCGCTTGCGGGCCGCGCACCCACGCGCCCTACTAGTTAATATATATATAGCTGCTCGTGCTGATTCACCACTCACTCACTCACTGATTGATCACCCCTCCTGTAAAATTTTGTATGAAAAGTTTTTTTTTCATGCATGGTTTTGTATAGAAGACAAAAATTCATTCGGAACAAAAATATGGAGAGAGCTGATGATTGAGGATTTCGAAGACTGGTGAAGAGCACGCTAAAGGTATTGTAGATAGGTGGGGGGTGCTCGAGCAAATGTCACTCAAAACTTCATCCAATTGGCAGTCAGTTGAAAAAAAATTCAAAATGGCGAAAAAAAGATGGCCGCCATACAAATTTCGTCGGTGTCCATCTTGGAGGGTATAAAAGATGGAAGAGTGGTTTCTTCGCAAAAGATGATGAAAATCCAAAGGTTTACTTGATGAATTGAAAAAAAATTCAAAATGGCGGAATTTATTTTTCCATAGAAAATGTATGGCGAATATTGAAGAGACTACAAGTTGTGAACTATGCAAGGCTTTTTTTGGAGAACTCTCAAAGAAAAATATGGGAAGACATGATGATTGAGGGTTTGGAAGTTGGTTGAGGAGCCCGGGCAGGGTATTGAAGATAGGTAGGAGGTGCTCAAACAAAAATTACTCGAAACGTCATCCAATTGGCAGTGAGCTGAAAAAAAGTCCAAAATGGCGGATTCAAGATGGCGGCCATATAAACATCGGTGTCTATCTCACCAAGTATAAAAGATGGAAGAGTGGTTTTTGCCAAAAGATGATTAAGACCTTAAGTTCTACTTGATGAGCAATTCTGCTCATCAATTCAAAGAAAAAATATGGAGAGTGATAATGATCGAGGATTAGGAATAGGGGAGAGATAGGTGGAGGCTGCGAAACCAAAATACCCGAAAGCGAAACCTCGCGGTCCGCTTGCGGGCCGCGCACCCACGCGCCCTACTAGTTAATTAATATATATATAGCTGCTCGTGCTGATTCACTCACTCACTCATTGATCACCTCTCCTGAACAATTTTGTATGAAAAATTTTTTTTTCAATAATGGTGTCGTATAGAGGACAAAAATTCATTAAGAGGAAAAATATGGAGAGAGCTGATGATTGAGGATTTCAGAGACGAGCGACGGGCACGCTTAAGGTATTGAAGATAGGTGGGGGGTGCTCGAGCAAATGTCACTCGAAACGTCATCCAATTGGCAGTTAGCTGAAAAAAAATTCAAAATGGCGAAAAAAAGATGGCCGCCATACAAATTTCGTCGGCGTCCAACTCGGAGGGTATAAAAGATGGAAGAGTGGTTTCTTCGCAAAAGATGATCAGGATTAAAAGGTCTACTGGATAAATAGAAAAAAAATCAAAATGGCGGAATTTATTTTTCCATAGAAATTGTATGACGAATGTTGAAGAGACTACAAAGTACAAGTTGTGGACTATGCAAGGCTTTGATGCGGTTCTTTGGGGATGTCTCAAAGAAAAATATGGAAAGACATGAAGATTGAGGGTTTGGAAGATGGTTGAGGAGTCCGGGCAGGGTATTGTAGATGGATTGGGGCTGCTCAAACAAAAAATACTCAGAACCTCATCCAATTGGCACTGAGCTGAAGAAAACATCAAAATGGCGGATTCAAGATGGCGGCTATACAAATTTCGTCGGTGTAGATCTCACCAAGTCTAAAAGATCGAAGAGTGGTTTTTTGACAAAATATGATCAAGACCTTTAGATCTACTTGATGAACAGAAAAAAACAAGATATTGTCAGAATTTATTTTTTCACACAAAAAAAAATTTTTTTCATTGATGGTTTCGTATAGAAGACAAAAATTGATACGGAGGAACAAGTATAAATTAAAAATTTAAAAAACCTCCGACATTCGCCATTTTGTGGCGGCGGCCATCTTGAATTTGCAATAGTGCTATTCTACTAATCAAGCCCTTTCATTTGATACCCATATTAAGGGAGTTGTGAAAAAATATGTAATCCGCCATTTTGTAGCGGCGGCCATCTTTTACCGATTTTCATCAAACATAGCTAACAACACTCTCGACTAATTCTCCTTTCAAACCAAAAAAACCGCATTCAAATCGGTCCACCCGTTTGAGCGCCACAGGGGAACAGACAGACAGACACACACACACACACACACACACACACACACACACACACACACACACAGACACGTCAAACTTATAACACCCCGTCGTTTTTGCGTCGGGGGTTAAAAATATGGAAAAAGCTGATGATTGAAGATTTTGAAGATAGGTGAGGAACACGGCCAGGGTATTAAAGATATGTGAAGGCTGCTCAAACAAAAACAATACTCGAAACCCCGCGGTTCGCTTTAGCGGGCCGCGCAGCCACGCGACCTACTAGTTAATAAATTTATATATATAGCTGCTCGTGCTGATTCATTGACTGACTCACTGATTGATCACCCCTCCTGTAAAATTTTGTATGAAAAATTTTTTTTTCACTAATGGTTTCGTATAGACGACAAAAATTCATTCGGAACAAAAATATGGAGAGAGCTGATGATTGAGGATTTCAGAGACGAGCGAATGGCACGCTTAAGGTATTGAAGATAGGTGGGGGGTGCTCGAGCAAATGTCACTCGAAACATCATCCAATTGGCAGTGAGCTGAAAAAAAATTCAAAATGGCGAAAAAAAGATGGCCGCCATACAACTTTCGTCGGTCTCCATCTCGGAGGGTATAAAAGATGGAAGAGTGGTTTCTTCGCAAAAGATGATCAAAATCCAAAGGTCTACTCGATGAATAGAAAAAAAATTCAAAATGGCGGAATTTATTTTTCCATAGAAAATGTATGGCGAATATTGAAGAGACTACAAGTTGTAAACTATGCAAGGCTTTGATACGATTCTTTGGAGAACTCTCAAAGAAAAATATGGAAAGACATGATGATTGAGGGTTTGGAAGATGGATGAGGAGCCCGGGCAGGGTATGTTAGATAGATGGGAGGTGCTCAAACAAAAATTACTCAAAACCTCATCCAATTGGCACTGAGCTGAAAAAAACAAAATGGCGGATTCAAGATGAAACCACTCTTCCATCTTTTATGCTTGGTGAGATAGACTCTGACGAAATTTGTATAGCCGCATACAAATTTCGTCAGAGTCTATCTCACCAAGCATAAAAGATGGAAGAGTGGTTTCTGGGAAAAAGATGATCAAGACCTAAAAGTCTACTTGATGAACAGAAAAAAACAAGATGGCAGAATTTATTTTTCTACACAAAAAAAAAATTATTGATGGAAAAATACGGAAAGAGCTGATGATCGAAGATTTTGGAGACGGATGAAGAGCACGGCGAGGGTATTGAAGATAGGTGGGACGTGCTCAAACAAAAACTACTCGAATCCTCGCGGTCCGCTTGCGGGCCGCGCACCCACGCGCCATACTAGTATATATATATAGCTGTTCGTGCTGATTCACTGACTCACTGACTCATTGATCACCTCTCCTGTAAAATTTTGTATGAAAAAGTTTTTTTTCACTGACTATTTCATATAGAGGACAAAAATTCATTCAGAGGAAAAATATGGAGAGAGCTGATGATTGAGGATTTCAGAGACGAGCGACGGGCACGCTTAAGGTATTGAAGATAGGTGGGGGGTGCTCGAGCAAATGTCATTCGAAACGTCATCCAATTGACAGTTAGCTGAAAAAAAATTCAAAATGGCGAAAAAAATATGGCCGCCATACAAATTTCTTCGGTCTCCATCTCGGAGGGTATAAAAGATGGAAGAGTGGTTTTTTCGCAAAAGATGATCAGGATCGGAAGGTCTACTCGATGAATAGAAAAAAAATTCAAAATGGCGGAATTTATTTTTCCATAGAAAATGTATGGCGAATATTGAAGAGACTACAAGTTGTAAACTATGCAAGGCTTTGATGCGGTTCTTTGGAGAACTCTCAAAGAAAAATATGGGAAGACATGATGATTGAGGGTTTGGAAGATGGTTGAGGAGCCCGGGCAGGGTATCGCAGATAGGATGAGGTTTTGAGTAAGTTTTGTTTGAGAACCTCCCATAATTGGCACTGAGCTGAAAAAAAAAACAAAATGGCGGATTCAAGATGGCGGCTATACAAATTTCGTCGGTGTCTATCTCACCAAGTATACAAGATGGAAGAGTGGTTTCTTGGCAAAAGATGATCAAGAACTAAAGATCTACAATTTGATGAACAGAAAAAATTCTTTCAGAATTTTTTTAGAATTTTTTTCAGACAAAATATATGGCGAATATTGAAGAGACTATAAGTTGGGAAACTATACAATACTTTGATACAGTTCCTTTTCAAAATTTGTTTTTATGGAAGAAGTCTCCTTCTGGCAAATGATTCGGAGAAAAAAATTTGGAGAGTGATCATGATCGAGGGTTTGGAAGATGGATGAGGAGCACGGCCAGGGTTAAAGATGCTGAAAATGATAGAAGAAGGTGGAGGCTGCTAAAACAAAAATAATACTGAAATCCCCGCGGTCCGCTTTAGCGGGCCGCGCAGCCAAGCGCCCTACTAGTTTTTAATTTATACTTGTTTATGATATATTGTCCGTTATAATCATCTATTACCTGTCTTCGTTTTCTATAGTGGTCCCCTTACACCCCGTATGTATAAAACGTATATTATAGAATAGAACGTATATTTTTAATTTTTATATTGTATATTTGACTTTTGTAATAATATGGTTACATTTTGCCTGAAATAAAGAATATTATTATTATTATAAAACTCTTGAAGTAGGTCGCACCACGCGCCGTCCTTCACACGAAATAACTTCATATTGCGCATAATATATAATAATTTACCTCGAACGTATGTCGCCCACTGACCTTACACTTGTAAAGCTATTTATACGTACATCGTGTGACATTTCGTGCTTAAAGCAAAACTTAAACTTAAAAGTGAAATGCTTTTATGTGTAGTTTACACGCGAGATCTGCAAAGTTATGCCGAGTTTGCACATTGCGACAACGTTCATCGATTTCGATTAGTGAAACATGATAACTTCAACGTAAACAAGTATAAAAACCCCCAATATTCGCCATTTTGTGGTGGAGGCCATCTTGGATTTGCATAGTGCTATTTTACAAGTCAAGTCCTTTCATTTGATACCCATATTGAGGGAATTGTGAAAAAATATGTAGCTAATCCGCCATTTTGTGGCAGCGGCCATTGCAACAGATGACTCTGTGGTGCTAGATTTTTTCTTTTTCATTTTGGTAAACATAATTTAAATGACTTCAAAATAAATATTCTGGGCTCGTTTTTTCTTTAATAATGATTTTAATCAAAAATTCACATACAAGCAAATTTTGTGGCGAGTCAAGGTCATCATCATCATGATCAACCCAGTACCGGCTCACTACAGAGCACGAGTCTCCTCTCAGAGTGAGAAGGGTTTTGGCCATAGTCTACCACGCTGGCCAAGCGGATTGGCAGACTTCACACACCTTTGAGAACGTTATGGAGAACTCTCAGGCATGCAGGTTTCCTCACGATGTTTTCCTTCACCGTTAAAGCAAGTGATATTCAAATACTTAAAACGCACATAACTCCGAAAAGTTAGAGGTGCGTGCCCGGGATCGAACCCACGACCTCCGATTAGAAGTCGGTCGTCCTAACCACTAGGCTATCACAGCTTAGTCAAGGTCGCAGGAATAAAAAGCAAGATGCACGGATATATTCCGAACGTCTTCCAAATAGTATTGAAAACGCTCACGCCTGGACGCGAGCCAAACGACATTTAATTAACATAATAATGGCCGCGAGACGATACAAAAATCGTAAACTCGCTTGCAATAAATAATAGAAACTATACAGCTTACTTTGGTAATAATCTGAGGCTCTAAGAAGTTGTTACAGGTTAAAGTTGAAGGTATAGACTTTGAATTATTTGACTGCGTCACGCGACACTTTCAACTTGTAAGGCGACGTCCTAATGAGGGTTTTTAACCCTTGACGCAAAAACTACGACGATTTAGTTTTTGAGATAGCCCCCGTCACAAAAATGGTCGAAAACTGACAACTTTCCTTATATTTTAAGCAAAAAATTAAAGAAAATATATTCGTACTTTACTTTATGAGCTCTAAACAATGATACCCCACAAGCTAGGTTAATTAAGAAAAAAATTTTTTTTCCGGCTCCTTTTTCATGTGTGGGAGCCCCTCTGAAAAATAATTTAATTCAATTTCTAATTGAATATTTGGTTTTGGGTCAAAATTCTACACTAAATACCAAAATTTTAGGTTTGTAACTCATTTCGTCTACGAGCTATGATGTAACCTGTGACCGGCGGACGGACGGACAGACAGACAGACATACAGACAGCAGAGTGACATTAATAGGGCTCCGTTTTTACCCTTTGGGTACAAAACCCTAAAAATACGCGTCAAATTGAGAACCTCCTCCTTTTTTTGAAGTCGATTAAAAACTATATTAGATACTAGCGGACCCGGCAGACGTCGTCCTGCCCGCTATTAGCGCCACCTACCGGGTCCAATTTTTCTACTTATAAACCTTCCTCTTGAATCACTCTATCTATTAAAAAAACCGCATTAAAATCCGTTGCGTAGTTTTAAAGATTTAAGCATACATAGGGACATAGGGATATAGGGACAGAGAAAGCGACTTTGTTTTATACTATGTAGTGATTAAAGGATGCGAGGTCCAACGTCGGGGCGGACCACTAGTTAATTTCAAAGTGCTCTCAATACATATAATGCATGCATGCAATGCATAGATGTAGCTACCTGCATAATCATCGCGCCTGCATTAAGTAAACCGAGTACTAACAGGGAGCCGCGGGGTAGTTGGCAGATTACCCCTAATATCGTATACGAGGTCGTCTTTAACCCTATAATAGGAAATTTCACTTTAAGCGCTGTATTTTGCGAGAAGTAAAGCGCTTTAAGAGCTTAAGCTGATAAAAGTTTCAACTAACCTTACTCGTTGAGCGAAATCCTAAAGTGTTATTTTACAAGTTAGAGTAAAGAGTTTCTTTTTTGTACCAAACTGTATAAGTATATTGTGATTCTATTAATTCAAAATAATTTTTAGTTGAAATTATAATCGTACGAAATATTGAGAATTTAATGCTTAGAAAAATTTTAACCTCAGTTTCTTAAATATTCATAATATTATGCTACAAGCGGACACCCGCGACTTCGTTCGCGTGGATATTGGTTTTTAAAAATCCCGTGAGAATTATTTTGTTTTTTCTAAGCTCCTTTGAGCTCATACCTTGCTAAAAACTGTTAAAAGTTCACTGGCGGATGTTTAGGTAGATCAAAATGTAAACATCCGCCAGTAAAAGTCCCATCAAAATCGGTCCAGCCTTTCAGAGATAAGCCAGTAATCTTTAAAGTATTTCTTTTCTAACAAAAAAAGAATGAATGAAATCGGACCACCCGTTAACGAATTACAGCTAAGTACACATTTTGACTTTCATCCCCTCTCCTAAGGGAACCGTGCTGAATTTCGGGATAAAAAGTATCCTATATGTTACTCCATAGTATGAACTTAAATCATGCCGAGTTTCATTTCAATCCATTCAGTAAGTAGTTTTTACGTGATGCGCGCACAAACATACAGACAAACAGACAAACAGACAAAAATTTCAAAAATAGCTTTTTTACGTTCTATTACTTATCCCTAACATCTCCCAGTTATTATTTTGCAAAAATATTCAATGTACAGATACGGCAATTCTACGATTTTATTATATATGTATGTATAGATATAGATTTGGATATTATGGTTTATCTAGTTTAAAAGTAAATAATCTAGGTTGACAGACGATCTCAAGGAAGTCGCTGGCAAACGCTGGATACAAGTGGCACATGATCGTGTTCTGAGCCGATGCTTGCAAGAGACCTCTGACCAGCGGTGGACAACGGTCGCAAAGCTTTGCTCTGTAGTTCGCGGCGTGAACTAAAATATGAAGATGCCGAAGCTACGTGAGCTAAGCCAGGCTGAGTTAGATTACTTCTAAGCTAAATGTGATTAGTCATAAGTATAGGATTTAAGGCTGGTTTAAAACCAATTATATTAAATCAATCCGTTTAAAACCGAAATAAACTATTTTTTCGGTTTAAAACGGTTGGTGTTCATGACTTTGTTTTTCTTAACTATAACTACATTTTCTTGATGTTACGGAGGTAGGGATATAACGGAGTACCTATGAACTGTGTAAAGATTTTTAGATGTGTGATAATATACTGATATTGATATACTTAGCGGGTTTATTTCTAGTTGGACCATCTCCGTCCGACCAAGCGTATGTACTACCAACGAACTATTGATAAGTTAAAAACTCTGTGTTGGTAAATAAACATTTTTCATTGCTTTCAAACGATATAAATAATCAATTTGATTTGGTTTAAAACCAAACTTGCACTCTCGCACACTCGTTGACGTCGTCACTCGTGAATCGTCGCAACATTGCCAGCTCGCCTATTGTACACACACATGCATATACATGCATAAAACACGGTTCTTTTATTTTTGTAGGCGATTTTTTAACCATTTAAAACTATTTATTTGAGGTTTAAAACGGCAACATTTTATTTAAAACATTTTAAATCGGTTGTTTTACATCTGTAGTCATAAGCTAAGCTAAATTGATTAGTCAATTTAGTTTAATTCACTATTGACTGGAGCATTTTTTCATTCACTCATGAATGCTAATGAGCGTATAGAGTAAGAGATTGTTTACACGAACGCCGGGCTGAGCTAATTTATCTCGTATCACGTGCTCATTACGTGCGTTTTCACACTATCCGACACGACATTATTGTTAAGAACACTCCCGACTAATTCACCTTTCAAACAAAAATAACCGCATTCAAATCGGTTCACTCGTTTGAGCGCTACGGGGGAACAGACAGACACACACACACACACACACACACGCACACACACAGACACGTCAAACTTATAACACGGGGTCGTTTTTGCGTCGGGGGTTAAAAATTTAATTGAATAAAAAAAATATTGAATTGAAACGAACCCGATATCTGATCGATCGAAGTGAAAACGTTCTCAAACTGAGCGTGCAACGTGAAAGAATCTCGAATATGTCGAGCACGTGGTGAACAAAGAGGCTCGTTCCGGTGCTAACTCTTTCAGCGGATCACTCGCTAACTCTGCGAGATGTAAACTATCATCAATCAATCTCTTTGTGCACTTTTAATTATTGTACTTAAGTATTATGTATATCTTATAGCCCGGCAACTCACATTGGAGCAGCGTGGTGGGTCTAAAATCTTAATCCCTCTCTCCTGTAAGAGAGAAGGCCTGTGCCCAACAGTGGGATGTCTCATGTCAGTAGTATATCTATGAAACGGTGACGTCTGGAAACGTTGTGAACACCGTTCCAGCCGTCACGCCCACCTCCGAAACATTACAAAATTGCAAAAAAAAAAAAAATTGAATTGAACTGAACCCGATATCTGGTCGATTGACGTGAAAACGTTCTTAAACTCGGCGTGCGACGTGAAAGAATCTCGAATATGTCGAGCACGTGGCGAACAAAGAGGCTCACTCCGGCGCTAACCCTTTCAGCGGATCACTCCTAACTCTGCGAGATGTTTTATTATCATCAATCAATTCTCTTTTGACGTGGAAACGGCTGAACATTTTATGAGGGGTGATTAGCCCAACTGCTAGGAAGGGTTATGTTTTTAGCACGTGTATCTATGTAAGTATATGTGTTGTATTTTTACCTCGTAGCATCCAAACGGCTTTTCAATTGTGGTATTTTATAACTAAGAATGTTTTATCTAACAATTTATTTTATTACTTAAATTTATTTATTTGTAACTAAAATTTATTTTATTTATTTAATTGTGGGCCTTTTAATTGTGGTTATTTATTTGTTTATTTATTTATTTATTTGTTTGCCTCGGGCAAGGCTAAAGTACACGTACGCAAGTCCACCAATCAAATCAAATCCGCGTTGATTTAGTTTTTTTTAATTCCCTTAGGAACTCTATGATTTTCTGAAATAAAGTAGCCTATGCCCTTCTCCAAAGTCTCCATCTCTGTACTAAATTTAGTAAAATCAGTTCAGCGGTTTAGGCGTGAAAGCATAACAGACAGAAAGACAGAGTTACTTTCGCATTTATATATTAAAGTATGGATGATAAATTATAGTACTGTTGACTTTAAGAGATGACCACCCGACTTTTTCTTTGTGTTTCGCGGGTACAATTTTATAAGACCCTTTTTTCCCTTTTTCGAACAATGGTCCCTCGATCGCTCTCTGATAAACCTCTTTAATATGAGTGTAACCACTGAGTTAAGACTATGGAGTATCTATTGATTTGTCATCATCATCATATCAGCCTATGGACGTCCATTGTTGGACATAGGCCTTGCCTTGTGAGTAGGTACCATAACAACTTGTAGAGTGGCCGGCACAGAATTTTTGAGTAGGGCAGGGCAGATAGGTATGACCCATTTTATTAAACCCATTTATTTGCTTTAGGTTTTTTACAAATCCCGTGGAGACTGTTTGATTTTCCGGGATAAAAGGGATGCATTTATCCTTTTCCAAACGGCAAAATCGGTTGAGCCGTCCTTTGCATTCATAATATTACGTATTAAAAAACCGGTCAAGTGCGAGTCAGACTCGCGCACCGAGGGTTCTCTAATCCAGAAGTATAAGTACAATCTGTTTTTCATTAGTTTGTCTTAAAAGGTAAGGTGCTTATTAAGCAAGGTAAATTGTATGAGCACTCAATCTCATACAACTCAGAGGTCTATCTTAATTGGCTCAATTATGTATGTATGGGGTCTGGGGACACCCTTTAATTTCCAACTTTTTTTAGTTTTTGGAATTTTTCCTTTATTTGTGCTGTAAGACCTGGCTTTTTGCCAAATTTCATAATTCTAGGTTAACTGGAACTACCATTCGACCCAAAACCTATAGGGTACTTACGGTTGACCTAGATTTGTTAATTTTGGTCAAAAGAAAGGTCTTATAGATGAAGTAAAGGAAAAATTCCGAAAAATAAAAAAAGTTGAAAATTAAGGTAAATTTTGGTACTTACAAGTTTTCATGAAAATCTAAATTTGCCCATATGTTTTTATTATGTGGACTCAGGACCTTAAAATACAACTAATAGGGACTATAGACCTTAGTATCTGGTATAAATTTCAACTTGCTAGGTCCATCTGTTCCTGAGAAAATCGGTGGAGACGGACGGACAGACGGACAGACGGACAGACGGGCAGACAGACAGACGGACAGACAGACAGACGGACAGACGGTCAAGAAAGTGATCTAATCTTATAAGGGTTCCTTTTTTTTACCTTTTGAGGTACGGAACCCTAAAAATTATAAAAAATATAAGAAAGGAATATTAATTGACAATCAGGGTAAAGGTCAATTTAAATAAATAGGTAGAAAGATAGATAAATTAGCATCAAGCTTATTGCACCAAGTAGAAAAGAACAACATCACACAACACATTAAATGTTATGTTCAATAATACAAATTGCGCAAAGGCGCGGCCCTATCGCTTGAAGCAATCTTACTCCTCTAGACAACCTTTTGTAGAGAAATACTATTCTACAATAATATGTGCTGAATTTATTATGTATTTATTATAATTTACTGAATGACAAAAAGCAGGACATTGGTATACATTATTGAAATTGCTTCTCTAATAAATAATATTAGGACAACTCTCCGCCGAGCACAAACAAGACGGTAAAAACTACAATATTACAAAATATAGACGTATTTTACTATGTAACATGTTATATATAAATTAATGTTACAAAGACAGAACACAACTTTAGGGGACACTGAGAAGTCGTTTCGACAGATAAAACAATAAATTGTTATATTACTATTACTACATATTATAAAACAAATTGTTCCCCGCCGCGTCTGTCTGTCTATTTGCGATAAACTCAAAAACTACTGAACGGATTTTCATGCGGATTTCCCCAATAGATGAAATGATTCATGTAGAAGGGTTACGAGTATAATTTGTTAAGGTTTTATGTAAATTAGTTGAAATATGATGATAATTGTTAAAAATGTCGGAGAAAGTCAAGCCGCTTGGGAGTTTTTATCGAAAACGCTGCCTAATTAGAGTTATACCACAATGTATGGTGGGGCAGTAGCGGGTAATTATTACCCCCGCGAAGCCGGGACAGGTCGCTAGTGTTGTATAAAATATTACAAAGTCAGACGATATTTTTAAGAGACACTGAGAAGTCGTTTCGACAGACAAAACGTGTCTCTATTAAATATGTATATTAAAATACTTATATTTATTTTGTTATTGGTGTGTGTCCAAGTCGGCCTTTATAATATAAAAACATCAATAAAGGAGGATGGGCAAAAATGTATGAACGTTGGTCTACCTAATCAACACAAACGCCCTCTATGGAAACAAGAAGCTAATAAGTAGTTAATCAAATTACGGATAGCGTTTATGCCAAAATATATGGGAGTTTTTCAAAATTAACCAAAAAATAAATGTTTGAAAAATACTTCATATTAGTTATTCTACTATGAATTTAATTAATAGTGGCGTCTAGAAAACCACCACTACAGTCTTTTACGTCCCACTGCTGGGCACAGGCCTCCACTCTCATAGGAGAGAAGGATTTAGAGCTTAGACCCGCCACGCTGCTCCAATGCAGATTGGCGGGCAGTCAGAATGGTGCAATTGTCTTAATATGGTACGTTCCTAGAGCGATGAGGATAATATTATATTCTTCTTCTAAATGCGCAAAATCTGCAAATTCCGGAAGGTTAGCTGTCATTGACTGAAACGAGACTCTTTGTAAGTTATTGTGGATCACATATTCTGCAAGTTATTTTCTAAGTAGGTACAACCTCTCATTAATTATGTTAAAATCAGGTCGGCATTTATGCACTATCTGCAAGTGGTAGATGAAAGCATTCTGTAATTCAGCAGCAATGAGAAAGTTATCAAACATAATATTATGATGTAGATACAGAGATCAGTCTATTAAAATTGGCAGTTCGTAGAAGTCCCGCTTATACCTTCCATTCTCTACTTCCATTACCCATCTAATAACAATAGTAATAAGGCGAGATTTATTAGCTTGATTAGTAGAAAGCTGCGAACTATTCCTATCTTTACTAGATATGGCATATTATGTGCTTTATAGCCTAATGCTGTTGTATCTTGCGGTCATAAAATAGAAAAAAATGTAAGGGGCTGTATTTTGTTTTTCTCGAAAATCTCTTGAAACCCTAATACTTACAGCTTTGCTTCCATATAATAAAATTAAGTACTAAAAATAAGCTTTTCATTGAAATAGGTTTCATTTGTGTTGAGTAGGTAGACCACTTTGCCCATTCTCCTTTAAGAAAAAAGTGATTTTCATAAACCTAATATCAGAAATAGAAATAAATTTGTGTTGTCCACTTCTAAAAAATTGTCCAAGTACGAGTCGGGCCTCGCTCTTTTAGGGTTCCGTACATAATTTTGAAAAACGTAATATATTTTTGGGTCTAAGAAATATTTAATTTCCTAGCTAGACATCGCAACAAACCGTGAAAGAAAAACCCAAAAAATGTTCGTTTGTTTTGGTCACAGCTTATAAACTATTTTATGAATCGTTGTTTTCAGTATTTGTTGTTTAAATAGAGCATATTATGGTACATAATATACCGAAATATCATATTACTAACTGGTTTAGTTTTTGAGATAGCCCCTGTCACAAAAATGGTCTAAATCTTTGATGGCCCCCCATTTCCTTATTTTTTAAGCAAAAATTTAAAAAATATTCGTACTCTACTTGATGAGCTTTAAACAATGATACCTCCTACACCACAAGCTAGGGTAAGATTTTTTTTGTAACTCATTTCGTCGCCGAGCTATAGAAACCTGTGACTGGTGGACGGACGGACAGACAGCAGAGTGACATTAATAGGGTTCCGTTTTTAGGGTTCCGTACCTCAAAAGGTAAAAAAAGGAACTCTCATAAGATCACTTTCTTGTCCGTCTGTCCATCTGCCCGTCTGTCTGTCCGTGTTGTGCAAGTTGAAATTTATACCACATACTAAGGTCTATTAGTCCCTATTAGGTGTATAAAAATTAAGGTCCTGAGTCCACACAAGAAAAATATATGGGCAAATTTAGATTTTCACGAAACCTTGTAAGTAGGTACCAAAATTTACCTTAATTTTCAACTTTTTTTATTTTTCGGAATGTTTCCTTTACTTTATCTGTAAGACAGTGCTTTTGATCAAAATTGACAAATCTAGGTCAACCGGAAGTACCCTATAGGTTTTGGGTCGAAAACCTAAATGTTAGTTCCAGTTGACCTAGAATTACGGAATCTGGCAAAAGCCAGGTCTTACAGCATGATAAAGGAAAAATTCCAAAAACTAAAAAAAGTTGGAAATTAAAGGGTGTCCCCATACATACATAGTTGAGCCAATTAAGATAGACCTATGACTTGTATGAGCGCTCATACAAATCAGAGGCCTAGCTTAATTTAGCACCGTGCCTTTTAAGACTAACTAATAAAAAACAGATTGTACTTATACTACTGGAGTACGGAACCACACGAGTAGTAAATCTACAGAGGGGAAGCTTCCACAAGCGGCCCGCTGTAGGTATACTCACACAAACACACTCACCAACGGTTCACGGACGCACGCTCGTTCAACTAACCGGTACAGTTGGTGACAAACAATGCGCATATGTGTGAGTGTACTTACAGCGGGCCGCTTGTAGAAGCTTCCCCTCTGTAGGTACTCTGTGACGGAACCCTCAGTGCGCGAGTCTGACTCGCACTTGACCGGTTTTTTACCCCTTGGTACGGAACCCTAAAAATACGTAAAATTGGCAATTGGTCGTGTTAGTTTTTACAATGACTTCTACCAGAAGACATTTTGGAGATATCTGTCAACAAGTTCAACGTTAATAATATAACGCAGTCTCAATGAAAAGTCTTATACAACGTAAAAGATTACTTTATTGACAAAAAACTTGTGAATGAGCTTTAGAAAAGTTTCGCAGCTAGTTATCTATAAAAACGGAGAAAAAAATCATGTCTGTTGTATGGGAGCCCCCCTTAAATATTTGTTTTATTTTAATTAAATTATTTATTTTTAAAGTGAATATATAACTAAATATTTCGAGCGTTTATCTGTTGCCATTATCAATATCGAGCAAAAACGAGCAAAAACAATCACGTTTGTTGTATGGGAGCCCCCTTAAATATTTATTTTATTCTATTTTTTAGTATTTGTTGTTATAGCGGCAACAGAAATACATCATTTGTGAAAATTTCGACTGTCTATCTATCACGATTCATGAGATACAGCCTGGTGACAGACGAACAGACAGACATACAGACAGACGGACGATAGCGGAGTTTTAGTAATAGGGTCCCGTTTTAGCCTTTGGGTACAGAACCCTAAAAAAAACGTTACAAAATTAGAACCCAACTTTAGCAAAGTAATTTCAACGGAAACAAAACAATAAATACATTAGAATCACTTTAGATAGTCGTTGGCCGCGTGTTTACATCGTCTCGGAAATCAGACTGGGGGTCGTTAAGGTGGCAGATTGGCGACAGTCTGTCTGTCACATCCTACGTTCCAAATATCGCGACCTACAAAAGGAGATACCTACCATAACATGTTGCATAACCTACATAACCTGAGGATTTTTACAATACTCTCAATAGCACAATACAAAATGTTCATGTAGGTATGTACACATATATGTATCTGTCTGTATGTTCTATCCATGACTCAAGCTTTCTTAAGACCCCTCTCCCAGTTTCGCGCCATGGAAGTTTAGGTATCTAACGGCAGGTAGACGGGCGGCCTGCTGAGCGGACGACCACTTGCATATAGCGCGACCATGAATTTAGTTTTGGTACTTGTATAAATTTCTGAATTATTTCTTTGATGTTGTAGTATTATATATATAATGTTTATTATAAAATATTTTTATCGAATAAGTATTTCATGAATCTACGTTCAACTTACAAAACAAAAGCGACCAGGATAATATGATGTTCTTCTCTATGAATACATGTAGGGTTCCGTATTTATATCATAGGTGTCACGCATATTTAGCCTTCAGCCATTTTTTTCTAAACTAACTAATAAAAGAAACAAATACCTTTTTAATTATTTAACAATTACCTACCAATTATTATTATTATTATATTTCAAATCATCTGTCTGAAAATAACAAAACAGAGCTGTTGCATTGCACCTGATGAAGTTCTTGAATAGGTACATTTTCTGATAAGAGTAGGTACAATTATTTAAAGTTTACCAATAGAACAATAAAAAGTAGGCAATCTTTGTTTACTGCTAAAATGTCGGTTTAGTCAGAAGTGCAAGTGCGACTTTTATTATAGTAACAAACGGACACCCGCGACTTCGTTCGCGTGGATATGTATTGGTTTTTAAAAATCCCGTAGGAATCATTTCGTTTTTCCTAAGCTCCTTTGAGCTCATATCATGCTAAAAACTGTTAAAAGTTAACTGGCGGATGTTTAGGTAGATCAAAATGTAAACATCCACTAGTGAAAGTCCCATCAAAATCGATCCAGCCTTTTAGAGAATAGTCGGTAATCTCTAAAGTATCTACTTTCTAACAAAAAAAGAATGAATGAAATCGGATCACGCGTTATTGAATTATAGCTAAATACACGTTTTGACTTTCATCCCCTCTCCTTAGGAAACCGTGCTGAATTAAAAAGTATCCTATATATTACTCCGTAGTATAAACTTAAATCGTACCAAGTTTCGTTGTTTCAATCCATTCAGTAGTTTTTGCGTGATGCGCGCCCAAACATACAGACAAACAGACAAACAGACAAACAGATAAACAGACAAACAGACAAACAGACAAAAATTTTAAAAATAGCTTTTTTACGTTCTATAACTTATCTCTAACATCCCCCAGTATTTATTTTGCAAAAATCTTCGGAAATGAAATGAGACCCATATTATAAACAAGTGGATACCCGCGACATCGTTCGCGTGGATATTTTATAAAATCCCGTGGGAATCATTTTGTTTTTCCTAAGCTCCTTTGAGCTCATAACTTGCTAAAAACGGTAGATCAAAATGTGTAAACATCCGCCAGTGAAAGTCCCATCAAAATCGATCCAGCCTTTCAGAGATTAGCCGGTAATCAGTATCTCCTTTCTAACAAAAAAATAATGAATGAAATCGGACCACGCGTTAATGAATTACAGCTAAGTACACATTTTGACTTTCATCCCCTCCCCCAAGAGAACCGTGCTGAATTTCGTGATAAAAAGTATCCTATATGTTAGTCCGTAGTATGAACTTAAATCATACCAAATTTAATTTCAATCCATTTGGTAGTTTTTGCGTGATGCACGCACAAACATACAGACAAATAGACAAACAGATAAACAGACAAACAGACAAAAATTTCAAAAATAGCTTTTATCGTTCTATTAATCAACCGTAACATTTCCCAGTTATTATTTTGCAAAATTCTCTTATGTACAGATACGGCAAATCTACGATTTTATTATATGTATAGATAGATGATAATTTCTTCAAAAAAAAAAAATATGACGGCCATCTTGGATTTCAAAATGGACTACTTTAGTATTAGTTTATAATATCATATTTCCGTGACTGTCCTAGGTGCTATGCTGTAATTTCACTTATTTAAAAAAATACTCACGCATATTTTTTAGAAAAATATTCATGCTCAAAACTTTGCAGTCGTTGTATAAATTAGTGTTTACACGACTCTCGTACGTGCATCTGGATGGTGGCAAAAACTGCACAGGTCCTTCCCCAACGAGCGCCGGGCGCATACTAAATAAGCGAAGACATTGCATAGCTATTTATTGTAATTTAGGGGGATGTTTAATAAGTTTTTATGTTTGATCAAATAAATGGATTGTTAATTAAACTATATAAGTATATAGATTCGTTAAAGAACGTAGTTTATTTCTACATAAAAATTTTATTGAATTTATGCTTTTTTCAATACAAAAAATCGTGTTAAAGTAACCGTATAATTCGGGAAATTTGGCGGAAGTTCTTTTTTTTTTAACCATTAATTTGATTAAAAATCTATATTCTGGTCTGTAATGTGTCAATAGGACTATATGTCTGATATTCAAGTATTTTTTTCAAGTAAATCAGATGACTTTTAAGGACAGATATAGAGCTTCAAAGTTGAGTCTGTTATTTATTTTATTAAAACGAGGTGTGGGAAATTGATCATTACAAAATAAATAAAATAGTTTTTGTAAATATGTTCTGACAAATGTCAATATGAAGGATTAGTTTATTTAAAACATGTATTGAAATATGTGAAAGTCTCTCCTACGATGCTAAATTTGGAGCTTGAAATCTTAGATTTTTCAGAAAAAAGGTAAAACTGCTCCATGGGTATAATATGCACTATGCATTCCTTTCGTCCCAGAAAATCAAAGAGTTCTCTCGGGATTTTTAAGAAATTTAACTCCACGCGATATCAGCTAGTACCTAAGTATATGTACACATTTATAAATCTAGACATAGAAGCTACAAGCAAATACACTGTCTACACTGCCTGCTTTCGCGGGAGTACACAAAAAAATAGTTTAGCAGCGCATAAATGACATACAAACGTTGATTTTTAGGGTTACGTACCTCAAAAGGTATACGTCCCTGAGGTCTATAGTCACTATTCATCATGATCAACTCATTACCGGTTCACTACAGAGCACGGGTCTCCTCTCAGAGTGAGAAGGGTTTTGGCCATAGTCTACCACGCTGGCCAAGCGGATTGGCAGACTTCACACACCTAAACGTTATGGAGAACTCTCAGGCATGCAGGTTTCCTCACGATGTTTTCCTTCACCGTTAAAGCAAGTGATATTTAAATACTTAAAACGCACATAACTCCGAAAATTTAGAGGTGCGTGCCTGGGATCGAACCCACGACCTCCGATTAGAAGTCGGTCGTCCTAACCACTAGGCTATCACAGCTTTTTTTTTTGTACGGAATGATTATGTACGGCACCATAAAAGAGCGAGGCCCGACTCGCACTTGGCGCACTTGGAGAGGAGACCCGTGCTCTGCAGTGAGCCGGTAATGGGTTGATCATGATGATGATGATGACATAATCATGAACAACATAATATTTTGGGTGTAAGAAATATTTAATTTCCGAGCTAGGCATCGCAATAAACCGTGGAAGAAAAACAATGATACCATACAATCATGTATGGGATCCCCCTGAAAAATAATTTAATTAAATTTTTAATTCAATATTTGATTTTGGGTCAACGTTTTAAACCAAATACCAAAATTTCACGTTTGTAACTCATTTTGTCTGCGTATAGCTCATACCTGTGACCGGCGGACGGACAGACAAACAGACAGACAGCAGAATGACATTAATAGGGCGCCGCTTTTACCCCTTGGGTAAGGAACCCTAAAAAAAAAGAAGGTAAGATAATATGGGCAGATTTGGGACAGATAAAGTCGTTATATATTCGAGAGAAAAAAATATAACATGTTGGTACAATTTTAAAAATACAATTGCCGGTCGCTGCCTACGCAATTACACCGACTCGTATAAATAATAAAAAAAACTAAACGACGCGACGCACGTGAGCGCGACAAACAATGGTTGGGAATATTTATTTTGCTGTTTTTTGATTTTCAGGCACTGTGTTCACATAAACAAATAAATGAAATTGTAGCAGTTACGGAATCCCGAATCTAGTTGTGAATGACGAACTCCCCTTTTTAACTGACTTCAAATACGTCTTTTAATTACAAGTAATAAAGTTCGTAAACTGAAACCCGACTACTCATAATAATAATAATAGAATCAATTAATAGTAATTTAGTGTGCAGAAAAACGTGTATTCAACTGCGTACAAATGGAAGATAACGCGAGGCAAGCAGCTAGTGGTGCCATCTGTTATATCTATCTGAAACCAACTTAGTATTCCAGTTTAGCGGCGCGAACGTCACTTCTGATTTTTTTCGCATATAAAATGTAGCCGGATCATAACAACGAAACAATTGACACCTCATTCATCAAAATCGGCCCAGTACTTAGTTCAGGCGCTACGGTGGAACAAAAAATTGGTTACAAACATACATATAAACATACATACATACAAAACGGTCCTAACTATAACACCTCTCTGTTGCGTCAAAGGTAAAAATTAAAGTAAAAGACCCATTTATAAACCAATCATAAGCCACCAGTAATTTGTCGGGCGAAATTAATATCACTAATAATTACTCATATAATCCAGACAATCACTCCAAAGGTTGGAATGGTTTTAAAGCACGGTAATTCCGTTTTACGCGCGAATAAAAGTCCAACATCGCAATTTTCCCCGCTTCAAAACATTCCACGCGCCAACGACGTTCGCTCTCGCAAATGAAAGGGCAATCACGACTCGCATACAGCATCAATGTTTCACGCCCTAAGCCCTTTATGCCCTTTGTGATTAGGGATCTTCGATATCGGGCTGTGAACAAGCTTACTAACATACAGATCTTTTGAACGTCACGCTATCTTTTTCCGTAACAGACTTACGTCAGAAATTATTAAGTAACCCAAAATCAACACATGTAGGGTTACGAGGTAATCATAACGTCTTATAAATGATAAACGCCGGCCACATGCACGAATAAGCCTGACTCATTGTCACATTTCGCCTATCCGAGCGTGCAAGCGAGAGCGCGGAACAAACGATAGAAAGACAATGTTTTCTTAAAATTTACGTAAAATGATCACCCATAAACCGACTTTACAGACAACCAATTTTATTGCAACATACGTCAGAAATTAATAATCCAGCATCTATACAGGATCACGGGGTAAGTCGACGTGTATATTGAACGTCATGCTATCTACCCTTTTCCGTAACAGACTTACGTCAGAAATTAATAATCCAAATCTACACAGAATTGCGGGGTAAGTCGACCTACATTACATCCATTAAAAGGTTGTAGTGGAGGTCATTACAAATTGATTTGACAATAGAATGATATTTATCTAAATGGATTTTATTTTATTTTTAAAAATACCATTTTTATGCAATGATATCTGAACAATTAAGAATAAATCATATATCAAAAAGCAGTATTTTTGAAGTGAAACTTCTGTAGTATCGTTGTGCATTTGAAAATCGATGTAACGAATAACCGGCCAAGTGCGTGGCGGGCCACGCGCAGTGTAGGGTTCCGTAGTCACAATCCTCGAAAAACAGATATAACTCCTTAACCTGTGAACCCTACTTAGCCATGATAGTTTTCCTTTAAAATTGATTATATATAATACTGCTGTGAATTTTTTCAAGTTCCTATATACTGCCATTTGGCTGATAGAGGGGGGGGACACTTGACTCTAATAAAAATTTACACTTTAAAACATCATATTTTACAAACCGGTCTAGAAATCGAAAAATGATGTTCCCATACCCACAATATTTTTAAAAGACCTATTCAACGATACCCCACACTATGGGGTAGACGAGAAAAAAAATTATCATCCCCACTTTACATGTACGGGAGCTACCCTAAAAAAAAATATTTATCAAAATTTTATTTCACCACTTTGTCGGCGTGATTAATATTTATACCCATGCCTAATTACAGATTTCTAGCACTAATAGTCTCTGAGATTAACCGAGGACGGACGGACAGACAGACGGACGGACATGGCGAAACTATAAGGGTTCCTTGTTTACTACGGAACCCTAAAAAGCGACACCAAAATCTTCTCTTGCGTACCAGGAGTCTATAAGGTGACACGAGGTCGTTTTAGTTCCCAGGCGCTGCACAAGTGCCAGAGAGGGACAAACATACATATTCAAATAGGATTTAGCCTGCGAGAGAATGAGATAGAATACATGTCGGTTTCCATGACGCTCCGCTTCTGCTCTCCGCCTACGTTCCTACGAACCCAAATATTTCAAAAACATAAATAAAGTTATGGGTTATAATATTTTGGAGCATTCGAAAAATTAGAATAAGTTTTACTTATGCCGTGTTTAAATTGTACTCAGACACTTTTTTTAAATAAAAAAAAGTCGAATAGGTTTACTTAAGGCCGCTATCCCACTGGCGTTTTGCGAGCGTTCGCGTTTCTCCAACGTCTGCGCAGCGACAAGGTCGCGTTGACGCAACGTCAACGTTGAGAGTCTCAAATAGTAGGAGAGCCCAAGAGAGGATTTTTGGATTTACTCGAGCGCATCAGATTAAGATAAGAGAGGCGAGGCATCCTGCTGAGTACCCTCTACCATATATAAGCCCTTTAAATAGAGCCGCGCGCAAAATAAAAAAATGATGGACAGAAATACTCAGAAACGCCAGATTAAGATATGGTGGGTTAATTACGAGCTAAGAAAAGTATATTTTAAAAATGAGACTATTTGAATGTAACGTACGAGAATGGGAGCGTTACAAAGTTGCAAAAAGCAAAAAAAAAAACATTATCTTGACCTTCTCGAATCTCGAAGGTTTGGAATTTATTTTCTATTTTGAAGGAAATGATGCAAAAATAACAAAAAAAATATAATCAGCCGATTTCCACAAGCTGAAGTTATAAAAATCACCTATTGAAGATGAGAGCGTGCAGCTAGAAGCTTTCTCCACCACTGAAATGGAAAATCTTATATAACATTTTATTCTTCCTATCAACTAATCTATAAAATCTACTAGGTCCCGACGACGCTAGAGTAAATCCACATTTAGGATCCTCGGCTCCCCTACTATAATGGCAACCGTTCACGCTTTGACTTCGCAACTTCAACGCGACGTTAACGTCGCGACAACGCTTCGCAGACGTTGGAGAAACGCCAACGCTCGCAAAACGCCAGTGGGATAGGGGCCTAAGATGAAAGCATTTTATTGTTAAATCAGTTTACCTACATAGTAGCGACCTCAAACCTTGTTTGTACAACCTCTTAGCGGATCCAGGTCTTACTTACTTACCCCGTAACCCTGAAAAAATTTTGGATTAAATGTCATCATCATTTTGACCGTTAAAAGGTGTAAGCAGGTAGTTTTTCAAAAATGCGCGAGCTACGCGCAATGCATAGCGCGTAGACGCGAACTCCTAATAATGAAACCGTGATACAAACGATAAAACGCCCACAGCGCCAAACACTGAGTGTTGCTTATGCGTTTTTTCTAGAAATTTTC
Organism: Melanargia galathea; assembly: GCA_920104075.1. Lineage (NCBI taxonomy): Eukaryota > Metazoa > Arthropoda > Insecta > Lepidoptera > Nymphalidae > Melanargia > Melanargia galathea. The sequence goes on along the minus strand of OV049858.1, from coordinate 19,117,689 downwards.
TGCGATTTATTAACCTAAAGAAAAATAGATTATAGGATGAAACGCGATGAAATGAGAACAATCCGTCATTTGGCTTAACTTTCTCTTGTTATGTCAAATTGATCGCTCAATTTCCTCCTGAAAAAGGGTCTTTATTCAAGTAAATATCCTTTGTCCCCAGAGATTTAGAATTTAATAATTCTTCCGCAAAGATTTAGAATTTAATAATTCTTCTGCAACGATTTAGAATTTAATAATTCCTTGGAAGCTATTTTTTTTTTCTTGAAATAAAAGTAATACGCTATGCAAGCAATTGCAATGTCAGTGCCAGACGCCAAAATCGGAACAGTGGCAAAGCTGTAAAAAGTTAACAGACAGAAAGATACACTCTAATAACGCGTTGTAAAAAAAATTGATAAATTGGATTCAGCTGCCCACAAGATATTGTAATTATCTAGCTACAAATTGTTACTTTGTGTGTTTTGAAAAGTGTTTCTTGTCGGTTGTTTTCAGCAGAGTTCGCTTTCTGAAGTGGTAATGCCTTAACTAAGACAAGTTGTGCTAGATGAAGTGAATAATTTTGATTTATTTTTTTGCTGAGTTTCTTGTCGGCTCTTCTCAGTACAATCTGCTTTTCTGGCAAAAAATACCTCAAATCTGATTATGGCTAAAAAAGCCGATGGTAAATAGGTAAATTAGAAAAAAATCTGCTTTCCAAAATGGTGGTAGAGTCTTAATAAGAACCACAACCACAAGGCTTCCACGAAATAATTATATTTTTGAATTTGAATTTAAAGTCGCGGGAAAAATCTAGTATCCTATAAACGGTAAAATAATATTGCTTAGACACAGGTATATTGCGCTTAAAGTAAGGTTATGGTTAAAGTTAAATCAGAACGTCAAAAAAAGGCTACTTTGCATTGCACAAGTCAAAATTCGTTAAATACCAAATAAATTGAAAATTTAAAAAACCCCCGACATTCGCCATTTTGTGGTGGCGGCCATCTTGGATTTGCATAGTGCTATTCTACTAGTCAAGCCCTTTCATTTGATACCCATATTGAGGGCATTGTGATAAAAAATGTAATCCGCCATTTTGTAGCGGCGGCCATCTTGGACCGATTTTCATCAAACATAGCTAACAACACTCTCGACTAATTCACCTTTCAAATAGAAAAAACCGCATTCAAATCGGTCCACCCGTTTGAGCGCCACAGGGGAACAGACAGACACACACACACACACACACACACACACACACACACACACACACAGACACGTCAAACTTATAACACCCCGTCGTTTTTGCGTCGGGGGTTAAAAACCGTTAATCTTAACCATGAAGATACAAATACGCAACCCTGTTTGCTTTTTATTTTGCGTTCAAAAACTTTAACCGTTACTTTACTTTAATCACCCGTCATGCAAATGGTCCAGAGTAATTCACTTGCGTTCAAATAAAAATTAGTGCAATTTTTCCCCGATTCGCAATCAAAACGGGACATCGAAACGGTACCAACATTTTACGAATGAAAAGGCAATTAAAGCGCGCATACAGCATCAATATTTCACTGTAAGCTCTTTACGCCCTTTGCGGAGGGTCATCATCGACGCCATGACGGTGTTTTACGCACGTGAATGTTTGATGTCGCCGACAGGTGTCAGCTTTACGAGTTACGACCGACGGAAATCTTTATGTGCTCCCAATTTGCAGATTGGTTGTTCTCTTTTAGTATTACGATGCAGTATGATGAGATGCAGTGTGATTTTTTAGGGTTCCGTACCCAAAGGGTAAAAACGGAGCCCTATTAATGTCACTCGGCTGTCTGTCTGTCTGTCTGTCTGTCTGTCTGTCTGTCCGTCTGTCCGCCGGTCACAGGTCTCTAGCTCGCAGACGAAATGAGTTACAAACCTGAAATTTTGGTATTTGGTGTAAAACGTTGACCCAAAATCAAATATTGAATTAAAAATTGAATTAAATTATTTTTCAGGGGGGCTCCCATACATGAGAAAGGAGCCGGAAAAAAATTTTTTTTTCTTACCTCAGCTTGTGTGGTATCATTGTTTAGAGCTCATTGAGTAGAGTACGAATATATATTTTTTTAATTTTTTGCTTAAAAAGTAAGGAAATGGGGGGTCATCAAAATTGTCAGTTTTAGACCATTTTTGTGACGGGGGCTATCTAAAAAACTAAACTAGTTAGGAATATGATATTTCGGTATATTATGTACTATATGCTCTATTTGTACAACAAATACTGAAAACAACGATTCATAAAATAGTTTATAAGCTGTGACCAAAACAAACGAACTTATTTTGCGTTTTTCTTTCACGGTTTCTTGCGATGTCTAACTCGGAAATTAAATATTTCTTAGACCCAAAATATTATATTGTTCATAATTATGTACGGAACCCTGAAAGAGCGAGGCCCGACTCGCACTTGGCTGATTTTTTTTTTATTAAACTACAAGTTAGCCCTTGACTGCAATCTCACCTGATGGTAAGTGATGATGCAGTCTAAGATGGAAGCGGGCTAACTTGGAAGAGGTATCAAGTCAATGAAGTGGGATAACTTGAATGTGGGGGTTAATAGAATTAAACTTGTAGATACCCCTAGTAGATTTATACGTGGCATTGTACTGGACCGCTAAATCGTATATGGCACGGCATTGCCGGTAGGGCATGGCAAGTGGCAACTAAGCCACGGTCGAAGTTTCACACCAGCCTTGTATCCCTACTAATTATTATACTTAAATGCGAAAGTAACTCTTTCACGCCTAAACCGCTGAACCGATTTGCAATTATTCATCGTGAATATAAATATTCTGCTAGGATAATTTGAGTGATAAACTTTTGTATCAAAATTGTAGAGAATAAGTCGAACAACGTTCTCCTTCTGAATTAAACGTTTAACAAGGTTTATGGTAATTTGAGTGATGAACTTTTGTATAAAAACTGTAGATAATAAGTTTGAACAAAGCTGTACTTTGTTAAACATTTGATTATGAAGATGACTTCAGAATCAAACATTTGACAAAGAACAGCTCGGTCGTACGTATGAAAATGACAGCTAGGTACTGTGTAACGATCGCATTCACCTCTGATTGGCCAACACTCTCTCGCTATTGGCTGAAATGCGTTACTGCAGCGAGAATAAAATAAATTCAACCAATGAGATTGTAGCAATGATTGATGCCGCAATCTGAAACGTGTAGACGATTTCCATCCCAGGGGAATTATTCTCTTAGTGTCACTAGATGGAAGCCACCGAATTAGTTTGATGTACATTGCTACTTTACCGTATGAATTCAAAATATCATTTCATAGCAAACCTTCAATGGATAAAAATATATGTCAAATGAGCTCCAATAGCTTTCATTTTTAATAGCCCCTAAAGCACAAGAGATGGTGCCCTGTTCATTGTTTATTTTTGCGATGCACGATGTACGATACGATATTTGCTATGGAACAGTGCTTGTGAACGATGAACGGTCGGTGTTTAAATGGTTCATTTTCGATAACTTATTGATGAAGCCTCAAAAATTAAAGCAAGAATCTCGAAAAATGAACCGTCTTATTTGGGTTTAATAGAATAGGGGTCCGCATGAATCATGATTATGTCCGCCATTATGCTAATGTGCTGGTTACGTTTACGTCAATACTCACCCCAGCGTCGTCATGGTGACGATGGTGTACCAGAAGGCGGCTGGAATGGAAGTGAAGTTGGTGTCCTGTTCATTCTTCTCCGCGTAGAACATCACCGTCGCGAAGATGATGATCGCCATCGCCAGCGAGAAGACCAGGAAGCCCAGCTCGCTGGCGCACGACTTCAGCGTGTACCCGAGGATTCGCAGCCCCTGCGAGTGCCGCGAGAATTTAAAGATCCGGAACACTCTGAACACCCTCAGGGTCACGAACGCGCCCGATACGTCGTCGTTATCGGTGATCCCCAGCCCGATGTAGTACGGCAGGATCGCCACCACGTCAATAATCGACATGACGGATCGAACAAACTTGCAGCGGTCCGGCGCTGCGAACAACCGCAAGAGATACTCCGCCGTGAAGATCATCACGCAAGCCGTGTCCAAACAGAAGAATACTATCTTGTACCGCTCGCCGCAGGGCAGCGTGCCCGCGCGGCCGGGCCGGTGCCCGCACGGCACCGTCTCGACCACGTTCGCCATCACGGAGACGGCAATGAAAAATCCGGTCACATAGTAAAACACGAGCGCGGCGGTCGAAGTGTGGGGGTTCTCGAACGCCCGCCACATCTTCTGCCGCAGGTCTGTAAGCTGGGGCAAGCTCTGGTCGCCCGCTTCGCTGAGTTTATCGTCCATGAGCCGCTCCGCATTCTCGCGCTTCCTATCCCTGTAGTCCTCATAACAACAATCGCCTATCACGTCGGGTAGGATGCCGAAGAACGCGAGCTCCTCGTCGTACCCTGTGAGGCACTCGTGCTTGGGATAGTGGAGCTTGCCCGTCCTGTAGTAATTCAGTATGTGCCTGAAGATATCCGGATCCCGGTCGAAGAAGTACTCCCGACTGTCCTCGTCGTAGAAGAACTCCCTCTCTGTGGAGCCGAGGAGGGAGTCGGGGTACTTCTCGAGGGTGTTCCTCCAGGTCTCGAAGCGGCGGCCAGAGACGTTGATGAGGAGCTTCTCGTCCTCGGCGCGCCGCCTGTCCTTGGGCACGGGCGGCGGGGGCAGGGGGTGCGTGGCGATGGGCACCCAGCCGATAGCGGCGGCGCGTGCGAACGGCAGCCATGCGGCGACGGACGCCATCGCGTGCTCAAGGCGCCACCGTCGCCGCTCTACTGAGCGCCGTCCCCCCACTACCCGCCCCGCCGCGTCCCCCGCGCGGCGCTATTTCCAGCCGCCCGCCCAGATGGCGCGGTGTTGCCGCGTTATGAACTGAAAATACTGAAATGAACCCCTCCCTCCCTCCGAGTGTATTGCAGACGTTTTAAGTTTTATTGCGAACTCTCTGGAGATTTATGACGCGCGTTAAAACCGAAGATTGTTTATGAAATTATTCATTCTCGGAAACCAGTGGCATTGTTACGCAGGTTATGTTTCTGGCGCACCAGTAAATACGCTTGCGTGAATTGTGTTGTAAACATCGCCCACATTTTGCGTCTCATCTATTTTGATGTTATTATGACTAATGATACATTGATATTAAAATATGATAACTTAATCCGATAATTTCTTTTTACATCAAGAGTCAAGACACACGGCAGTGTGTCAAGCCAAGTTCGAATAAGAAAAATTCTTATAAGTACGGAGACAGAACCGTAAAGTCATGTTTCAATGATTAATTTTAAACATTAGCCAAGCCAAATTTTTTGTTGAAAAATAACCGAAAATCAAAGAACAAGTACTCACATATTAGATTTCTGTTAGAATTTTGCCCAAAATTTTCCCCAAAAAAAAGCAAACCCCCAACCCTCTAGCAACACGCTTCCGGGTGAAAATGCAGTACGCGTGCGCGAGTCGTGACGTCACAGTCTAATAAATTGATTTTCATCCACCCATCCCTCTCTGTCCCGCCACGTTCCCCACGTTCCATCCACGTCGCACGCGGCAAAACTTTTGTGGCCTTTTTGTATATTTTTCAATCGCGATATTTTTTTTAAAAGGCTTTTGTCTCTCGTGAAAGGCCCGAGGCCCGAGGCCCGCTTCTTTAAATGAGTTCCTCTTTTCTTGAAGCGTTTTTACGCGTCGGGGAAATGGGCTGTCGAATGCGGGTTAATGACATTAGGCCCGGTGCACATTGATTGATCTAAGCACGCTTTTAGCCTAGGTCGTGACACACATCTAAGAGTTAGCGCAGTTGATTTGCGAGCTCAGACATAATATGAATGCGCGGTGAATGCATTCTGCTGAATTTTGGGTCCGCCCGCGGCCCATATAAGCAATTAAAATACCTCCCGACGAATTCATGATTACTGATCGTGAATGCAAAAATGTTGCATGTCAGAAATTTTAATTTTTTAATTGACAATGGTGCGTCCGTTTTTTTTTTTCTTAAAAAATTTTTTTTTTGAGCTGCGGACAAGATAGATTTTTTTTTTCATAATTTTAAGTAGTTAAGTATATATTTTCAACAACAATATTACTTAAATTAATTTTTAAAGCTGCATAGGTGTAGGCCCAATGGGCGCCACCTCTAGGATACTCGAGGAAACCTGCTTAACTCATTACCCCTCCAAAACCAACTCTTTATAGAGCGCCCCACCCCCTTTTTGCAGTACAGCCTTTTAAATTTTATCTGAAAAAAGTTTCTTCAGAATGCAATGAAACACTTGCTCAAAGAAATTAATTTTTAACAGGGAGTGTCGTATGTCGTAATAGAGGGTGGTTTTAGAAAGATGTGCCTAAAGGCCGATTCGCACATATCAGTGAAATGCCAGCACAGTGAAAAATATTCTATCATACATTCTCTATGAACGCGTTCACACCTGTCCGTATCAGTAACGAGGCAGTGTTTCAGTGTCAGTTCATAGAGGATGTATGAAATAATATTTTTTCACGGTGCCGGAACTGCACCGGCACTGATGTTTCACTGATATGTGCGAATCGGCCTTGAATCGTTACTTCTAACTCGGGCATATTGTATAGGTATGTTACGGGTAAGGTTGGAAGTTGGAATAAACTTAGGTTTACCCAGATTTACTTAGTATTAGTCAAGGCTTTTGGGTAATGTCCAAATAATACCCAGGATTTACCCACTCATTTACTAACTCATCTAGGTGTATAATTGGATACACCTATTTTCATTATTATTTGGACATTACCCAAATGCCTTAGGTAATACTAAGTAAACCCGGGTAAACCTAAGTTTATTCCAACTTCCAACCTTACCCGTAACATATACAATAGATATAATTTATTAATGACATTGAACTCGAAAATCTTATGAACGGAGAATTGGTACTGAGAGGTAGTGTAATAAAAAACAAAGCACTTTATAAAATTTACATTTATTCTTACATCCATATTTCACGTACTATGTACAATCGGAATGAAAGCGCACTATACATTAAATACAATGCACAAAAATATTATATATCATTTCTATTACTTTTTTGTTTTTAAAACTTAGAATATTATACTTTAAAAAAAGTTTAAATAAAAAAAATTGAAATCACTAAATAATAAAATTATTGTGTTATTAAAACTATTGATTTAGAACAAAAGAATCTAAGATGAGAATTTCCCGCGATTTTTTTGTCAACTACAAAAAGATATAAAGTATACATAGTTATATTAAAGTTAAAATTAATTATCGTGTTCAAAACACGTCAAAATGTCAAAGTGCACGAAAAGAATGTGCTCATTTCCATTTTTCCATTCATTTTAATTGATTTCGTGTCTTATTATTTTTTTCAATGCATTTGCTCGTAAAATGGCTGTTTGGAAAATGCAGACTCTTACTGCACACGGGCGTTTAAATAATATTTTAAACACACAGTCGGATAAAATATAAAGAAAGCTGTGCGGCTCGGGTTAATAAAACTCTCGCCTCTGGCTCGGGTTTAAAAAAATTCGCATTAACTATATTTTTCAAATTACCGCACAACTCAATACCTATGTCAACTTACTCTTACGCAAAGATCACAATAGGTTGTTATTAATAAAACCTATTGTTATTCATGAATACATGAAGTGATTTTTTGTGCAAACTCAATGACCAACAAAAAATCACAATCAAACTCAGTAGCGATGCACTTTATATCAACTGCAATAAATCGAACCTAGGACCTCTTTCTTGGAAAATACATGCAAAGTCACACCAGAGGACGTCGCTTCTACTACTCAGTAGGAAAACAACTTCTAAAGTCAAAAGGGATCATTTTTACACATTCAGCACTATTTACATTTTAAATATTTTGTTTACAGCTGATATCTATACTAAACTTTAGAGTATTCGCATCCTTTTCTTACCGATGTAGGTTAAGCTAAGTGATTAAAGTTTTAGATTTGTTGTTGTTTAAAATTTTTCGTCCTTTTTTCACTATGTTACAAGTATAAATTAAAAATTTAAAAAACCCCCGACATTCGCCATTTTGTGGCGGCGGCCATCTTGGATTTGCATAAAGCTATTCTACTAGTCAAGCCCTTTCATTTGATACCCATATTAAGGGAGTTGTGAAAAAATATGTAATCCGCCATTTTGTAGCGGCGGCCATCTTGGATCGATTTTCATCAAACATAGCTAACAACACTCTCGACTAATTCACCTTTCAAACAAAAAAAACCGCATTCAAATCGGTCCACCCGTTTGAGCGCCACAGGGGAACAGACAGACACACACACACACACACACACACACACACACAGACACGTCAAACTTATAACACCCCGTCGTTTTTTCGTCGGGGGTTAAAAAAGAAAAAGATGCAGATACTCCAAAATTTAGTTCAGAGAAAAGCATCTGAATTTACGCTATCATATTTCTATGAAGAACAAGGTACTGCAAATATAATGTCTAAACGAAAGAAAAGCATTATATATTATAATCACCTATTCAATATTTTTGTTAAACTTAAAAATAAATTGCACTTCCTATCATCCTTTGGTACAATAAGGTACATAAAAAGTAAGTAGGTACACAAATCTTGCGTTGTATAAAAAAATACTAAATAAATATTATGTGAGCGAATGTACCGCGCTATGTTACATGCAAAGTGCAAAGCTGTGTAGTGTCCAAACTTCCCAGGTAGAGTTGATTTTACATTTTATGCTCTGTTATAAATTTTTAGTCTTGAGCTCTTTTGAGGCGTAAACCCCACTGCCACCGTTCTACACGTCTAAGTTCAAACAAGTCAAGTAAAGTTCAAATAAGTCAAGACAAAACAAATACAAAATAGATATTGTAGTTGCTTATTTGACCGTTGGTGTGTGTAGACCCAAGCCATCGCATAGCTTCCACTATACGTGTAAATTATAACTCCGAATTCAGAACTCTTGAACTCTGGCAGAGGAATCGATGCATTAATGTGCCTTTTGAATCTGTAATGTTTTGACAGTTATTACTAACAGTAAAAATTACATAACAGGTAGGCAGGAAAACAATACCTTCAGTTATGTCCAAAACTAATTGGATTGTGTGAATATTACACTCTACTCTCTAGGCAGACTCTCTACTGTCTAGGCAGTGCCATTTTGCACTAACAAGAGTTAGTGCAAAATGGCACTGCCTAGACAATACTACCACTGTACGCAATTTACACATTCCCCGTAACATACACATGAACATACTTGTAAAAATAAATAAACTATCCATTAAATTATAATATTATTGACTAACTAACCTACAAATAAAATGTGGTAAAGACATCCAGGCGTACTATTCGAACGACTCGTATTTTTTAAATTCAAAGTTATAATACTCAAAGAGCAGGTGGAAAACTTGCACCAGTTTGAATATATCGAACTTTTTTTAAAACACTTTCTGTCGATCTGTGAGCACAATGCGAGCGAAACTTATTATCTAAGAGCTAATGACCTCTTTGATCGTTTGATATAACAACAATAAAAAAGCGAATTATTCCTTTAACACTGTTGAAACGTCAAATTTCTTAAAATTTAAAATGTCAATAATAATTTCTTAAAATTAGACAGCAGGTTTATGTAATCAGGAAAGGAGAAAATGCTCTTTACAACTATCACCGTTTTATAGGGCAATCTAAATGTGAAAAAAGTAGATAAATAAATGAAAGATCACATACCTACTTATAAGTGCAAATCAAACGCTACAAAAAGTCACCAGCTCTCCACCTTATTGTTTAACTGCCTAATATAGGTAACATTAAGCTTTAATTGATATTATTTCATTATTTTTTTTATTCAATAACTACAATTTGCACAACTTCGACTAGACTTCTCATTAAATCTTACACATACAAGTGAAGCTTGCCCTTAACTAGTATACTTATTGGGGGTCGTGCATTAATTACGTCACGAACATTTACCACTTTACCCTTTTACCTCGAAGAAGAATACGAAGTATATGACATCACATCTAGAGGTAAAACCACTTTACCCCTTACCCTTTACCCCCTTTACCGCAGAATACGAAGTAATGACATCACATCTAGAGGTAAAACCACTTTACCCTTTATCCTCTAGTAGTATCCCCCCTCTACCTCACTACCCCTCTAGTGGAGAGGGGTAGAGGGGGATTCATCACGTCTAGAGGTAACCACGTTGTAGTGAAATGTGACATAATTATTACACGATCCGCTATTAGGTATATATATATCTAAATTATTATAATTCATATTTAACATTATGTAATATCACGTACGAATTTAACTTTCTTTGTTGTTTTTTTCCATTCATGTATAATTAGGTACATATTATGTATCGCATTTGGAATGTACGCAGAGATCTGTTGACTAGTAAATTAAAAATTACACTACACATCTCCGAAATTACAAACACTGATGTCACATCTCATACCTACAACAATAGTAGATTATTCAACATGGGGGTAATGCAATGTATTATGTCGCGGGCGCCGGGATAAATCCCAAGCGATGCGAGGGTGTTGCATCTAGAATCCTGAGTGCAGCGCGGGATTTAGGGGCGCCCAAGATTAATACAGCATTGACCCCGCTTGAATACTCTACTTAAGTTATAAGAAAACGTGTTGTGAAGTTGTTCTTCTCAAAAGGAGTTTCTCATGAGCGTTCCCCATACAGACGAAGTTTAATAGTTAGAGAAGGCGCCAAGCTTTTCGTGAACAAATAACAGACGGAGTGGGAGAAAGAATGGTCGGGACTAAGAAAGGATCCTGAACTAGAGAGTCAATAAAGGACCTAAAGAAGTGGCATAATGGAAAGTACGGAGAAACAGACCATGCGGTGGTTCCCACTGACGGTCAGAGATCATCAGCTGTCCAATGCTCAGTGGCGGATTATCCTTTAGTCAAACTAGGCACATGGGCGCCAGATTACAAAGGGGCGCCAGAGGACGGAACACCCAAAGGTTCTAAGGAATAAAGAGCTTGAATCAATTTACCCAAACAATGACATATTGCCGATGAGGTGCTGCCTAGAGCGCTGTTGACATCTAATCCGCCACTGCCAACGCTTTACTTCATATTCTGGAAAGATCCAAGGCAGTTGCTATTTTTGTGGAAAGAGCGACCCCGCGAGACACTACTTTCAAATACCTGGCTTGTGTATACTTGAGAGCGCATAGGTAGTGAACAGTGATGTGAAATCCCTAAACCTGATCTGTCGGGTGCTGTTGAGTGTGCCGCAGTTAAGGTCTAGTCTTTATATTAAAAAAAAAACTAAAAACTTTTTGTACTAAAACATATTTTTCAAGTTTGCGTACTTATCTGAGAAAATTGCGGAAGCTGTGGTTGTTTTAGTCCATGCATGTCGGACAGGCCTTACCAATAGAAAGAAGTCCGAAAGGTGTTTTTACTACCCCGAAAAAAAAAGGCTTTTATCAGACACTTTCTTAAAATTTCTCACAAACTCTCGACCCATTATGACGTGAACAGTCGAAAGAGTAGTGACATCAATGCTCGTAACCAAAGGAGACACAAATAATGACTTAGGTATTCACATTGTTCTTCGAGATCCGATTTGATCGGATATTTCCGCTAGGCGTCGATTTTGATCAAAAATCCCAAATTTTTTGACCAATATCTGACCATTGTTATTGCGTTTACTATCGACTACACATTATGTTTTATGAAAGCAAGCAATCGTTTGAATATACTTCAAATTTTAGTGTCACATACATATCCTTAATTATCATTATCATCATCAATATCGTAATTAACATCATTTACAAGACAAAGATAAATAAAATTATCATCATTAATTTAACTACAGAACAAAAAATATCTCAAATAATATACCTACTTATACTTACATAGTTTTCAAAAATTATTATATCCAAAATAGGAATCCTGTGAAATGTAACTTATATAGATGAAAATCCTAAAGCTTCAAAAATACCCCAGAAAGCTTTTAACAACTTTAGCTTTTGAACAAATTAAGATCTAAATCACTTGTAGCACAGTATAATCATACCTATGTATATTATACTTAATAATTACGATTTGACACTTCCCGCTACCTTTGCTCACAATTAATGTTGAGGATATAAAGAAATGGTGAGTGAAGTTAGCCGGAAGAGCGAAACCGCGTCTCTTAGCATTTGATAATGATTAATTAATCAAGATGGCTGTACGGTTTGAAGTTCTAGATGAAGGGAAAAGAAAGAATAGTCTTCAAAGTGTATTCAAACGATCGAAACACGCTATTTTATAATAATATAAATAAATAAATAAACGTAACACATCGTTCTATTACTGATGAAGAACAACTAAATAAACTAGACACTTGATTACGTTTTGACTAGAAACATTAATAGTAATGAGAGATCAGAGTTAATACGGACCAACTTCGCACTGTAGTCTTTTCACACACTGTACATGTTGCATACCTGAAGTTGCCTGCGGGAAATTTGAATGAATACTTGAAACTTAAATTTCAAGAAAAATGATTAACTAATCGTCAAAATATAGAAAGTTAAAAAAAATATGATAACAATTTTCGGTTTATCGTCCAGAAAATCTGCAAGGGCCATATTAAAAATGTTGAGTGCCATTTTAAAAAGATTTAAGGCCCATTACACCACCTTCTGGTAAGTATCGGATAGCCTAAACGTAAGTTTTGTCGCTTTCTTACTTTATGTCAAGTGACAAAGACAAAATATAAGCTATCTGTCACTTATCAGAAGGTGAAAAACACACATAAATAGATCACTAGAATAATATAATTTAAATAATTTTCATTTTCAACATTTTCGAAATTGTCATCATCAGTTAAAGGAACTCTTTCTTAGGGACTCCTTAACTGACTAAACTGTAATGTTAATTTTATTCTATTATTTCAAATTAAGAAATAAGAGCGCCAGCTCACCAACAAACTGTCCCACCTGATTGGCCGAGAGATAATTGTAAATATTTTGTGAGTACATTAATTGGAAAAAAAAAAAGTTTCATCGGAATCATTCAAACAATCCGCGTCCCGAGGCAACTCAATTCACTTTTCAGAGCACTAACAAATGCTGTTGGGGTATGGGGCGTCACAACAGGTGGTCGTCAGTATCGTCGTGATCCTCCTCAGACTCGGCTGAGTCTAGACTCGGCACGTGGTCTAGGTCCTGCAGGTCGCACTGCTGGTCCAGCTCCGTGGTCGGCGCGTCGTCGTCCTTCCACTTGTCCATGGACCGTCGGCGCGCGTTCATGAAGAAGTTGCCCACGGTTGTTGGCTCCAAGCCGAGCTGCCGAGCTATCGTCACTTGCATCTCTTTTGACGGTCGCTTTGTTTCCTGGAATGTGATCGGAGTGTATATTAGAACTGACTTGAAATCTATAAATTGAATTGAATTGAAATGAATTGAAATTTATACTGTGTCGTGATTTTTCTAAATAATTAAAATTAGATAAAGAGGGTAGTTTTGCATAAAGGCAAATACGTTTGCCAACTCAATATAAGGGATTGCAGATCACCGAATCAGGTAGTCTTCCTTGAGCACGCTTCAAGTGCGGTCGTCTCTGTGTTAAATACTCAGTGAATTGTTGAAAGAGGGTGTGGTACTGTTGGCTGTAGGGTGTGTGATTTGTTGTCTATTCTAGTTTTGGTGTGATTGGTTACTGTGTTGGTTTGCCCTATTGTGGGGCCTGATTACTTGGTTAAAAGGTCGATGTCATCAGGCTAGGTTGGTGTGCAATTGGACGGTTGTAAGGGGCGGTTCTGGAGGCCGTAAGCTTAGTTAGGTTAGTCCCACCTGGATATCATGTCAAGAGTTGGTCGCAGTTGGAAAATTCTTCACAACTGATAGAAAGAAGTATAAATTAAATTTTTCAAAAACCCCCGATATTCGCCATAAAACTGGACTTTGATTAAGAATTAAACCAGATAAACACAAATATATTAGAATAGAATAGAAAAGCTTTGTCGTGATAACGTTTTATAAATTGATGAACGCTGACCGCACGCACGAAAAAGCATGACTCATTGTCACGTATCGCGTGCAAGCGAGAGTAAATGTTTTCTTATGATGTAAAATTATCATCCGTAAATAAACTTAAATTACTTCTGAATCGTCAACTGAATCTACCATATACAACGTTAGTTTTACTTGACGCAAAACCTGAAAATAGTTTGTTCAGAATCAGTAACAGAATTGAATACAACCATTTTTATACCATGTTAGATTCTTGTCCAAAAAAATTTTGAAATCCTACAAGCTTAGGCACACTGGTTTAGCGCGCATCAGCTGACGATCGGCACACAGCGGCGGTCATTCAACTCGCGTCGATCGCAAGTCGCTGCGCTGACGGCTTGCGGTGACCATTTTTTTCGAGGACAATGACTCAACATAACAAGCTTATTACTTCGTTAATTTTCATTATATATTTTTGAAATTTTGTATAAATATTCTTAATGTAAAAATATTTGACACGTGTTTCGGTTTTTGCGCAAAGTAAAACTAACGTTGTATATTAATCAATCTTCATGTTAATTAAATACTTTAAAGTGAAGATACTGAGGCGATACCTTAAAAATAGCTTGCAGAGTACGCCGCTGCAGATCTGTGAAAACCAAACGCGGCTTCTTCGGGGAAGGCAGCGTATCCGAACCCAAATCCTCCTTGCGCTTGCAGCCTGGAATGCACAATGATAATACTTTGAACTAGTGTTATGCTGAATAGAAGCAGGTGTTACTTTGCGGAATTCCATGATATATAATACTATGAAAACATAATTACTTTACTATACTTTGGAGCGAAACGATCGTCGAGTTAAATTTGTGGTGAATTTGTGTGGTGTTGTGCCTACAAATTTGTCACTGTTAGCGGATTATAGCAAAGTAATTTTGTTTTCATTGTAGTGTTATGCTAACCAAAATAATATAACGGGTGTAAGAGGACAAATCTATCGGAAATGAATACACTAAGGGCCTGTTTCACCGCCTTCTGATAAGTGTTGGATAGCTTATTAACAACTTTTGTCTTTGTCACTTGACATAAAGTAGGAAAGTGATAAAACTTACGTTTAGGCTATCCGACACTTATAAGAAGGTGGTGAAACGGGCCCTAAAACAGGTAATAGTAGTGGTAGGTAAGTAGGTAATAGTAGGTGATTACTGACAAGATCATACAAGAAAAAACGCGAAAAAAATTGAAAATATAATATTATCTTGTGTTTTTTTAAGTTCCCAATTTAATGCAATCAGCTGATGGTAGAGGTCAACGGTACCTAAATTTGCCATCGCATTTTGTACGCTACACATTGCCAGTTTGAACAATACTAAATACTAAACCACTAACTACTGTGATAGCCTAGTGGTTACGACAACCGACTTCTAATCGGAGGTCGGGGGTTCGATCCCGGGGCACGCACCTCTAACTTTTCGGAGTTATGTGCGTTTTAAGTATTTAAATATCACTTGCTTTAACGGTGAAGGAAAACATCGTGAGGAAACCTGCATGCCTGAGAGTTCTCCATAACGTTCTCAAAGGTGTGTGAAGTCTGTCAATCCGCTTGGCCAGCGTGGTAGACTATGGCCAAAACCCTTCTCACTCTGAGAGGAGACCCGTGCTCTGTAGTGAGCCGGTAATGGGTTGATCATGATGATGATGATGATGATGAAACCACTAACACTACTAACTAGTATAAGACAAATGGTTATTGACATTGGATTGTATTTAGGTAGTATAATAATAGCGCTAAGTTTTGGATAGCGGTCCCCTTATACGCTGTTTAGAACCCAATAGAATCACACAACAAACGGTAAAAACAAAAACACAGTAACACCAAAAATGAAAGTTACATCGACAATAATATTGTTAGCGCAGACATATTCTAAAAGATCGTAATAAATTGGGTTAAGATCTCTGAAATGGCTTATTCTATGTTCACACTATGACACGTACGGACCAACAAATAGCGGATGAAGATATTTTTGCATTTGCCCAAAAACTTACATCTGCGCCGGTATGTCGTTGTAACTGGTATTTATGGTCAGCTTGTACTTATTAATGGAGGCTTAATGAAAGTAAAAGTTTCTATGATATATCGTGCGACCAAAAATGATGAACTTGAATGTTAAGATGTTTTGAATGTAGAAGCGAGCAATGTACACGGATTTAACGGATGTTATGAAGCTAAAAGCAAGTGCATTACGAAAGAAATTAAGAAATTAACTAGACAACTGGGATTTTAAACGTTGGTACTAGGCATTCCATTAATTTTCTAAAAATTTACCACCACCATTAAACTTATAATTATAAAAGAACTATTCAAATTTACCCATATTATCACGATACTCACTGCCTCTCTGTGGAATCTGGGCCGCTGAAACAAACAGAAACATTGCTTTACAAAAAATAATATAGCTTATTCGTACGTCACTATATTATGATATAGACCATTCGAAGCCCCATCTATGGACAACAAACATGCCTCTAAACACAGACTACCGTATAAGCCTTCTTTCGCACAAAAAATTGAGAAAAATAAAAATCGGTGGATCATAATAATAATCCAAAACAATGTATGTGCGAAAAAACACTCGTTAAATCAGAAATCTAAAAATGCTATTAACGAGAATTGTCTTTTCTCTATTTTAAATATGAATAAAAAACCTTCAATCGTGTATAATATAAATAATTTTAATGATAAAACACTTGAAATTAACTGTATCATATTATATTCTTCAAAGATACTAATATAAAGGTTTTGATGAACACAAACATATTACTGTACATGTACACGTTATATGCTGAAATGCTATTGACAATTTAAATCTAACCAATAATTATAAAAAATTAACTGTTCTATTTGGTCTGCACATTAAAACCATTGAATCGATTTTGATGGATCTTTAAAAAATAGTCAATAACCTGTAACCTGACTAACTTAATTCTACAAGATGGTAAAAATCTAGTGAGTAGACCCAAAGATATTTTGGTATGACCTCGATAATGAAACATCAACTGAGGTCCATTGAAATGGTCAGAAACTTGACAAAAGCTAGTATGAAATGTAAATGCATACCTGGCGACAATGTAAACAACATTAACAAAGGATCTGAAATCACGCAGGCACCTATAAAATCATATCATAAATCTATGGCAGCCCGGGCGCGGGGGTAAACAAAAAGGGAGGGAGGAGGGGCAGCGTTAGCAGTCTAACATACATCTTGGCTTCTTGAAGCTAACAAAATACACTTACCTAATGCTAAGGAAATATTTATAAAAACTAAAACAGTAACAGTAAACCTTTATTGTATAGGCAGTATCGTTACCGCGAATGATATTAGTAAGAGTTAATTGAAAAATTTAAACAACCCCGAATATGTGGCATCGCAAACCTTAAATAGGTGACTCGATTTCAATGCTTTTTCAATAATACCTTTTTAAGACGATTCAATTTAGTCCAAACACATATAAGCCAAATTGCTCAGACACAGGTCTGTTTTCATCGTAAGACACTAAAGTCATTACTTTATATTAAGGTCTTAATTGAAACGATCCTCATGAGCTTTAACATAATTATAACAAGGAGTAGGCTTTATTATCAGATCCCAGCAAAACTTAGCAAACCCGAATCAAGAAACTTTAAAAAAACCACACTGAAATCGGTCAACCCATTTAGTAGCTACAAAAATAATATAATGCCACAAAGAAAAGATCACGTTAAAGACTTAACGTTTAGACGTCAGCGATTAAAAATCTAGTTAAAAAGATACTGCCTATCCAAATAACATCTATGGAGAGCTGCAAATCTCTATTATTTTTTACACATAATAATATATAAACAAAATAAAATCATCCATTTATTTAAATTGCTTGGTCTAATATTAAAAAATGCTTGTCACAAAGCGATAGTCGGATAACATACTAATGTATAAAAATTTATAAATACATACTTATAAATATTACCTTTGCGACAAGCTACTTGGATTTTATTATACGTATTTAGAAACCAAGTCCACTGCTACGCAGCCAAGGATTGGGTTTTCGGAAAAGGATAATCAAAATAACTCATATTTGGTAGATAAACAAAAGAAATAACTGAAAAATATCAAAACTATAAAAATTTCAATGAAAATACGAATAAACTACCTTTGAAAGGTAAAAATTTTACAGTACCTAATTTGATTACTGTCAAAAAATTAATTGATTAATGGTCCAAAATTTTAATATATCTATTTTGAATTTGATGATTCTAAAGACTTTGTAACAACAACCAATATATATTGGGTTTCAGAATCAAATAAGTGCTCAACATTCTTCAAAAGAGTCTCTTCAAAATCTTCGAAAAAGAATACAAAAATTGTTATAGTTGGTGTCCCGCAGGGTACAATTTTGGAACCGTTCTTGTTCCAGATATATATCAATGACCGCGTATCGTATTGCTATTTGCATCTCGACTGTTTTAATGTTAATATTATTATTATGTTATTTAATGTAATGTAACTTAAATATAACGTAAAGGTTAACAAACGATTTGAAAAGGCTGAGATGGGATCTAAAGGATTTTCATGGGATGCAATCACATGGGGAGGACTCACAAGCACGAAACGTCCCCTGCAGGTTCATAACCCGGCGTTTCCCATGGGGCCTGGTGCCCGGGGTACATGGGGCCTTGGGGCACAGCCGGGGCCTGATACTCCCTGGGATATGCCTGCTGCTGCATGTTGTTTACATTGTCGCCTTTTACCGTTTGCTGGTTGGGCGTATCTGGAAAGTTAGGAGTTAAGTCAATTGTTTCAGTGGTATACTTCGTATCAGCTACAGTCGCAATATGACATTCATAAGGCTGTGTTTCCATTGAGTATGTGCGAGGGGAGAGTTTGTTAAACTCACTAACTTCATTTTTACTGGGCCGATTAAATTCGATTGATTGAATTAAGTACGTATAACTTCTTTAACTTTAACAGACAGAAAACTTTATTTACAGCGAAATATTGTTATTAATTTGTAACTGGGAATTTATAATTTATTTATCTCTGGTCTGCTCTGATGGGAGGATTCGGCTGTGGCTAATAACCACCCTATCGACAAAGCCATGCCGCTCAGTGATTTAGCGTTCCGGTATGATGCATGCTACGTATAAAACGACAAGGAGTATGGGTTTAATAAAAACCAACATACCCCTTCCAGATATGCGCTTTCCTGCTATCGTCACTTTTCACCAGGGCTTACTTAATTAAAGTTATTGAATTCAAGTAACAATTAGTTACCCGACTTTAACTATCTCCCATGAAACTGACTCTTAATAGTTTCAAAAACGATTTTGGATCAGTTGTATAATATTAATTCTCAACACATCTATTACTACTATTTACCAAATTATTGTTAGAACTTGTAGACGAATAAAAAAACACTGACCCAAAAATACATTTTCAAAATTGCCTGGGATATTGATTTAAGGCTTATTTCTCGGTTTAACGACATAATAGTTATAATGTAAATTATCGTGGTATGTACCCGTGTTTTACCTTATATTATGCCTAGGATAATTTGAAAAATTTGCTATCAAAAAGTTAACAAGTAATAAAGGTTGTAAACTAAAACCCGACTACGATTAATAATTTAATAATAATTTAGTGTGCAGAAAGCGCGGGGCAAGCTGCTAGTGGCGCCATCTGTTGTGTATATTCGAAACTAATTTAATAATCTAGAAAGCTGCGCGAAGGTCACTTCTCAATTTTTTCGTAAATAAAATGTAGTTTATGTCACCCGGACCATAACAACGAATCAATAGTCACCTCATTCATCAAAATCGGTCCAGTAGTTTAGGCGCTACGGTGGTACATACAGAATCTCATACAAAAACTGACACACATACATAAATACATACATAGTTACATACATCCCTACGGAGACTACTCAAATCATAAGTCTTTGCCGTAGTCGGGTAAACAAAGCAAATCGAGCAGTAGTAACGTGGATGAAAATCACCCGTCACTCTACTGGTAGTAAGGTTAGCAGTAACAAAGGAAATAATTATTATTCAGTTTTACAGAAATCAATAAAATATAACAATAATAAAAATAATTACCAATCAAAACAAAACAAAACAAAAAAACACAAACATCAAGCTGTCTCAGCTACCTAAATATCAGTGGAGCAGTCTGCGAGGGGGTCGCTCGATCGATACGGCGGTCGGGGGCGGCGGGGGGCGAGGGGAGATGTGACGTCACAGGGGCCACGCGGGGGAATGGAGGGGGGGGGCGGTCACCATGTGCTAACATAGCCTCGGTGGTGCTCTGTGCTGTTTGTGTTTTAATCTGCGCGTGTTGCAGAAAAGGTGCATGTTTTCTATGATGGAAATTATACGCCGCCCAATTTTCGTTTTTATTGTTGTTTATCTTTTTTCTCTTTCTTGTGTAAATTATATCAGTGAAAACTTGTTATTACTGTGTGCTTAGTCTAAATCGGAGCACTCGAAAACGAACTCGAAAACTATTGATCGATTTCGAATACAATACATTCAGCATTCGAACAATGCTGAATGTATTGGCGAACTCAAACCTTAATACAAGCCATTTTAGGTCTATTTTACTCTGAAATCGATCAATAGTTTTCGAGTTCGTTTTCGAGTGCTCCGATTTAGACTTCTTTTTATAACTACATAGAGCTGTAAAAGTTTTCCTTGAAAAAAATAATTAGGTAGGTAAATCAAAATTGCATAGTAAGTAATGTACCTACCTAGCCTCCTGTCCTGGTTCACTGGTACACTACTAGGAGTTTTATTAGATCTCTATAATAAACTGTTGTAGCATTTGTAGACGCTTTCGTAAACTAAAACCCGACTGATCTTAATATTATAGTAAATTGACTTTCTATCGCTTGTTATAATAATTGCCCTGCAATATTTTTGACGTTATAACGTCTTATAAATCGACGAACGCCGGCTACACGAACGAAAAAGCATGATTATGATTGTCACGTGCAAGCGAGAGCGCGGAACAAGCGATAGAGAAGGCACAATCGGCCTCTTTGTTTTCCTAAGACAGTATCACTAAAATTATCACCCATAAACCGACTTTACAGACATTTTTTAATTTTTGAACTTAGAAGATTTTCCACTTTCATTTGATTAGGCTCACAACACTTGCGACTGTAGCAATGGCTAATGTGATAATCACGACTTTAGTGTTAAGACTTATAATATCAGATCAGTCACGACTAAAATACACCACCCTCCATGGCGACTAGGCCTTAGGGTAAATTATCAAGTGATATTTCCCCCCAATAAAATGACCCTTTACATCGGAGTACTAAATCACAAACGAAATACGCCGGTGACACACCCCTGAGCGAGAACTATGCCTCGCTGTGCCATCACCAGATGCACCGGTTCAATCAGTAGGGTTATCACCTTGTCACTTGTTACGACAAACCTAAGTATAACATCACTATACCATACTGAATTGAACAAACATTTTATACCACTTCATTCAACTTTAATTTTAATCTATTCCATACATAAAATAAAATCGTAGATTTGCCGTATTTGTACATTAAAGATTTTTGCAAAATAATAACTGTGAGATGTTAGGGATAAGTAATAGAACGTAAAAAAGCTATTTTTGAAATTTTTGTCTGTTTGTCTGTATGTTTGTGCGCGCATCACGCAAAAACTACTGAATGCATTGAAACGAAATTTGGCATGATATAACGGAGTAACATATAGGATACTTTTTAACTCGAAATTCAGCACGGTTTCCTTGGGAGAGGGGATGAAAGTTAAAATATGTACTTAGCTGTAGTTCGTTTACGCGTGGTCCGATTTCATTCATTCTTTTTTTGTTAGAAAGAAAATACTTTAAAGATTACTGGCTAATCTCTGAAAGGCTGGATCAATTTTGATGGGACTTTCACTGGCGGATGTTTACATTTTGATCTACCTAAACATCCGCCAGTGAACTTTTAACACTTTTTAGCAAAGTATGAGCTCAAAGGAGCTTAGGAAAAACAAAATGGTTCTCACGAGATTTTGAAAAACCAATATCCACGGGAACGAAGTCGCGGGTGTCCGCTTGTTTTGAATAATGGCACACATTTTGACGTGATAACGTCTTATAAATCGATGAACACCGGCTACATGCACGAAAAAGGATGACTCATTGTCACGTGCCACGGAACGTAGCGCGTAGCACGTACAGCATAAAGTAGCACGTGGTGCGAAACTAAGCGTTCGGCTTGGTACCTAAGAGAAATTATACCCTCTTCTTCCCTTGGTACGCATCCATCTTTCTTTGTTTTCTTATGACGTTATCACGTAAAATTATCGTCCGTAAATTGACTTTACAGAGAACCACTTTTTTTTTCAATCAAATTAATAATTTAAATAGCTCGAAACATAATACGAAATTCACGTCGTAGTCTTTATGTGTTTACCACAATGCGTTATTCCTGTTGCAAACTCTAAAAAAATTTTTTTTTTTTCAAAAAAGGGTGCCGCCCACTAATGTTTGGGACCCCTGAAAATATACTTTTTCATTTTAAATTCAATTTTTGATTTCAGATCAACATTCTACACTAAATAGCCAAATTCAATCTGTAACTAATTCCGTCTACGAGCTAGAGATCCATGGCATATAGATGGACAAACATCAGACTGACACTACTAAGACTCAGTTTTTCGCTTTGGATACGGTAATGGTACGGTACGTTACGGTGACCCTATTGGCAAAAATTAACAATTTTAATCTTAATTAAAAAGTGTCAGCCCTAGCAAGCCCCTATCAGAATTAGTGACGCGCCATATCGACCCGATCGCATCGATTGTCAACGAATCGATGCACAGCTGCCGAAAGTGATGTTTATGCTGTATCGACTTTTTATTCAAAATTCTTTATTGCGATCCTACTGATAAAATTACGTGAACAACTAGATATCATGTTATCGATAGGTGAAGTTATTTACGTAGCTATTATATTCATGTGACTGATATAAACGTGCAACCGCCAGTCTTTTTTATTATTCATCTACAAATTAGCCTTTGACAGCAATCTCATCTTATGGTAAGTGACGATGTAGTCTAAGGCGAAAGTGCCTAGCAAAATATTATCAAATCCATAGATTTCTACAATATTATAATCAGATCATTGATTGAAATACTCTATTTTTCTAAATTGATTTAAAGTATCCCTATTTAAAGCTAGTGGCAACCCTAGCCGAGCCGAGCCCCGGCCGCCGTGTAGTGACGAGCCCGCATCGACCCGGCCGCAATTGTCGACGAATCGATACACAGGTGACGTAAGCAGTGTTTGTAAACTGTATCGATTTTATTCAAATTCTTCCCTTCTCTTACTTTGTACTTAATTAATTCATAGGCTTACAGAATGTCTTCATATTTTATATACAAGTAATTTTAAACACGTTAGTTTTAAACTCTATTAATGATTAACGTTAAACCTCCGTAACAAAACTTTCGAACTTTATCCAATTGCCATATCCCTTCCAGGATAGCATACTTACGACTCAAGCTATATTGTTTATGAGGCGAGATCGCAGTTAATCACTAACTTGAACAAGCAATATTTAAAAAATATTAAACCAACTTCGGTCCAGCAAGCTCAGAGAAAATGGTATACACCAATCAAAAATATTAGTAGCACATGGGTACATTTATGCCTGTAACTTTGTGCATAAGACTGATAATAAGGTGTGTTACTAAAACCTGAAAGTATGCAGATTACGATAGTGAAGAAATCATCTAAATCGGTTCATTGGTTTTTGAAATAATCGCGGACATACATAAATACATACATGCAGGTCGAATACAGAACCTCCTTTTTTGAATTCGGTTAAAAAAATTGTAAGTTCATTGACTGGAAAATACATTGTTTAAAGTAGCTTGTGGCAACCCTACCGAGCCGAGCCCCGCCGGCTCTAGTGACGTGCCCGTATCGATTGTCGGCGAATCGATGCACAGCTGACGTACGCGATGTTTGTAAACTGTATCGATTTTATTCAAATTTTCATTTTCGTGTGTTATTTTGGCGATAACTAGCGGATAGAATGCGGGTTTTGGTGTAGACTCTAGTGTAATACTGATGTTTCTGACGTAATGGTGATAATAAGCAAGTTTTGAACACTTTTAGAAAGAAATACTTAATTCAAAAAATGAAAGGAAGACAATAATAATATCTAATTTATTTAGAGACACAAAATAAAATTTTATAGGACATTTTTCTAGAAAAAATTTTAACTGGACTACACAGCAGAGGATAACTGTGCTTTTCGTTATTTTAATAGCTGTAATTTTACAGACATTTTGCAATAAATCAACGATCAAGTTTTTAAAAAACGAACTAAACAGGTAGGTAGTTGGGACAAGGCAGTAATTTCAATTTATAATCTTCAACATTTTTCCGCAAAAATAAACTCATTTTTTCACACTCACCTCACCTGTGTGCTTAGTCTAAAGCGGAGCACTCGAAAACGAACTCGAAAACTATTGATCGATTTCAGAGTAAAATAGACCTAAAATGTCTTGTATTAAGGTTTGAGTTCGCCAATACATTCAGCATTGTTCGAATGCTGTATGTATTGGCGAACTCAAACCTTAATACAAGCCATTTTAGGTCTATTTTACTCTGAAATCGATCAATAGTTTTCGAGTTCGTTTTCGAGTGCTCCGCTTTAGACTAAGCACACTGATACCGCTTTAAAAAAACAGAAACGAACATCTAAAGATATTCCAAAAAACCTATAGATATAAGTATACTAAAACATGCCCCACGTACCTGCTAACCTCAGCGCCGACATCCTCTGAAACTCCGGCTCTTGGAGCCATTTCCACATCCGCCTGAATGTCTCCCGTCCCGACTTGAGCTTCGACCATGGCTTGGGGTTCCTCAGCAAGTCGCTTAGCGTCCCTTGCGACCTACATAGGACCCTCTGCGCGAATATCGCCTGGGGGATCGAGTACCTCTTCAGTTCCCCGCTTATCCTTTGAGCCAGTTCTTTTGTGTTAATCTCTTCCGTGTCAGCTTGAGCCTGAGCCTGCGCTTGCTCCTCCCTCGTCTCTCGCGCTAGAAGCGCAGCGTTCAAGTCCAACCCTGGGCTGGGAAGCGGGGGAGTTGGCGAGCGTCTCTCGAACGAGTTGGGGGACACGCTTCGTCTGCTGTACGCCGACTGGGGGGACAGAGGCTCGTTGTACGGCGCGGGGGATAACGACGCGTACGATTGCTGCTGCTGGATGACTGTGAACGTGCCCCCCGCATGGTACGCGAACTTGTCCGAGACTGTGCTTATAGGCGGCAGCGGCAGGAGGGGAGTCAATGTTGCGTAGGACGCTGGCTCTAGCCCCGGGGGGGTCAGGCGTCCGTTCACGGCCGACAGGGGGTGGAAGGCTGCATCGCCGTCCGGCAGGAGGTCTGCTGGTGAGAGCCTGGGTGGCGACGCGTTGCTGGGTGCCACGATGACGGTGAGAGGCGCGCGGTCGCGGAGTCTTGCGTCGTCCATGGCGCGCGGCCGGCGGCAGCGGGGTCGCGCGGGCGACTGAAAAACGCCTGCGCGGCGCACCCTACCTTCCCCACGTTCCTGCAAACACCCCTATTCCGTCACGCACGGTCCGAAACATCCTATATCGTTTCCATCCACGCCATTTCCAACTTAACTGCTATAGTATCAGAGTTCCTTTTAGACTGGGACTCAGAGCCTAGTCCGGTCCGTGATGTGAACACTACAATGCACCCTTAGCCTACCCTACGGCTTTGGACGACAGCTTTTACTGTCGTATCATAATGCGCGCTGTACATTACCAATTCTCGTATAATCCTGATGCCCTGGTAACATTTTGGAGTAGTAATGGATAGTGAATTTTCGTGTTTGCAGTGTATTTTGCATGTTTGTAGTGTGGCTGGTGGACGGTGTGCCCGTTTGAGCCTCGAGGTGCCGTCACTTGGTACCTCGTGGTGGTAACTCCATAGGAAAACCATCTTATTCAACTCTGATTCATATTTAATGATGATTTACGCTTTCAGACAATAAAGTGTCATTAACGAGTTTATGTTACGTACGCATATCCAGGAAAATATATTCTGTTTTGCCCGATTAAATCATTTGTTTTTAAAAATTGCCTAACAATGGAGTATAGGAGGCAGTGGCGTGCTCTTCATAAAGGCAAAAAAACACTGCATACCCTGAGAAAGCAATGCTCAGGTAAAACGATAAAAGGAACAGTAGAAATTTTAATAGGTACCACTGATTGCATACCCTGGTTTAAAGCCCTGTCCTATCTAATGGAAAAAATAAATTCTGTTGCTGTACCTAGTATCTAGGTATATTAATTAGGTACTTACGCAATTATATTATGTACCTTTGTAGATACTTAGTAGTTAGGTTAGCTGGGAAACCTTAGGTGATAAACATTAGGAATTACTACCCTCAATAATGGGGATTGCGCTACAGTAAAAACTTTCCATTTTTAAATACAAGAGAGTTTAAAAACAGAAAGTTTATTTTCCGTATTTTAACTCCATATGCCTTGTTATAAGGTTTCCTTCTATCAAGGGATGCTTTCGTATGAATAAAACTGGGGTGGTCTATAGTTTTAGTTAGGGTAGGCAAGTGTAAAAAATAACCAGTTTTAAAACAGTAGCGCTTTTGCCTCCTCATTATCAGCAGACTATTAAATATGATCCTTGCTCTACAACTTTTAGGTTCACAAGAGATAAAGTTCATAAACTAAAACCCGACTACTCTTGATAACATAGCATTAATAAAAATATTAATTTCGTATGCAGAAAAACGTGTATTCAACTGCGTACAGAATTCGGACGGAAGAAAGCGCAGGGCAAGCAGCTAGTGGCGCCATCTGTTATGTCTATACGAAACTAACTTAATATAAACGGCTTTACCGTAGTCCGGTAAAAAATATTTTACATATTTTTAAGATCTTAAATATCACTTCCTTCCTAATGTAATATCTACTAGTAATTTGAAGGTACCTACCTAGCAGAAATTAGAGTTAATTGGCCAAAGTTATCTGTATATGTCTGTCTGTTACGCTTTCACGTCTGAACCGCTGCACCGATTTTGATGTAGTGCAGAGATAGATAAAACCTTAGAGAAGGACCTTCTCTTTTACTACTACTACTTACTACTACTACTGGCTACTTTTTAGCCAGGAAAATCATAGAGTTCCCAAGAGATGTTTAAAGAACCTAAATCCACACGGATAAAATCGCGGTCATTACCATATTTTTATACAGCTCTGTAGTCACTTAAAGTTTGATAAGTTATCAATTTATCATAGTATAGTAACATTATATCCATTGTTCGGGTTTCGAGTAAAGCGTGTAAAAAAGCGTAGTCCGTTAGCTACATGCAACCCGCTTGACACCTGGCGCGCGACAAAAGGACGCTAGTGTTGTCACTACGTCGATATTATAATGGTATTTATCGATATCGATAATAATTCCTGGGTGTCCCTGCTTCCCTACCGATATTAATAACAAGCTTTGATTTAATAATATTATACTTACCGAAGCTTCAATACCAAAATAAAGAATGACTGAAAAGGGAAAGTGTCCATCTCGGAAACTACTGAACCTTGATAAAATTTGATCTGTTCCCAAAGTTACTTCAGTTACTGTAAGTCAACAAGTGTAAGTCAACTGAATGCTCATTATCTGATTAATAAGTATTTTCGGAGAATTAATGTATGTTCACACATTTCTCCGAAACTATTAATCAGATGTTAAAGTGATTACCGCCGCCCATGAACATTAGCAGCACCTGAGGAAACACTAATGCGTTGCCGACTTTTGAGGAAGGGGACTGGCTGTTCAGCTCGCTGTCGGAACGTATCGGATGCTTTGCGGCAGATTACGACTGAATTGTGGCTAGCCAGGCGGATTCGGGGTAGAATCCTACCACAAGGCGGTGGTACCATCTAGATTAAGTTTTGTGGTATCAGGCACAACGACCTGTAGAGGAGACTGAGAGCGTCAGGGCCTCGTTAGCATATTGGCAGGGTGCACCGCGTGCAGGTCAGGTTGACTTTGGCCACATCGATGGAATTTGGGCCACTTACACCCCTAATAGTAGTAGTATACCAAATAGTGTAGCCTCGTGGAGAGTCTGGATCGGGCATAAGAACAATTGGGAGGCTAACTGGAAGCAAACAGATATTAGCTCACTGTTCGCCTAGTGGGGACTCGGGCTTAATATCGATATCGATAAAATAGACCGCATCTACACAGAGACAAGCACGCGGCGCCCCTACACAATGTCCTGCGCTGCCGACCCCCGCCGCCACCGTACATACCATTGTTACGTCATAAAAATGTTACTTACCGAAAATATAAAGAATACCAGCGACCCGCCCCGGCTTTGCACGGGTAGTGATTACGCGCTACTGTCCCACCATATTGTTTTGTTATAGTTATCTACTTATCTCAAAGGGATTAATTATGCACCGATGAAAGCTCCCAGGCGGCTTGACTTTTTCCGACATTTTCAACAATTATCATCACATTTCGACCAATTTATTATACAAAACCCTAACAAATTATACCCTTAAACTTTCCTCGTGAATTACTTTGTCTATTTGTCAAAACTGCATGAAAATCCGTTCAGTAGTTTTTGAGTTTATCATGAACAGGCCGACACAGACACGGCGGGAGACTTTGTTTTATAATATTATGTACCTACTTACTATGTAATGATGGACTTATTTATTTTAGATAAATATTCCATCTGAAGCCACTTCCTCGCTTAGGAGAACTTATATGGTCAAGCATATACATATTCTGTACACTTTAATGACTTAACATTTTTCACCGGTTTAACAATTTATTTTAACTTTTGCCCGTACAATTTTTGCAAATAAATACCCACATAGATAAAATCTAAAGCCCATACGACACGCGACCGATTTCCATTACTACACTACAAAGTTATGTCACCTACAGATACATTAAAATTCGAAATAACCCCCAGTAAAAAAAAAAAGATTACAATCAAACATCACGAAAAAATGCTAACACATTTGCATATTTCAACCATTTGAATTTTTAAAACATTCTATCACCCCTTCAATTTGAACCCCTACGTGTCTAATTAGCATGGCGCGTGACAGCTGCACGCGCCGCCATCTTGCGTGACGTCATATCGATTTTTTTTCGCCGATATCGATCGCACACCTGTGTGGCGCGTGCCACACTATCTTCCGGGTTCAATGACCCCAGGGGTCTTGAAAGTTCAAACCCCGTCGTTCGGGCCATATGGTTAAAAAAAAAACTTTTAAGGATACCGCACTTGTATGGTTTCTTTGTCAACTGTAGAGTAAAGTGGAGACACCTAACAATCATAAAATATTATACTTAATGTCAGTCATTTTTAACCCCCGACGCAAAAACGACGGGGTTTTATAATTAGTTTGACGTATCTGTGTGTGTGTGTCTGTTCCCCGTAGCGCTCAAATGGGTGAACCGATTTGAATGCGGTTTTTTGTTTGAAAGGTGAATTTGTCGGGAGTGTGTGAGCTGCGTTTGATGAAAATCGGTCCAAGATGGCCGCAACCACAAAATGGCGGATAACATGTTTTTTCACAACCCCCTAAATATGGGTATCAAATGAAAGGGCTTGACTAGTAGAATAGTACTATGCAAATTCAAGTTGGCCGCCACCACAAAATGACGAATGAATTTTTAAATTTTTAATTTATAAGTACTTGTTCAATTATTCAATCTCGTAAAATAGGTAGGTACTAAGTTATGTGCTTTTAAACTTAAATAAGTAGGAACCTACCTACTTAGGTAGTATTACATTTAGCAAGATCTAGATACTCTAACTTCACTAACAACAACATGTAATAACTTTGTATGGAATTAAATAAAGCTGTATTATTATTATTATTATTATAGATATGGCAGGCTATCCGAGCTAGATTTTAATATTCATCTGTATTTAGCCCTCGGTTAAACGTGGTTAAACTGAAGAAAATTCTATATTAATTTACTAAAATAGGTAGTTACTTACGAGTACCTACTAGACCGATATTGATGGGACCTTGAAGATCAGATAGGCGTCATAATTAAACGTGCTCTGTTCGCTGGTGCTGGAACGTCTGAGCATGAGTTTAAATAGTTTAAAGGTTCAACAATTTTTTATCCGTAAGTGCCTAACTATAAAGTTCAAATAAACCTACCTACCTATCATAAGGATGCAAATTAGAAAGTAGTCTATATTAATCCTGATTTTATTATCAATAGGTATCGTTACTCTTACATGAGGTCCCTGTGTCCCTAAATTATTAGGTAGGTAGGTACCTACTCTTTGTCCAAAATGTTTATTCTTTTATTAAGAAAAAACAAAAATGAAGAAAATCTTACCGAATCAATATAACAATCGTTCTCTATATTTTCGTTCGCCAATTCTTCATTTCCAACTGAAACCTTTACTTTTCTACCATTTACATAAACATTCAAAATTATTTCCGACATGACGCGCAAAAATATCGAAAATTGATAAAATCGAGCGAATCGGAAATTCTCAGTTCTGCCCTCTGCATACCCGTTGCTATGACAACGAGCCACAAAAGAAGAAAACCCATCAAAACATTCCCATCTCAATCTCCCTTGCAGCTGAATTGCATGTCAGAACGAGATGGGTATGTTTTCGCGGTTCGCTTGCACCAGAACATGCCCTAGCAAAATCGATATCGCACAAGGCTAGGCGTCGATTATCCGGTCTATTCAATGTCAAAGTCGTAACATAGTAAGTTGAATTTTCCACCATAGAAAATTAAGCTTTATCGTGCAGTCGTAAGGTTGATTTAAGATTAACAATTGTTAAAGTAGAGCTTTTGTATGTTCAAAATCGAGTTTAGTGGGCCCACCGCATGTCATCGACTATTGATTTTCGCGATCGCGCCCCAATGGGAACTTCGATTTATTGAACAATTTTCGAACGAGTCTCACTGCGTTCTATATTTAAACGAGGGTTGCTTTTAATTGAAAAAACTGTGCACTTTGAAATCTAATATGCGTTTTTAATAGGGTAAAGAAAGGTTTTCCGTTTTAGATTCTTTATTTTTGGGGCGATTTTCAGGTAGGGCTTTATTTGAAAGAAATGATTAAATATCTTCTAGTTAGATATTTAGGTTCCTACTTAAATAAAAGTAGGTAATTACATATCTACTTTTAAGTAAAAATAGGCGTAGGTATAATAGTATTTTTTTACCCGACTGGGTTATGTGTTTCACCTGTGTGTATGTATGTCCATTCCTATGTCCGCGTGTAACTAATAAACGGCTCAACGGATTTTGATAAATGATACGTCATTAGATTTGTCTTCATGACGCGAGTGTTATAGGGTACCTAAATTTAAAAAAAATTAAAATGGCGGACTTTATGCGCTTTAATGTGCGAGCTGAAAAAAAATTTTTTCCTCAAGACCCTCGAGTGGGGTATCAAAATGAAGGGATTTAAAAGGCAAATACAAAAATGTATACAATTATATATTTGAAAATAAGTTGGAGTGATAAATCACAGAAAATGACCGTTTCCTATGTCAGTTCGTAACTACTCAACGACTCAACTTATTTTGATAAATGATACGTCATTAGATTTGTCTTAACAGCGCAAATGTTACTGGGTACATAAAATTAATAAAAATTCAAAATGGCGGATTTTATGCACTTTAATGTGCGAGCTGAAAAAAATTTTTTTCCTCAAGACCCTCGAGTGGGGTATCAAAATAAAGGGCTTTAAAAGGCAAATACGAAAATATATACAATCTATGTGTTTGTAATCAGTTTGGAGTGACAAATCATAGAAAACAAAATAAATAACAACTACACTGTGAGTAAATTGGTGGTAATTTATTTAAGATCCCTTCCCACTCCACTCTACCACATTCCACATAATCCCCCCTACACCTCCCCCCTTCCCATCAATTATTGTAACACTAATAATTTAACCTTAAATCGCCAAACACTAAAAATAGGACCTTATTAAAGTTTCTAGTGTTCAACAGATGGCGCTAATAGTCGTCTTAAACGCGCTATTACCTACACGCGGAGTGACACAGGCCTGTCTCTTGTAAAAATATGCATCTAAAAATTTTTCATAGTTTTGCACTAAAAACCAAGAAATAAATTACGTAATTAAAAAAACTAAAAACCCGACTGCGTAAAACAAACTACTAAACTAGTTCTGGTAACTGAAAAGCAAAAAACAAGCTTTGTACTTTATAAACTAGAATTTGATAAGATCATAAACATAATTAATGTTAGAAAATGTATGGCAGGCGGGGGCATTACTTAGCCAACTACTCAGGACTATTAGTTCGCCCCCGCATGCCATACATTTTCTAACATTAATTATGTTTATGATCTTATCAAATTCTAGTTTATAAAGTACAAAGCTTGTTTTTTGCTTTTCAGTTACCAGAACTAGTTTAGTAGTTTGTTTTACGCAGTCGGGTTTTTAGTTTTTTTAATTACGTAATTTATTAAGCTCAATAGGTAGGTAGGTGATATTTTATTTTTAGCTGATGAGAAATGAGATAAATCGCTAGTCATAACTAAGTAGGTACAGTAGGTACCCAAGTAACTACCTACTTATAGGTACTTACTTAATTCCATGTTAGAGCTATCTTTCATTTGGTCTCCAGTAGTTACTTACCTTTTTTTTTTTTTTTTCGTGGTGGAAACCTTTTATAGGTACCCCCGTTCTTTGGGCAGAACGGGGGTTATGTGGGACTCCCCCTGTGGGTATACCCTAACTAAAACCACCACGGCTGTTCCCTCTCGCTGACTGTGCTGGACGCCTGGGGAACCCGTTGTATACGTCCCAGGCGTCTGTCAGCCGCCCCGGCCACCTGCCGGGGAGTAGTTACTTACCTACACATTGGTTAAAATGGCCCACTAGTAGGTACCTACCTACTTATTTTCCTACAATAACACAAAATAAAAGTAAAGCTACGGAGTTGTGTGCGTTTTAAGCAATTAAATATCACTCACTTTAACGGTGAAGGAAAACATCGTGAGGAAACCTGCACGCCTGAGAGTTCTCCATAATGTTCTCAAAGGCGTGTGAAGTGTAGGTATCTGTTACCGGAAATATATGAAATCTAGGAATTGTATACAAATCCTAGGAAAATACAATTCCGAAGCTATTTAGGAAATTTATAAAATATTGTTTCAAAAACTATTTGATATAATAAGGCCGGGCCCGCACTGCGAAATATCTTCGCGCGAATTTTATTCGCGCGGTTTATTTTCCGCATTTTGATATATTTTTTTTACGAATTTTAAATCGCAAGTGCGGGCACCTTCATACATTTCCATATGTCACAGAATTTTGCGAAAAAATTCGCGCGAATAAATTTCGCAGTGCGGCCTCGCTCTAATTGTCCTAGGAAATGTGTAAAATTCCTAGGAATGATATATAATTCCTATATCGTATTAGGAAATATAATATGGAAATTTTACCTTCAAATAAAATTTTTATTGTGTTTCTTCCAATGTCCGAAGTCCATTATTGAGAGTACGTTACTTTTTCGCACGCCGTTTCCGCTAGATTATGCTTTCCGTCACGTGTTCCGCGCCACCGACGCCTCCAACGGCCTATCTGTGAACTAACAAACACAAGCCGACACAAGCCACAATATTTCGCCATTGTTCGATAAATAATGATGTGTATAGATAATGGTAGCACCAGGAAGACATCATCTGGACTTCGGACATTGGAAGAAACACAATAAAAATTTTATTTGAAGGTAAAATTTCCATATTGTGTGTTCTGTTAAATGTCCGAAGTCCATTATTGAGACCTGTTTGTTATCTCCTGGTGGCTTGTGGAGAAGAATACGCAATAATGTGATATATTTTTTACTAAGTACATAAGAATTAAAAGTTGTAGCAGGTACCTATTATACTTTAGTTCAAAGAATATTATGCTATTAAAACATCGCGACAGGTAATAGTACCAATTATGTCTATAGGAAATAGTAAAACTTGACAACGAAAGGGACTTTTTGATAGCGCACTAATGTCATTACAATTTCCATCAAATTCTTTAAGATAGCATTTGTATTCACAGGTCCCTGATTTAGACAAGAATATCGTTTATAGAACTTGTAACCCAATTTAATTAAAATAAAATCCAATGCGGATCTGAAACTATATGATTTAGCTTCAACACTAGCTTTTTTATAAAAGCCTTTGAACCCAAAACGCCAATGATACTATGGGCTAGGCTGGCCTGTGTGCCTCCCGCGTGCTAATAAGTGTATAAGTAATTTTGATACAGTTATTACAGTTCTGAGCCAAAACAATACTTAATTCTCTATTTTAGCTCGAATTTGGGTCAGTTTACATAAAATATTTTGGTCAGGAGAAGCCATATAATATGTATGCTGAAAAGTAGATATTTCCATCTATAATATGTCTAGGATCACAATTTAAAAGTGTAAGGTCAAGAACACGAAGGCTCAAATGACAACAAAAGAATTCTGGCCGTATGACTAGATACCTCACATAAATTATTTATATTTGGAATTGTATCCCGTATTCGTGCGTCCCAAAAAGCAAGATTAGGAGGCCTCGCTAAAACGTCCAAGATATGTTTGAATAAATCATATGATGGGATTATAACATTCGAAATTGTGTCATAAATAGAAACTGGCTGATTTATGTACAAATGATAGGTTTACGCTTGACAACAATCACTCCCAATGGAAAGCAATGATGAGGTCAAATCAGGAATGAGCCTATCCAGAAAATGCACATTGATTCCCGCCGTGGAAGCACTCAAATTGTACCAGGCAGGACACACGGACACTGGGAGGACATTCTATACGTTTCAGGAAAGTAAATTGAACGCCAACCACCTAGGAGGCCCTAGGGCACTCACTACTTCTTGCAATTCCGTAGTGGAACGGTGAAGCAGGAAAAGGTTATGAAGTCCATGAGCACATTCTCCAAAAAATATCCGTCAAATACAAATATGCCAGTATGTTGTATATTTCTTCTATACTTCATTTGGTAAAGGACAGTGAGAATCTATACCATGTTACTATAAACACCGTTCTGACCATCTTCTCCAATGGGGGCATAAGTTTTAAGCGTATCTGCACAATAAAAGAGACTTGTTGTCGTCCCAAAATGAGCCAAGCTTCAGATTTCAAGGCTTCGATATAAGCTGGTGGTTGCGGTGTATCGACGATTACCTTGTTCAGGTATCGTATCTCGGCTGGACGCGCAAGCGCGGCTCTTCAATACTGGGCGCTATAAGGGCTTCATCCACTTGCGTGGTTAAGTACCTGCCTATTGTAGAATTGAGGTGTTGCAGGACGAGCGGAAGTAGCTCCGGCGGAGGGAAGATCCACATTAGCTCGTAAGTCCAACATCTGCTGAAAGCAGGCGTTAGAGTCGGACAAGCCGAGAGTAGCGCATTTCTAAACTACGTGAGCCCTTTGAGACGAGCGATCTATGAAGTATGTTTAAAGCTGCTCCTTGTAGTAGATGCCACACCGAGCCTGCGCGATTGCGCAAGAGATTGTCGGCTTCGGTATTGTACACTCCCGGAAGGTGGTGAGGGAGGAGTACAATATTGAGGCTGTCCGTCAGAGTGAAAAGCTCCTTTTTCAAGTCTAAAACCGTTGTGATCTCGTTCCTTTTTTGTCTTTTATATTAAGTTACAAAGGAATTTGCTTTGTTGTCTCTTCCATTAGTTAATTTTCTGCTGTTGTTCACTAGAGCTCCCAATGTACATAATGATGCATCCGTAATAAAGTAATTTAAAAGGTTTAAACAGGCAAGGTTTCAGGTAAAACAATACGTAGTGTTCGCAAGCGGTCACCCATCCAAGTACTGGCCGTATCCGATGTTGCTTAACTTCGGTGATCGGACAAGAATCAGCATACTCAACCTGTGGCTGGACTTTCTCTTTTAGGATACTGAATCATATTTTGTAGCCACCATTCTAGTTCGACGCGCACCTCTTTCGGAAACCGTTTGGAGTTTGCGAGTATATTTGCGAAGACAGTTGCTGTGGCATAGAATGGTACAGCAACGCAACCTTCCCCGGAGGGTGATGAAGGTTGCAAAATTAAAACACCCTAAAGGGCGTTGCGCCTGTTTGAGGGTCCGTGGCGAAGAAAGTTGCTGTGGCGTAGCAAGATACGGCAATGCAATCTTCCCCGGAGGGTGATGAAGGTTGCAAAATTGGAATATCCTAAAAGGCATTGCACCTGTTTAAGTGTCCAACTGCCGATTTGCTAGAAGAGGCATTGACTCTGACGGACTTTTTGTTGTCTTTTCTGGAGATAGGGACTTGATGATGTGGTATGCATCCCATTTACTCCCGAAAACTGGAACGATCTCCTTAATTAGTGATCAATTTTTTGAAATTGAGACACCTAGGCTGATTAAAAAATTGTTTGCCACTTAGATGTGAGCTCTCAAGAGTTTTCCTGAGCTAATGCATGGCGAAGACCGTGTTGCATAATATCTTTGGCAGTCCGATTTGTCACAGAGGTGAGTAATCTTGGAGCCAAAAGATAGGCAAGTTATTTGCAGCAACCGACGTTTGTAACTGATGTGCAAAAAAAAATGTCGATGCACTTCTAGGGACATGATCATCCGATCTAAGTCAAGCTTGAACACCCAGTCGTCGGTTGAAGGAACGTTGTCCTTTGAAGGAATGTTTCGACATCATGTATCGGTTCAGTCGTCAAATTCAACTTAACTTTTGAATATTAAGAAAATTAGGGCGATGAATATTAGCTAAATAGCTATTAGCGGAACATACCTGGTTCAAAATCATCCACAGAATTTGTAAGGACCTGCTGCGGATAGACAGAGTTTGATACTCTGTTAGAACCATACAAATTTGGAAGAACTAAAGGAGGGATTGAAAGAAATTTCTAGTTTAAAACTGTTCTCTTTTTGACTCCCCCCCCCCCCCTTTCTTTCTATCACGAGAGTCAACAATTCTATCCTTTCATCCTTGTTAGGGATTAGGAAAAAGTAGGTATGAAAAGTATTGTTCTGAGACGTGACTATGGTAATTTATTGGCCGCACCTGCGAATGCGAAGGCGTTTGAGTGCTTAGCTTTGCATTTTACACATTACCTCCAAATTTTTTGTCAATATAGATATCTTCAACTCCAATGCTCAGAAATGTAATCTGAAGAAGGGGGTAGTTTGACTTTAAGCCTTAAAAAGATTACGGATTTCGACTTGTTTTCCACACAAACTAGAGTATACCATGTGGAATACTCTCCTTTTATTTAATTCAATATTTTTGCTGACTCGGTAGTAGTAGTAACTACCCTACATCAGAATTGCATGACCAATCGATCAAGGTATTGTAAGGCATCATTTAGCAACTAGTTTGAACAAAAAAAATACACCTTTGAAAGTGCGGCAAAACTATTCTCGTGAAGGATCAAAACTACCGCCCGCGCCATCCGATAGCTCAGTTATTTGTATATTGGAAATCGAACCCGAGCTTCCTGGGAGAGCACGGTATTGTAACACACTTAAAGTAATCTCATTTAGAGAAAACATGCAACATGCAACATGCAACTGGGCACACAAAATAATAAATTGTGGGGGCTCGTCCGGGATCTGAACCCGGGACCTCTCGCACCCAAGAATGGCGAAATATTGTGGCTTGTGTCGGCTTGTGTTTGTTAGTTCACAGATAGGCCGTTGGAGGCGTCGGTGGCGCGGAACACGTGACGGAAAGCATAATCTAGCGGAAACGGCGTGCGAAAAAGTAACGTACTCTCAATAATGGACTTCGGACATTTAACAGAACACACAATATTTTTTATACATTTCCTTTGGGCCGCTTTCTTTTAGACCACATTCTGCCTAGGACCCAATAGAACCTAAGTGCCCGGCCTTGAAAAAAATATGATTTCCGCGCACTGACAGTTTACGCCGCCCTATCCCCTCCCCTGTCCCCGCCATCCCCGCGTATACCCATTGATATCTCCATCAATGGATTAATTCTCCGTCGATCTATCTATATGTTTTACATTTCCGATTGCTATTTAGGAAATGTAGGTATAGATTTCCTAGGAAATGTGTCTAATATAATTTATTTTACACGTTTCCGTGCGATTTTAGGAATTACATACATTTCCTAGGAATTGTATACAATGACGGATTACATACATTTCCGGTAACATATCTACCAATCCGCACTCGGCCAGCGTGGTGGACTACAGCCTAAACCCTTCTCACTCTGAGAGGAGACCCGTGCCCTGTAGTGGGCCGGTGATGGGTTGATAATGATTACGATTTTGTTTAATTCAGCGTTCTATGCCTGTCGTATAGTAGGTTCAATGAATGACCTTCGGTAGGGATATGCCGAGTTTACACATTTCGACGTTTCTAGAATTCGAATATCGAAAAACTATCAGAGTAAAATGGACCTAAAGCTTTTTATTTATACATTCAGTACTTCCGACTTTTATTTTGCAAAATTTCCGCCTTAGTACAAGCGGACATTTTGAATTGATAAAAAACAAATATTTTTTAGAAAATTTCGCCGGTAGTACTTATATCCAAATTTTTTTTATGTATAGGTATCTAAAACGATATCAATATTTAAAAAAAATCGATACGATATATATCGATACTTTTTGGCACTTTCTTCATCCCTAAAAGTCATGATCTGCCACTGACTATAGGTACGGTCTACGGACCTAAGTACGGACAAGGGAGGATAAAATAAAAGTCAACTGTTGTTTGTTTCATTGTATTGCATCAACTGTAACACTTTCAGTTTTCATCGTTATTGAGCAAAGTTTACCTACATTATTATAATTGCCCGTTGTTCTACGCAAAATCATTTCATCCTTCAAATAAAACAAAAAATAAAATAATTATCTTATTGCTTTTCCTAATTTACCTATGTAATTCGTTGCTTCATAAGATGCCTTCTTTATTTATACAATAAATAAAAATAACTAATTAACGTTTAAAATATCGTGAGTCACTTTAATAATTACTTACCTCATAAAAAACCTCATTTGGGTTTATAAAAATATTTTTAACCATTACGCATAAAATACCTTATTTTGTGCGACGCGTCGCGCTGTACGGGGTAACTTTGTAATGTAGTCATTTTTCATAATGTGCGTTTATGTTATTCCATTTGTGGACTATCTATTAACTAAACTTACGAATACGAATAAATTCGTAAATCTATACATAAATAAATGTACAAACTCAATATTTACTCAACATATATTTTTTAATATAGGTTAAAATGTATAACAAACCTATGTAGAGTTTACTCAACTTGACTACTTGAACGTGCTTAAACTTAAATGCTTACTACAACTACTTGAATATTTGGTTTTTTGAGTATTTTAAAGTTTTTTTTTTAAGTTTTTAATAGGTAGTTATTTGATATCGCTGTTTGTGAAACTAATTAATATTGGAAGTGAAATGATTTCGTGTAAAACGCGGGCATAACAACGCATGCTATGTCAAATGCTCCAACCCTTCGTGACAATACACACACGGCACTCGAGTACCGACCATATTTTATTTAAGCTTTAAGCACCAATTTTCTTTATAACAAGTCGTTCGAAATAATTAAACGACTAAAATTCTATAAATATCTTACTATGTATAGGTTAAAAATACATGTTGCAACATTTTTACAAGTCTATCTTTAGTTCAATATTCGCGTGTAAACCAAGTGCCACATTCTTTTTTTTTATTTATAATTAGGTATATTCAGTTATCATTTTTACACTTTAGTTTTCTTTATAGGGGTCAAATGCGGCATTTGCTTTACACAGGCACAGTTTTAAACGCAAAGTTTAAAAAAACTATAGAAAAAATGTAAAATAGGGAAAGGACAAACATTGTAACTTTTAGTTGTGTACTACAAGTTTAGTTATACAAATAGAAAATCATATAAATACACTCCGGAAGATATTTACAGACAATATGATCATGGACACAATCGAATACACTAAAAATTAATTAATAAATTCGCTAAACAATTTATAATTGCACATCGGAAACGATGAACTAAAAATTCGTACCTAAGAGTATTTTTCTATTGGTTAATAATTAATAATTATTTTTACAATTATATTTTAGTTACGTATGTTATTTCAATTCAGAAATACAAAAAAAAACTTAATAATAAGACGGATTTTTGTTACTTTACATAATATTATAAATACACAATATTTGGGAATTGGGACTGAAATCATCAGAAGTAAACATATTTTTTTAACTGGATACAGAATAATATAATTATGTGATTTCAATTATTACCAATCGATAGTATTAAGAAGCTTTGCCGAAATTCAGGGGATCATAATATCTACAAATTTTTCAAAACAAAAAGCGAGCCTAATCGAAATGTTGCGTAGATTAAGATATACAATATATGACAGTAAAGTAGATAATAATAGGTACATAAGTGGGTATAATGTAGGTAAGTACTAAAATTATACAATATATTAGAAGTATTCATATGTCAGCGAACTACGCATCAAAGCTTTACAATAATCGTACAATAATTATTTATTAGATGAGGGTTAAAGTTATTATCTGGATTTGAAATCAACTTCCAGACTGCTGGATTTACAGTATTTAATAAGTAGTTAGAATTAGAGAAAGTACATTTTTGAAAGGATTACACCAAACAGTAGAATCAGGAGACACACGAATTGCCCTATACGGCTATCGTGTGTTCAAAAATCATAGAACTAAATACTGTTACAATTTTTTTTCACAGGAAATCAGCTGGGTTCGGGATAGGTATACAAAATCGATAAGAGATCCATATACAAGCCTTCGCGTAAAACAAATCAACCATGAATTTACGAGGACACAACGCTTTCCAAAGTAACAATAATCATTTATTTCTAGTTAGCACGTTGTATAGAACGCATCATAAATATACAATATTGTTGTATCTAAGGCACATAATGTTTAGGCTTCAATTATTACTCCATATCGTAACAATGGTGCTAATCAAATGTATGAACAAATTTACCTTGCGACAAACACAGATACAAGAGCATCTCTAACACCAAACATAGATGTAATGGATGATAATCCTTCCAATTGACTAACAGTCTTCCGCAGTTGGGTAAAATATACAATTTCAGTGACAACAGTTGCTAATATTATATACCTACTAGCAACTTTGGTGCTAGTGGTATTCATTTTCTATTAGTTAATGATAATGGATGATGATTTAAGTTGTTATAATTTGGTTATAATTTCAGAAAAAAAAGTTTGAGACATATAATACCTATATAAGTCGTAACTCTTGTTAAATTTTATATCTTGTTTGTCGCAAACACATCAACTATTGCAAAGCTAGTAATAAAAATACTACTGAATCTACTGACGCTGTCAATAAAAAACTTTTCACTTCTCATCTTTCAACTAGAATAAATTACAGTTCTTAGTATTGTTATAATTAATTATTACAACAAATGCATTTCATACAACATGTCTCTTTCTGTTTACAATACTGTAACTTTCCCCTTACAGCACTAGCCGTGCAATGCCAATCATACAAAACGACTATTTCAATATAAGACA
Organism: Melanargia galathea; assembly: GCA_920104075.1. Lineage (NCBI taxonomy): Eukaryota > Metazoa > Arthropoda > Insecta > Lepidoptera > Nymphalidae > Melanargia > Melanargia galathea. Next base: position 19,076,091 of record OV049858.1, on the reverse strand, counting down.
CGTCCAGAATGAACAATTTAATCACAGTCTAGAATTTTCTGCACCAATGAGCTTTTAAATTCGTCACCAATATTGCCGTTGTTACAAAGTTAATTCATTCGTTTTTTATAATACGACAGAACCGCGATGGTAACCCGAATGTATTCAAAAGCCTTAAGTGACTTCTCTATTTAATTTTTCTGTATTATAAACTCTAATAGTGTCTATAGCTAGCAATTGACTAAATTCTCGCTTCCTGCCTAGACGTACTATATTAGCTGTAATATTATATTTCTATAGTTTGAAATAGCTATGGTATTTTACGAAACCGCTTCTCTGTATTTATATCTTTATTTCCCTTCCGGCATACTCATACATAATCACTAATAGAAAAAATATCGCGTGTCGACCTTTACAATATCGGATTCATCTACTTCAGTACCAATTTCTAGCTTCACTAAAGCCGATTTTTTATATTTATAATATTTTTTTAGTTTATTGCTTGTCATTTATTGCTACGTTTCCTAAGTCTAGATTCTAATTAAGTTATTAGGGCAACTGAATCGCTTTTTCGAACTCAAACGGCTGATAAAAGGGGCACTGTACTGTTACTAATAAAAATGTCCATGATTGACCATACGAAGTATTACCAAGGCCTACCTAAGCCCTTCTCTAATATTTTTAAAGTAATTTTTGTTAAAAATCATTAATAAAATTTCTGCGATTCCGCTTAAATTCACGCTTTTTACTTTGTGCTACATTTATGTGTATAAACCTGCCCGAGATTATTTTATGACACTGAAGTCGTAACGTGCTAAATGAATTTTTAACGTTTCAAATTTGACACTCTTTATACAAGAAGTTTGAGATTCAACGCCAAGTGTTTTATGACTTCAATGCCTTAGAATGATTGCCCTTACAAAAACTCAAGGCTGGTATATTTTTGCCAGTAAATTAAAATGAATTCCATCATGAAATCTGTAATTTTTATATAAAAAGCCAAATGTTATTCAATTTGATGGATTCAATTCCAGTGTCACATTTTTAAATTTAAAAACTTACACTTTGGTAACTTCACCGTGCAAAGTAACCAAATGTATTTTAATCGGATCATGAACATCAGTTTTACTAGAATCAACTTAACCGTACCGTACTTATACATCTAAGTCTATTAAAAATCGTGTATATATATTTGGATCTCGTTAATTGTAATTTGGCCACAAATTTAGTTAACGCCCCTTACCAATAAACGTAAGGGGTTTCAATAAATGTAAATATACTTTATTTTAAGTACAATAAATTTACATTGTAACTCTAATGACTAGCTTTTCACGTATGGCCACGGGATTGTATAAAAAAACGATACGAATCGAAAAAAAAGCATTTTTTTCAATGACGGTTTCACTCACGCTTTCTTTATCTTCAAAATATTTTAAATATTATGCGAATGTCAATTATAATGAGTCCACGGTACAGATATAAGTGGATGGATTGTCGAAAAGGAAAACCTACAATTTAATTGTCCCTATAATGTAAGTTATATACGATTTTATAAAAGGCACCTATAAAATGTCTCACGACGAATTGTCGTACTACTATTATCAACTATTATTGCTTTCGATTCGAATTTTCATAATTGACAAATTAAGGCAATCTTTTTTTGGTACTCACTATTTTCAAATACTTCAAGGTCCCATAAATTCTGTGACATTCAAATCGTAGCACTCTCTCAGAAATGCAATTTTTCCGATTTGAATGTCAAAGATATTCAGGGCTTTGCTGGTCTATTGTCTAACAGCTGCATCAATATTTGCTACAATCTTAATTGTAGTGATTGGCTGGATTTATATTCACCTAAAAATGACAGCTACAATGTGACTATCGCATTCGCTGATTCACCTCTGATCTGAACTCTTACGCTGCTGGCCAAAATACATTGTTGCAGCAAGAATACCAAAAAATCAGCCAATCACCGCTATTGAGATTGTAGCAATGATAATGTAGCTTTTAAACAATTGAATCACAGGATATAAACTGAAAGCAAAAAATTACATTTAGTGTTTTTATTGACGATTTAAGTTATTTGTATAGCACAGCAGCTTAATTGAAATTTTTATTGAAATTTCGGATCGAAAAGCGGCAATAATGTTGAACAAGCGCTTGGCCACTAATTATACAACTAAACTAATCTCATAAGCAAGGCTCGTCTTTCATAAATATTCGTTCAATAAGTTAAAAAATCTCCGTAAACTATTTACGCTTAGACTAATTTTTTTTTCAATACAAAACGCACAACAACGAAACGAAAAAAAAACAACTTATCATATCACACTTTCGTCAATCAAAACATGTTTTTAACTCTAGTAACTGGAAGCATTTGTTTTCATAAACCGCTTTTCCTAACTGCCTTATAGGTCAGCAAAAGAATAATCTCGAAAGCTGCATAATTATTATCATTAATTAATTATTAATTTTATTTCACTAAATTACTGGAAGGCTTGATTCATATTCTATAAAAATATTAGAATATATACTTAGTTGTTTTTTTGTGTTTAATTATTTTCCGTAATTTCAGATCTTTACATAAATATCCATTGGAGTATTGCTTTCCGTTATACACTACATGGTAAATGAGAAAAAACAAACATATTAACCATCAGTATCGATTACATATAAAATTCAATATTATAGTACTGCAAGACGTCATTTCAAAGTCACCACGTACGCTTAACTGACACTGGCAGTTAATATGGCGCGAACTTCGAACTAAATAAATTCAACTACAACCTTCTCAGAGTCAAATCCAGTCCAAACTTCAACAACAATATTTACACACCACTTTCCACTTTAAAAAAAGATACCAGAAAAACCAGATATTAATAGGAATGTTAAACCGCCATTTTTCATTTGTTTCTTGCTTGAAAATAGAGGTTTAAAACATTCCTGTTCTTATCTTCATCGCGTTATAATGCTTATTCTCTATGACAATGATCGCAAAATGCATTTTGTAACATTAAATATGGCATGTCCAAGAAAATGTTATCATGTTATAAAACTTTGTATAACACAATAACATTTTCTAACGCATTACGATTTGTTCGATGTTATATTCGTTTATATTGAGATTTTGTTATATGTTTTGCAATGAAAGTTAATTAACACTTTGCGACCGTGCGAGAGCACCTTTGCGAGACGAATGTCATAGCGAATAGCATCCCAATGTAATGCACTGTCCGTAATGTTAAATTGTCAAACGAAAACATTTTCTGTTATTTTGAATTTCGAACGCACTCAAATTTCATACAGTCCGATGCGTCACCGGGCGCCAGTGGGGGAGCGGCGCCGGAGTCCACCTGAGCACAGTCGCGCTCGAGCCGTCGGCCGGGTCGGACGCGTTGTGCAGCGCGGATCACGGCGAGCGCAGGTCCGGCGCCGGTTTGTCCGGCGCGATGTCCTCCGACGCGTCGACGACGACCGACTGGACGCCGGGGCCGGTGTCCATGGCCGCGGTGTCCGATGTTATCACGTTCGATTGGAAGAAGCGTTCTGGAATGTAAAAGACTTCAAGAGTATGATTATTCCATACATTTAAGAAAAAAACGTAATAATATACTGCAAAATATAAAAGGATTCTATACTTGGAGCCTGTTTCACCACCTTCTGATAAGTATCAGATAGCTATTTACAACTTTTTTCTTTGTCTCTTGACATAAAGTAAGAAAGGGACAAAACTTACGTTCAGGCTATCCGACACTTATGAGAATGTGGTGAAACAGGCCCTTAATCATCGAACTATTACGCTTAGAATGGAAGTTTCTAACAAATTTCCGCTCGAAACGTAAGCTATAAACCAACCTATGTGTGCCCTGTAATTACATTTGCCGACACGCACACAAGCGCATGAGTACCTTGAGCACTGACGCGACGATAGACGTATCGAGCCTTTTAAGGCCCGTTAAAAACGGCTTATCGCCGCGTCGACGACTGCCTTTCTTTACCTATTTATTCTAAGCCCTTAATATTATAAATGTGAAAGTAACTCTGACTGTCTGTCTGTACGTTACGCTTTAACCACTGTACTGATTTTGAAGTTTGGTATAGAGATAGACTATATTTTAGAGAAGGACATAGGCTACTTTTTATCCCGGAAATTTATAAAGTTCCCAAGAGATTTTTAAAAAACCTAAATCCACGCTCACGAAGTTGCGGGTATCTGCTATTATAATCATAATTTGTATTTAATTAATATCATTTTCTACGTCCTTTATGGATTCATTCAAAATTCACATATTTATTAAGTATGAAATTATCAGTCCCATATTGGGCGCCATTAAAGTTTCTTTAGTTTTGGCAAGTCTAAACCTAAACTAAAATGACAGGTCTAAATTTATTCCTAACTCTTTCACAGTGCCCACTGCAGAAAAGGATAGCAATAGATTTAGACCTGTCATTTTAGTTTAGATTTAGAGATTGTGTACAACAGAATCGGCCACATTATCGACTTAAACTAAAATTGGTTTAGAATATTTCAGAAGAAATAGAGAATTCATGTAAAGAAAATTACCATCGTCCAGCAGCTCGACGTGGTTGGGTCCGCCGGGCGCCGTCATTATGTTGAACTCCTCTTCCAACGTGGGGAATGGCGCATTCCATCTGAAAACAAACAATATGTAGATATATCTATATCTATACTATCTATACTAATAAAATAAAGCGGAAGAGTTTGTTTGAACGCGCTAATCTCAGGAACTACTGGACCGATTTCAAAAATTCTTTCATCGTTGGATATGTACGTGATCCTTGAGTGCTATTATAGGCTATATATGTACCACGGGCGAAGCCGGGGCGGACCGCTAGTAAATAATACATTAGAGTGTCCGCAATTGCAACCCTACTTATACTTTATACCCTCGCAGCCCAATGAAGGTTAAATTTTTTTATAATAATAGCGGGCAAACGAGCAAGCGGGTCACCTAATGTTAAGTAATTACCACCGCCCATGAACATTAGCAGCACTTGAGGAATCACTAATGCGTTGCCGACTTTTGAAGAAGGGTACTGGCTATTCAGCTCGCTGCCGGATAGCATCGGATGCTTTGCGGCAGATTACGGCTGAATTGTGGTCGCTATCCAGGCGAATTCAGGGTAGAATCCTACCACATGGTACTTCCCTCAACTTCCCATTCATGAAGGTTTCGGTTTGGATTTGTAGGGTTTGAGTTGAGATATTTGGGTATCAAAAGAGGCATTGCACCAAATTAACTTCTTATGGGAATTTCTTGAGACTGGTTGCTGAAATGGCGACCAAACAAGAAAAAATGATTCTAAATGTTCCAGACAGAATGTACTATAGTATTGTGGAATGTAGTTAAATTGTTCGAGAATGTTCTGGAAAGCTCCAGAATCTGGAATGGAAATCTCCAAAATCAGCCGCAGAATCTATTAGACAGTTCTGGAATTTCTCAGAATGTTCGAGAATGTTCGTTAATATTCCAGGATGTTCGAAAATACTCTCAAATGTTGAGTACTTCTAAATCTTTGAAGTGACTTTGGGTTAGGGAATGTTCTAGTTTACCAGAGGGTTTTGGGCTTGGTTTCTTGCTAAATCCTTGTTTTAATATCGTACGTAGAATGCAAAACATACTGAATTTGGAAAATAATCAACTATCAATAGTTCGATTCGCTGATACGATCAACAATCTGATTTTCTAAAAGTTGGGGTAAGAGCAGGTAGACCTAGTTGGGGAGGTTTTTGATTTCTTACCTAGGTGGTGCTCTAGGCGGAGCTCGAGGCGCGTACAGTCCCAGCCCACCGGGTGGGGAGCCACCCCCCACTGGGCCGTAGCTGAACACCTGAAAATTGAAAACATTATTGTTACAAAAATATTATATATTATCTCGTTACAATAATTTCCTTTTTCTCGTGGGCGTTAATAAAATGTCTGACTCAGATTTGAGACATATCCACTTATCTCCGAACTCAGCCCCTTTCACAGCATATCCAGCAGGCAGAGGCCCAAGCGGCCCGTAGTACGACCTGCGCCGCATCCATGAAAATTCTCATGACGTCATCAACAGATTCTCATGACCTACCCTCAATAGAGATGTATTCATTTTGTTGGTAGCGCAACTGGTAGCGCCAACACTGGTGTCCTAGTGAGTTAACGCCCTAAACACTAGAAATAAAGTGGTGTCACCTGTTGCGGCTGAGTGTGGAAGTGGTTGAAGTGTGAGAGGGGCGGGTGCGGCGCGTGCGGCGGGTGGCAGTCGCGGTAGTGCGGCGAGCGGCGGCGCGGGCTGGCGGGCGGCGAGCGCAGCTCGGGCGACGCGGGCGACGCCGAGCCCACGCCCACGCCCACTTCACTCGCTGGAAACCATACTCCACAATTGGACTCTATCCCACACGCAAATTATAAGCCTAGCGTTCAATTGAGATAGCTCCTGAGGCAGCTGCGTAGTGCAGCAGGGACAACAGACTTAACCCGTTGGCCGTTGCTCTCCCGCACTGCCCACATACGAACTTAATCCCATGTAGAAACCGTGCGGAAGCCTCAGGAACCCACAATTTTGAAGTCCACATTCTAATGTTTTCCATGACGTATCCGTCAACGGCGACACTTTGGCCTTGTCACCTGGAATGTGCGTGGATGTGACTAGTGTAGTGTGTAGACACTAAAGAGTTTGTATATTATTTATATTATCGGTGGTTGACCGATATTTTATAAAAACTTGGGACTTGTCACTTGTCAGAAAAATATGTGAGAGATACAGAAAAAATAATTATTAATTACTAATTGTGATAGTTTTCTATATTTAAATTAGACTGTCAGCCGTCAACCGTCATGTTATTTAGTTTGTTGATATGATGGCAGAATTCAATTTTCAATAAAGCCTTTTAATCGGGTATCTATTATTTCAATTTATTGAAAATTGATTTTAAAATGGACAAATATTTACGTCCGGATCGTTTTGAAGGAGATCCTTCCTCAAGTAAGGACCAATCCAACCAATGGATTCATTGGAAGACGAACTTTGGTAACTTTCTCAATTCTATTAAGGTCAAAGAAGAACAGGTCATCGATGAGTCCTATAAATTTCAATTGCTGCAAAATCATCTGTCATCAACAATTTTCATGTATGTTAAGGACTGCACGAGTTACGAAACCGCATTATCTAAATTAGATACATTATTCATAAAGCCACCAAATGAAGTCTTCTCTAGATACAAACTTACCAAGAGGCAACAAAGACCTGATGAAAATATAGACCAGTACCTTCAGGCTCTACAACTACTATCTAAAGACTGCAATTTCAAGCAAGTTACAGCGGAACAAAATTGTAATGAATATATTCGAGATGCTTTTATCGCTGGCCTTAACTCATCAACTATACGGCAACGATTATTAGAGAAAAGCACATTGACACTTCATGATGCTTTCCAACAAGCAAGAGCTATGGAAACGGCAGAAACAAATAACGAAATATATAAGCATCCACCATCAGCATCAACGTCATTTGATCAAAGCGCGTCTACGTATCATCAAAAAAAGGAACAGCTTTGCTATTTCTGCGGAAATAAATTACATCTACGACGATACTGTCCAGCGTCGACGGCAACCTGTCTTAAATGTGGAAAAAAGGGTCATTTTTCTAAAGTATGCAAATTAAAAGAGAACCGACAACAACAACAATCCAATGCGGCTGTAGATGTAGATACAACAAATTCAGTCCCAGATGCCGAATCTCATAATGTATTAGCTATTATAGCCTCGACTGATTTATTAAACAAAGCTACGATTTCTATAAAAATCAATGACACAATCGATGTTAACGCTCTCATCGATACCGGGAGTACGTCTAGTTTCATCAACAATAGCCTAGTCGAACGATTTAATCTAGGAAAAGTTTTATGCATCCACCAAGTTTCAATGGCATCATCTCAATTGATTTCGAATATTAACGGAAAATGTTTATTAAATATAAACATCCAAGGTCAGTCTTTTAGAGCAAACTTATATGTCATGGAAAATCTTTGTGCGGATGTCATACTGGGCCATGATATACTAAAGAGATACAAATCACTTGAAATCAGCTTTGGTGGACCTCACTCGACCCTCAAGTTGATGTGCACTGTGCCTCCAATGAAGATTGATCCTGTAAGCATTTTCGCTAATTTACAAGAAAACTGGAGGCCAATTATTACAAAATCGAGGAAATTTTCAGATATTGATAGGGAGTTTATATCCTCCGAAATAAAAACACTCTTGGCACAAGGTATAATAGAACCTAGCCATTCGCCCTGGCGAGCGCAAGTTTTAGTTACATCGAACGAAAACCATAAAAGAAGAATGTGTATTGATTATTCGCAAACTATAAACAGATTCACTTATTTAGACGCATACCCTCTACCAAGTATTGATGGAATTATTAATAAAATAGCAAAATATCGGGTTTTCAGCAAAATAGATCTCAAAAGCGCGTACCACCAGATACCGATTTTGGAGCACGAAAAGCCTTTAACAGCTTTTGAGGCGGATGGTAATCTTTATCAATTTTGTAGGATACCATTCGGCGTCACAAATGGTGTTGCAGCATTTCAGCGTGCTATTAATAATATAATATCCAAAGAAAAATTAAAAGGTACGTATGCTTATTTGGACGACATCACGATATGCGGAATAAACCAAGAAGATCATGACATGAAATTGAGTAAATTTCAAAATGTTGCAACGCGCTACAACATAACAATAAATCGTGACAAAAGCGAATTTTCAAAGAAACAAATTAATGTTTTGGGATACAATATATGTAATGGAATAATTAAACCAGATCCAGATCGATTACGGCCACTTTTAGAGCTACCAGCACCAAGTGACTCCGCTTCTCTACGACGCGTTATGGGTTTATTTGCTCATTATTCTAGATGGATTCCAAAATTCTCTGACAAAATTCGTCCTTTTATATCAACTGAAAACTTTCCACTCAACAGTGAAAATCTTAAATTATTTCAAGCGTTGAAGAAAGAGATAGCTGAGGCATCCTTGCAAGCTATAGATAATAACATGCCTTTTATTGTTGAAACAGACGCCTCAGACTTTGCCATAGCTGGCACATTATCCCAAGATAAGAGACCTATAGCTTTTTTCTCTAGGACATTAACTAACTCCGAACGTAATTACCCTGCAATAGAGAAAGAAGCTTCAGCCATCGTAGAATGTTTGAGAAAATGGAGAGAATTATTGATTGGCCGACATTTTCGTCTCATAACAGATCAGAAATCTATATCTTTCATGCTAGATCAAAAACACTCATCAAAAATAAAAAATGATAAAATTCTGCGCTGGCGATTGGAACTATCTAGCTACAACTTCGATATCGTTTACCGACCAGGTAATTTAAACATAGTAGCTGACGCTTTGTCACGAGTAGCAGCAACCACAACAAATTTAGCCAGAGTTTTTGATCTTCACAAACAACTCTGTCACCCTGGAGTGACTAGAATGACACATTGGGTTAGAAGCAAGAATTTACCGTATTCTATTGAAGATATTAGACAAGCGACAACATCATGCAATATTTGTGCAGAACTTAAACCACGATTTTGTAAAATTCAAGGTAAACTAATTAAAGCAACGGCGCCATTTGAAAGAATTTCAATCGACTTTAAGGGACCACTTCCCACGATTAATAATAATCGCTACATACTAACGGTTATTGATGAATATTCGAGATTTCCTTTTGCATTTCCTTGTGCAGATCTGAGCTCTGAAACAGTGAAAAAGAAACTCACCGAACTTTTTTCTATTTTTGGAATGCCAACTTACGTACATTCAGATCGCGGTACAGCTTTCACATCAGAAGAACTAAAACAGTTTCTACATAGCAAGGGAATTGCAACGAGTTACACTACGCCTTATAATCCTCAAGGTAACGGACAAACTGAAAGGTACAATGGCATTATTTGGAAAACAATTCAATTGGCTCTAAAAAATGAAAATCTTCCGATAACGAAGTGGCAGCATGTTTTAACTCAAGCTTTACATTCCATTAGGTCTCTATTGTGCACCGCTACAAACTGTACTCCACATGAGCGTATGTTTTCACACCCCAGGAGATCTTCTAACGGACAAACTTTACCGTCATGGCTAGTACCGGGACGAATCTTGATAAGAAACAATGTAAGAACTAGCAAAAATGATCCTCTAGTCGAAGAAGGTGATCTTTTGGAAGTGAATCCGTGTCATTCTAGGGTACGATTATCAAGCGGCAGAGAGGCTATAGTATCAAACAGACACCTGGCACCGACTGGTCGGAATCTAGAAGATGAAAGTGATGAAGACGACGAAAACATTAATGAATCTCAATATTTTGATATTTCTTCACAGTCAGACACATCAAATTCAGATTCTAGGGAACCCACAACCTCAACACCGGATTCAGAGAATGATGTACCTGCTCCACCGACTTCAAGCTCACAAGATCCTGGGTCAAATGAACTGGTAACTTCTGTTGAAATAGATCGACTCGAATACCAATCTACTATATTAATCATAGACCTATAGATACTCTTTGTAATGTACTGGCTGAATAGGATTGACTGTCACATGTATTTATAAATAGTTTATTTTTGAATAATTGTTGTTCCTAGAAAAAATGTCTGAATACACGTCATTGTTATCATCGACCGAATATTTTATTTAAATATTAGTTGAATATTATTATTTACTTATAATAGGTTATGGGCTTGCCCGCTCTTCTAAATGGAAGCCGGTAAATATGCTTGTAATATTCAAAAGCTCACAGGCGAATCAAACTATGGTTCTTGGGCCTTTGCTATTGAACTTCTGCTGACGGACCTAGACTTATGGGACTGTGTAAGTAGTACTTATGACTCTACTACAGATGAAACAAAGAAAAAGGATAATAAAGCTCGTGCTAAAATATGTTTATCTATATCGGAGCATATATATCCGTTAGTACAATCAACAAAAACAGCATGGGAAGCATGGTCTGCTTTAAAAAAGGCATACGCAGACTCTGGTTTGATGCGGAGGCTTAGCTTACTAAGAAAATTATTTTCGATGAAATTAAATAATTTTGCTAATATGGAATTATATATAACTGAGATCCAAGCAACGCAGCACTCCCTTCAATCCATTCAAGCTGGATTAGATGATGAATTTGTCGGTATTATACTGTTAGCTGGATTGACGGAAGCCTACAATCCTCTAGTTATGGCTATGGAGCACTCTGGAACAAGAATCTCTTCCGAGAATGTCATCTCCGCCTTGTTAAAAGAAGGACAAAGGCAGAAAGAAGCAGGCAGCAGCAGTGACGTAAAAGACAATTCAGTGTTGGTTTCACGTACTAGTAGGTATAATAGCAATCGTAGTAAAAATGTTATTTGTCATTTATGCAAGAAAAAGGGGCATTTTAAGTGGCAATGTAAAACGCCTAAAGACGATGTTAAGAAAACTACTAACATGCTAGTTACTACAGATTTTGTTACACTAGTAGCTCGGAATGGTAGTGATAGTTGGGTAATAGATAGTGGAGCGACGTCCCACATGACTTCAAACAAAGCTATATTGGCACCTACAAAACCTTGTACAAAAGTTGTTACTTGTGCTAATAATGAAAAAATTGTGGCAACTTCTGAAGGTAGTGTACAATTAAACGTAAGTCATGAGGGTCGTACTCGAGGATTGACTATGGAAAATGTATTAGTTATTCCTGAATTAGTTACTAACTTAATGTCTGTTGGCAGGTTTGCAGATGATAACAAGATAATTGTTTTTGATAAATATAGCTGTAAGGTTTTTGACAGTAATATATCTGTGATGGGAAGCCCTTTGTTCTCCGCACCACGCGTTAACGGTCTCTATGTATTAGGTTCCGTAGATAACAAGGCGACGGTTCTTATAGGTCAAGGTCATAATGACTTTGAGTTGTGGCATCGGCGGTTGGGTCATTTATCTCGATCAGAAATGCTCAAGTTAAAAGGTATCGTCAAAGGCCTGTGTTATAATCCGAAGGATTGCAAGGTACCGTGTATTCCTTGTAGTCAAGGAAAACTTAGTTCTAAGAAGTTTCCCAAAAGGAAGTTTAAGAGGGCTTCACATGTGCTAGAGTTGGTGCATAGCGACATTGCTGGTCCCATGGAGGTGGAGACATGGGGTGGCAAAAGATATATGTTAATCTTTGTAGATGATTACAGCAGGAAAGTATTTGGATATTTTTTAAAGTGTAAGTCGGAGACTTATGAATGTTTCCAAGATTTTCAAACGCTAGTTGAAAAACAAACAGGTAAGAAGATTAAAAAATTTCGAACGGATAATGGTGGTGAATATACCAGTATAGAGTTTGAAAATTATTTAAAGAAACAGGGAATTATTCATCAAACTAGTGTACCATATACTCCGCAGCAAAATGGGGTTGCAGAGAGAACAATAAGGACTATAACCGAGAAGGCCAGGTGTATGCTAGCAGAAAGTAAGCTGAATAAAAAGTTTTGGGGAGAGGCAATGCGTACAGCCATTTATTTAAAAAACCGATCTCCTACCATGGCTCTTCAAGGAAAAGTACCAGAGCAAGTTTGGACCGCAGAAGACGTAGACGTCTCTCATTTAAAAATATTTGGTTCAAAAGCTCAAGTCCTTATTAAAGATGGTAGTCGAAAGAAACTAGATCCAAAGACACGAGAGCTGACTTTTATTGGATATAGTGATGTCCAAAAGGGTTACAGATTTTGTGATATGAAGAATCCCAGACAGTTGATTATTGCTAGAGATGCAGTTTTTGACGAGAGCTTACCTGAAAGAAAGAATACTGACTTACAAGAACGAGATAATACTATCGAGTTTGAAGTTCCAGGACAAGTTATTGAGTTGCCAGGTCAAAGCACTGAAGAAGTTGAATCTTCTACACCAGGCAATGGTGAAGTAGAAGACGAATTTCATGATTCAATTGATTCAAATAATGTTGAATTGGAAGGTTCTCAAATTGACAGAGAAGTTGAAGCTGTCGAGCGTCGATTTCCTTTAAGGAATAGAGTTCCTCACAGAAAAGAGGATTTTGACTACAGTTTTATGATATCAAACGAGCCAGTATCAGTTATGGATGCGATGGAGCGCAGTGATAAAACACTTTGGCTTGATGCGATGCGTCAAGAATATGACTCTCTCATTGATAATCAAACGTGGGAGCTGGTTGATCGCCCAAGAGGGGTTAATGTGGTCAAATGCAAATAGCTCTTTAAGTTAAAAACTGGTGCTGATGGAACTGTGCAACGACATAAAGCAAGACTGGTTGCAAAAGGATATTCCCAGAAGTGGGGGGAAGATTATTCTGAGACCTTTGCGCCTGTGGTAAAGCTGTCATCAATTCGGTTATTGTTGGCTTTATCAGCAGAGACAGATTTGGTGGTTCATCACATAGATGTAACGACGGCTTTCCTTAACGGCGATTTGGAGGAAAATTTATATATGGAGCAACCAGAATCTTTCATTGCGAAAGGAAATGAAGGAAAAGTATGTAAGCTGAAAAAGGCTATATATGGCCTAAAGCAGGCTGCTCGATGTTGGAACGTGAAAATTCATGCTCATATAGTTAAAATCGGATTTACAAGATGTAAATATGATCCGTGTGTTTATGTGAAGAAGATTAATAACAGATTAATAGTTATTGCTCTTTATGTTGATGACTTCTATATAATGGGAAATTCAGTCAAAGATATAGAAGTTGTGAAGAGGGGAATAGGAGAAGTTTTCAAAGTTAAAGATTTAGGTGAGGCCAAAGATTGTTTAGGCATAGATTTAGCTCACAAAAGAGGTGAGATTCACTTAAGTCAAAGTCATTTTGCTAAAAAGGTTTTATTTAAATACGGCATGGAGGACTGCAAGCCAGTCAAAACCCCAATGGAACCAAATTTAAAATTAGAAAAAGGCGATAAAACAGCAGATATGACTTTTCAAGAAATTTTGGGGTCACTCATGTATTTATCTTGTGGAACTCGACCAGATTTGACTCATGCAGTGAGTTATCTGAGTCAGTTCAATTCTTGTTGGAATGAAACTCACATGGTCGCACTCAAAAGAGTGTTGAGGTATTTAAGAGGCACTGTAGATTATAAGTTAATCTACAAGAAAACTGGTAAGCGCCTTACTGCGTATACAGATGCAGATTGGGGAAGCAATAGTGATGGGCACTCCTTTACTGGATACGTAGTTATGTTTGGAGGTGCAGCAGTTTCTTGGCAGGCTCGCAAACAGCATTGTGTTGCATTAAGTACAGCAGAAGCTGAATACATTGCAATTTGCGAAGCTGCAAAGGAGATTGTGTATATCAAAGGGCTTTTCAAAGAAGTAGCAGGATATACATATAGTATTGATTTATATAGTGATAGTCAAAGTGCTAGTAAATTGGTTTACACTGCGGCAGTAGGCAGGAGATCAAAACACATAAATATTAGGTATCATTATATTAGAGAATTAGCTGAAGCAAAAGAAATAGTTGTTAAATATTGTGAGACAAATTTAATGCCAGCTGATTTTTTAACAAAGAGTTTACCTAAACCTAAGTTTGAATTTTGTGTTCAGTATATTGGTATTGATTCAGTGGGGGTGTTGAAATAGATCGACTCGAATACCAATCTACTATATTAATCATAGACCTATAGATACTCTTTGTAATGTACTGGCTGAATAGGATTGACTGTCACATGTATTTATAAATAGTTTATTTTTGAATAATTGTTGTTCCTAGAAAAAATGTCTGAATACACGTCATTGTTATCATCGACCGAATATTTTATTTAAATATTAGTTGAATATTATTATTTACTTATAATAACTTCGACTCCGAATTCAACACAACCGGTCATCGAACCACGGCGTACGAATAGACAGAGACGGCCTCCGATTTACCTCGCAGACTATGCGAGGTAATAAGGCGGGAAGAATGTGATAGTTTTCTATATTTAAATTAGACTGTCAGCCGTCAACCGTCATGTTATTTAGTTTGTTGATATGATGGCAGAATTCAATTTTCAATAAAGCCTTTTAATCGGGTATCTATTATTTCACTAATATAAAACATAATGATAATTTGAAGAAATAAAGTACCTAATTTATAAATATTAAAACTAGTTTCATTAAGAAATATTACATGGCGCAGTCGTATTAGCGAACTCGGATAATGGCTAAGAAGTTACAACAGGAAGGCATAATGGCGGCCAGTGAACTTGAATGACCAACCAAAATTAGAGGATGTTATAAAATTTTTTGAAGATTACTTTAAGCCAAAACAAAATGAAGTTATAAATAGTTACCATTTCAACAAAAGATGTCAAGAGGAGGGAAAGAATTTTGATGCCTTCTACACTGATATAAGAAAATTAGCAGAAAATTGCAATTTTGGTGAACAAATGGACCGGATGTTGAGAGACAGAATAATTATTGGAATCAGACAGCAGAGGATACAACAAATAATATTAATAACAATGAATGTTTTGAAACTGAATTTTTAATTATTAATGAACCAGTAAGACCGATCTTAGGGCTAGGCTCGTTGTTACAGCTTAGACTTTTAAATAATAATTGTTAGTAAAACCTATTTAGTACACCTACATTCTACATGACTGTATGAACTGTCATTGTGAAAAAAAGAATATTTTATTATAATTAAAATGGTGGTCAAATAAGAGAGTATTTTTATCTTAGTGAAGAACGTATTTTTATTTAATTATTTAATAGGTTATGGGCTTTATCACGCACTGATAAAATGAACGAATTAAAAGAAATGGAATTCACAATCAAAACATATGGTGTAACTCCATTCGCTGGTGTAAATTATAGCAATTGGTTCTTTAGAATCAAAACGATCCTTGAAGAAAAACAACTGCTAAAATATATAAACCAAACTATAAA
Organism: Melanargia galathea; assembly: GCA_920104075.1. Lineage (NCBI taxonomy): Eukaryota > Metazoa > Arthropoda > Insecta > Lepidoptera > Nymphalidae > Melanargia > Melanargia galathea. The sequence continues at coordinate 19,060,186 of OV049858.1, read as the reverse complement.
ATCTAAAGAACTTACTGAAACTGAAAAAATTGAAAATGCGAGAGCCAAAAATATTTTAATACAGAGTCCGCATCATGACTTCGAAATATGTTACGCCGAATAATACGACACCGAATGTTTATAATAACGTATAACGTGATGACGAAAGCACATTATAACGTTTATCGTAACAACGAAAATATGTGATAACGTATCACGCAATAACGAATGCACGTTATAACGAAAAACATCATACCGAACTATGCGCCTCGAAATAACTTAGGGATGGCTCTTTTTAGGATGCCGTACCCAAAGGTTAATATCGGGGCTCTATTAATGTCACTCTGCTGACTGTTTGTCCGTCTATCTGTCTATCCGCCGGTCACAGGTCTCTAGCTCGTAGACGAAATGAGTTACAAACCTGAAATTTTGGTACATATTTTGTGTAAAACGTTGGCGCAAAACCAAATATGTATTGAAATAAAAATTGAAAGAAATTATTTTTCAGGGGGCATACATGAAAAAAGAGCCGGAAATTTTTTTTTTGGGTTTTTCTTTCACGTTTAGCTGCGATATCTAGCTTGGAAATTAAATATTTCTTACACCCAAAATATTATGTTGTTCATAATTATGTACTGAACCCTAAAAGAGCAAGGCCCGATTCACACTTGGCCGGTTTTTTTTTAAATTCAATGTTTGGTTTTGGGTCAATATTCTACACCAAATACCAAATTTCAGGTTTGTAACAATGTCTGTTGTCTACGTAATGTACGTGTATGTAACGTAATGTAGTTCGTCTACGTGCTAGATACCTGTGACCGGCGGACAGACAGACAGACAGCAGAGTTACATTAATAGAGCCCCGTTATTACCCTTTGGGTACGGCACCCTAAAAAGAGCCATCCCTAAGTTATTTCGAGGCGCGTAGTTCGGTATGATGTTTTTCGTTATAACGTGCATTCGTTATTGCGTGATACGTTATCACATATTTTCGTTGTTACGATAAACGTTATAATGTGCTTTCGTCATCACGTTATACGTTATTATAAACATTCGGTGTCGTGTTATTCGGCGTAACATATTTCGAAGTCATGATGCGGACTCTTTAATACAATGTATATCTGATAATTATTTAGAAGTTATTAAAGACTGCAGCCTAGCCATAGAAATTATAGAAAAATTAGAAATAATATTCGTTAAAAAAGGAATTTCATCACAATTACTAATACGAAAAAAATTGCTTACAATGAAGTTTAAAGAAAACGAGTCTCTTTCAGAATTTATTTTGGAATTTGACAGAGTAGTGAGAGAACTCAAGTCATCAGATGCTAAACCTAGTGATAGCGAAATAATATGCTACCTATTACTAGCTATGCCAGATTCATACGATAGCGTTGTAACAGCCATAGAAACATTATCATCAAGCCAATTGACGCTAGAGTTTGTCAAAAGTAGGCTATTGGAGCAAGAAATTAAAAAGAAGAACAGAGAAAATACACTCGATACCCCGGATGATCATAGAGTATTCTATCAGAACAACGCTTCTCAAATGCGCTGTTATGGCTGTGGAAGACAAGGTCATCGTCAATCCCAGTGTCGTATGCGCGGAAATTACTTTAATTCTAGATATAGGAAGCCGCGGGCTAATACCGCAGATGATACGAAGGACGCAGCTTTTATGTCTGGAGATACAGGAAATGAACTAACGGGTCAGTTTTTACACTTTTATATTGATTCTGGTGCTTCTGATCATTTAATTGGTACTGATGAATATTTCTCAGATTATTTGAAGTTAGAAAATCCTATTAAAATAAATATTGCTAAAAAAGATCAGTACCTTTATGCTACAAAAATTGGCAACATACAGACTGATACTTGCAAATTATTAAATGTTCTTTTTGTACCAGAATTAAGTAATAACTTGCTGTCTGTAAGTCGTATCGAAAACAATGGATATGGTATTAAATTTGAGAATAATGTTGTTAAAATTTACAGAAATAATAATGTAGTTCAGAAAGGTACAAGGAAAGGTAATTTATATGATATAAAATTTAGAATCTCAAAGACAGTAGCGCAAAAAGCCTACGCGATACCATCCTCTGATGAGATATGGCATAGAAGATTGTGTCATACGTCATTTGATAAAATGAAAATATTAAAAGGTAAGAAATTAATAGAATGTGAATTATTGTCAAACTCTGATATACTGTGCGAGCCATGTTTAAAAGGACGTCAAACGAGATTACCATTTAATAATGATTACAAAAAGACTACTAGAATTCTAGAACTCATACATAGCGATCTGTGCGGTCCGATTAGACCTGAAACGTATGACAATAAAAAATATATTTTGACATTTTTGGACGATTATAGTCATTTTATGATTGTCTATCTGCTGGAAAATAAAAAAGATGTGTTGAAATATTTCAAAATATATGCCAAAATGGTTGAGGCTAAATTTAATTGTAAAATATCGAGATTTCGTTGTGACAATGGAACTGAATATATAAATCATAATTTTAATGAATACTGTCAACAGGAAGGAATTCAGATAGAAACTACTATAGTATATTCACCACAACAGAATGGAAAGGCAGAGAGATTAAACCGTACATTAGTAGAAAAAGCTAGAACAATTTTAGCAGATTCAATTTTTGATAAGGAAATGTGGGGTGAGGCTGTGTATAGTAGTGCATACGTTATTAATCGCTTGCCTACAGTAGATAATAAAATACCAGCAGAGCTATGGTATGGTGAAATATGTAATTATCAAAAATTAAAAGTTTTTGGGAGCGAAGCATATTGTTACGTAAATAGAGTATACCGACAAAGTAAAATGACAGAAAAATCACAGAAATTTTACATGATTGGATACTGTAACAATGGATACCGTTTATGGAATCCAATAAAAAAGGAAGTAATTCAAGCGAGAGATGTTATATTTAATGAGGAAAGAATACAAAATAAAAAAGTTCACATAAATACTGAAATACTGGCTGATATAAGAAATAGTAATGATGATAATTTTCAAGATGCGGAAGAATTAGAAAATGAGAAACCCAGCACTTCAGAACAGAATACATTAGGAAATGTTTCTGAAGAAATAACAGAAACAGAGGACAAGAGAACGAGAAAGAAACCATCTTATCTTCAAGATTATATATGTGATGAATTCCATGAATGTGATTTTGTTGCTCTGAGTGTAGAAAATTTAATTAATGATCTAGATGTTCCAAAAAATTTGAAAGAAGTATTAGAATCTAAAGAAAAAGAGCAATGGCTGGAAGCTATAGATGAAGAAATGAATTCACATAGGAAGCACAACACATGGACTGAGGTAGAGAAACCAAGAGATAAGGAAATTATTCATAGTAGATGGGTATTTAGAAAGAAAAATAATAACATTTACAAAGCAAGGCTGGTAGCAAAAGGATACGAGTCTTCAGAATGGAATGAAACCTATGCACCAGTAGGAAAACTATCTACCTTTAGAACACTTTTAGTATTAGCAAATAGAAATAATATGTTTATTGAGCAAATGGATGTTAAAACAGCTTTTCTGCATGGAAATTTACAAGAAGAAATATATATGTTTTTGCCGGAAGCATTAAATAATAATAAAGTATGTAAATTAAATAAATCATTGTACGGTTTAAAACAAGCACCTAGATGTTGGAATGATACGTTTCATGAATTTATGTTGGAAAAAGAGTTTAATAATTCACAATACGATACATGCCTTTATACAAGAAGGGACAATTTTTATGTATTCTTATATGTTGATGATGTTCTTCTTATTCATAGTGATAAGAATGTTATATGTATTTTCCAAAAAGAGTTGAAGTCGAGGTTTGATATGGTGGATTTAGGTCCAATTAAAAGGTATTTGGGCTTAGAAATAGAGAGAGATCATAAGAATAACATCATTAAATTACATCAAAAAACGTATATCAAAAACTTATTAAAACGATTCAACATGCTAGAATGTAAAGGTATAGCCACACCTGTAGAAAAAAAATCTTAAATTGACTAAGGAAGATAATACTGAACTCTTTACTAAGAAACCTTATAAAGAGTTAATTGGTTGTCTTATCTATTTAGTTGTTGGAACCAGGCCAGATTTGAGTTTTGCAGTTAGTTTCTTTAGTCGCTTCCAAAGTTGTGCTAATGATAACCATTGGAACTATTTAAAAAGAGTATTACAATATTTGAAATTCACTAAAGATTTAGGAATATATTATAGAAATGACATACATGTGGAATATGATGTAATTGGTTATTGTGATTCAGATTGGGCAGCTGATTGTACTGATAGAAAAAGTGTTTCTGGATTTTGTCTAACATTGTATGGGAATGTTGTTAACTGGGGAACCAGAAAGCAAAAAACAGTATCACTCTCAACAGCCGAATCTGAATATATTGCTCTTAGTTCATTAGTTCAAGAATCTTTATGGTTTAAAGGATTGTTAAAAGATTTACATATAACTTGTGATAATGTTCTAATATTCGAAGATAACTTAAGCTGTATTCATATAGCAAAAAATAGGGAAAGTAAAAGAGTCAAACACATAGATATTAGACATCACTTTATTAGAGATGCAGTACAGAATGGTAGTGTAATTTTGAAATATATATCTTCTTCAGAACAAAAGGCGGACATATTCACAAAGGCTTTGTGTAAGGAATTGTTCACTAAGTTTAAGAATGCCTTAGGTTTGTTAAATTGTTGAATTAACTATAACTAGGCAGTTTAATAACTGTTTCAATGATTCGTGTTAATTATTATTTTGTTCATGTAATGTTTTGTCATAAGTCATATAGCTTATTTTATTTTTTAGTTTGTCTTTATGAGTCGTACTCGTATATATTGTAGAATGTGGTGTTAAGGGGGAGTGTTAGTAAAACCTATTTAGTACACCTACATTCTACATGACTGTATGAACTGTCATTGTGAAAAAAAGAATATTTTATTATAATTAAAATGGTGGTCAAATAAGAGAGTATTTTTATCTTAGTGAAGAACGTATTTTTATTTAATTATTTAATAATAATATTAATATTAATTCGGTTATAACCAGTTGCACTAATACTAATATGAAAATGAGTAAAGACTCAATTGTTAATATGAATAACGAACTTTTTCAGGGAATTGGGGAGTTTAAGAGTTCACTGCAGCTACGCATTCAACCTGGCGTAGAGCCTGTGGTGAGACCCCCTAGACGTGTGCCTAACGCACTTAAGGATCGCCTTGCAGACAAGTTGGAAGCTCTGGTGAAGCACAAAGTCATAGCGAAGGTCGATCATCCTAAAAGTTTTGTAAGCAACTTGGTTATAATTGAAAAGAAAGATGGTTCACTGAGAATTTGCTTAGATCCTAAAGATCTTAATAAAGTATTAATAAGAGAACATCATTTGATTCCAACAATTGATGAGATAGTATCAAAACTTTGTAATAAGAAATACTTTTCTGTGCTTGATTTATCAGATGGTTTTTATAATATTATTTACTACTTGTTTTTTTATAATAATGTAACTTATACAAGAACCTCTTTTCATGTTCGACCAGCATAAACTTTGTGGATCACCAGTTAAAGGTTGCCAATGGCTGGTTGAATGGGTAGTAAGATAAATATATAATATATTAATAGATTTTGTAACATAATTTTGATTTTTTTTAAAAAAAAGGAGGAAGAAAATGTATATTGTTTTGGTTTATTAATTTTTCGTTTAAAAGGGGATGATGTAGTGTGTAGACACTAAAGAGTTTGTATATTATTTATATTATCGGTGGTTGACCGATATTTTATAAAAACTTGGGACTTGTCACTTGTCAGAAAAATATGTGAGATGTACAAGGAAAAATAATTATTAAATACAAATATAAAACATAATGATAATTTAAAGAAATAAAGTAATTTATAAATACTAAAACAAGTCTCATTAAGAAATATTACAACTAGCGAAGCCAAACATAAGTTCGGTTGCACGACTCGCAGTAAAGTGGTCAACTTGCCTGGCTGCTGTTACAATTATATACATAGAAAGAAACATCCCACATACGAACTAAACGAAAAGCCTACCGTTGTGATACCGTTCTGATGCGTAATGCAAAACTTATAAAACCTTAACCCATTACCCTTGCTGCTACCTCAGGAACCGTTTTAGATGAACGGGATTTATGATAATAGTTGTTTACTTATATTGTGTTATTTCTACAATGATGCGTAGAAACCGATTAGTTGTAACTGTTTGGGAGAAATTGGCTTCACGTTTAAACAATAAGAAAAATAAAACACGTACCGGTAGATCTGATGATGGTGACTGGTCTCGCCATCGGAGGTAACGGAGGTGGTGGTAACATGGAGCTAGTGAAATACGGCGGCTTAGGACTCCGCGATAAACTGTGAACCTGAAAAATATGATAACAAAATAAAAATATGCGCAGCAAAATTGAAAAACCAGAACAAAACTGCCTTTTGTAATATGTACATAATATATATGTTACAGCCAAAGTAATTAATTAGCTTTTATTCATAATGACTGGCAATTATAAATAATATCGAAATTGTCCAGATATTATTCATAATATCATGTCAAACCAGACATTATTCATAATAGCAGGTGAACGTTGGTCAAAATGACAAATACGGCCCGACTTGCTTCCCCTCCCGCATCTCATTCCTTTGTGGTGTGGCGTGATCACCACGATTTCGTAATCTAAACTACCCTATCCTAACCTAACCTAACCTAACCTAGCCTAAAATTTCTGATGTAGACCGTGCCAAAGCTGATGATAGAAACATTATAAGCATAACTGTTGTAATTTCTCCGGAGACACCTCAGGAGATAAGTACCTGACGAAAATAAGTATTATTAATTAACTAGTGGATGCCTGCCACTTCGCCCGCGTAGATTTAGATTTTTAAAAATCCCGCGGGAACTCTTTGTTTTTCCTAAACTCCTTTGAGCTCATACTGTTAAAAGTGGCGCATTAAAATGGAACTATAGTAATGAGTATTAATTTTTTAATAGTTCTTTCCCATCCTAAATTTTTCCAATGATGTCCCATCAAAATCGGTCAAGCATTTCGGAGACCGTCAAACACAAATTTAAATGCACCCCAGGTGATAATCCAGACGTTTAAAGGTTCCTGTGCACTCCGGGTTCCAAGTTATATGGAATACTGAGGATTGTTATTCTGAACTACAAAACCGATGACCTTGAAATATTTACGGAATAATAGAATAGAATAGAAAAGTTTTTTATTCAAATAAACTTTTACAAGTACTTTTGAATCGTCAATTGAATCTACCACTGGTTCGGAATGCTGTTCCAGCCGAGAAGAACCAGTAAAAAACTCGGCGGTTGCTCTTTTAAAAATAACTATATAATAACTTAAATCATGCCAAGTTTCATTTAACAGACCACGTAGTTTTGTCTGCCCTGCCCCTAGACTATTTTTATAAAGCCGTAGGCGCGAAGGGAGAGCAGCCCGCGCCCACCGTAGCAAATCGCAGGCACCCGTGCGAGCCGTAGCGGATGAGACAGGTCGAAGCTGCGGAGGTGAGCGAAGCCGTTGCAGAAGTAACTAAGTATGTTTTTGGGTGGTATAAACTGTTTATTTGACGTTATATTTTGCAATATCTGGTGATCAGTTAAATATAAGTCCTTGTTTTGTTACTTTATCCAAGTCTTGCAAGATATTATATAAAATAGCTGAATATTATTTATAATAGCTAGATAATTTTAATAATTCTGTGTCAATTATTACTTTATCCAAATTGAGTTGATATTATTTATAATAGCTGGATAGTATACATAATATCCTTATTTATTACTTTGGCTGTAACATATACATTATACAATGAACTATATCTTTCGTTCCGCTAATACGGTTAGATTGGTTATATTAAGCATTGAATTTTCGATAAAAATACCTATTATAAGATATGAAACCAAATCCCATAGGGTGTTCCCCAAGGTTGGCTTATGGCCCTCATTTAATTTCTACTTTACATGACTGACTCGCCTGTTTTAAACATTATTTTTCGAAAACCATGTGATGAATTTTAATCTAATTAAGTGAATTGATTGTATTACCTGTAATTGCTGAACGTCCGTGGGCGGTTCTTGGCACACGAAAGTGACGAAGTCTCCGAGCGAGTCTTGAGGTGCTCCCTCGTACTTCCCACCCGAATGTTGACTCGATAGAGCATCTGATGCTGCAATAGAGACAATTTATCACAATTTTAATCGTGAACATTGCTTGAAGCTAGAGAGAATGTGGAAGAACAATGCAAATCAGTCAAGATACACTATCAGAATTATTTATCGTGGTACCTATTTCCTTATTTCAATGTATGTATCAAAAATGATATTAAAAATATATTTTTAAACGAATACGACATTAGATTATTTCCACAATGCTCTTTTAGCGATTGTCTACTCTATAATCATATTCTGTTATCTTTAACCCAACTATTTAGGTTCTACATAATAAAATTACCACAGGTGTTGTAAGATAGAGTAATGATTTTTTACATTGATAATAATGATGAGAATGATGATTATTATCAAGCCATTCAAGCACTGGTCTCCTCTCATAAAGAGAAGTGTTTAGGCCGTAGTCCACCACGCTGGCCGAGTGCGGATTGATAGACTTCACAGGCCTTTGGATTTATGGAGAACTCTCAGGCGTGCAGGTTTCCTCACGATGTTTTCCTTCACGGTTTAAGCGAGTGATATTTAACGCACATAACTATGAAAAGTTGAGGGCGCACCTCAACTTTTCATAGTTATGTGCGTGGGTCCGAACTCAGATCTTCCGGAAGGGATCACTAAGCTATCACTGCCTTAAACGTAAAGCTGCCTGATCAACCCATTACCGGCTCACTACAGAGCACGGGTCTCCTCTCAGAGTGAGAAGGGTTTTGGCCATAGTCTACCACGCTGGCCAAGCGGATTGGCAGACTTCACACACCTTTGAGAACGTTATGGAGAACTCTCAGGCGTGCAGGTTTCCTCACGATGTTTTCCTTCACCGTTAAAGCAAGTGATATTTAAATACTTAAAACGCACATAACTCCGAAAAGTTAGAGGTGCGTGCCCGGGATCGAACCCACGACCTCCGATTAGAAGTCGGTCGTCCTAACCACTAGGCTATCACAGCTTTTTTTTTTTAAACGTAAAGCTACCTTAACTTAATCTTTAAAAAAAACTGATTAAGTTAGAATGTTGAATTTTTCAAATGTTACCTGTGGGATGCGTGTCAGTTGGCGGCGGTACGTGCTGGTAGAATATCGTGTTGGAGGGCACGAGCGGCGACTGCGCCGCGCTCAGGCCGGCCGAGCTGTGGGGAATGCCTGCAAGAAATTATATTCTATTTTAGAAAAATTAAACCGACTTAATCCATACTAATATTATAAATACGAAAGTATGTTTGTCTATCTGTCTGCTAGCTTTTCATGGCCCAACAGTTAAACCGATTTTGTTGTTTGGTACAGAAGTAGCTTACATCCCGGGGACGGACATAGGCTACATTTTATCCTGGAAAATTAAGAGTTCCCACGGGATACCGAACCGATTTATACGAAATTTTGTACAGAGGTAGCTTGCGTCTCTGAAATTGACATAGGCAACTTTTATCCCGGAAAAGCAAATATAGTTCCCACAGAATTTTAAAAAACCTAAATCCACACGGACGATATATCTATTGTAGGTACCATAAAATTTTAAGAGTTCTCTCGATTTCTCCAGAATTCCATCATCAGATCGTGACCCCGACATCATAATACTATCTGGGAAGTATACTCTTTCAAACAAAAGAAGATTTTCCCAAATCGGTTCAGGAGTCTTTGAGTGATCAGAAAACATACATAAAGATTCCGACAAAGAAACGACCTCCTCCTTTTTTGAAGTCGATTAAAGATATGACCTAACCCAAATAACATTAACCAGCATTGATACAAAACAATCGCGAAGTCACTGACCCACACAATGAACCCAACGCTACCACGTAACATTAAGTGATTCACCGCGAATCTTGCGCCTATTTAGTACGACATGCGACACACGCGATGGCGAGTGAATACTAATGGACGCATGCCTAATGACATATGCCTGTGACCCGTATGTAATATGGTATTGTTTAAACGATATGCAAATTCTTACATGTCGTTGTATCGCCGATATAAGAATCGAATCTACAACTTTTAGTTTTTTTATAAAGATGTTCTTATTGTCTCAACAGACATCCACTGCTGGACTCGAGTACCTTACAAGGATCGCTACAAGACATGATCTTGTGCAGTTTGTATCCAGCGGCTGTCAGCGACTCGCTTAAGATCCTCCGTCCATCTACTGTCATTTACTGATCATCGTCACTGTTTATTAAGAATTCACGCGTGAATACGTATTTCCTTAATATGAGGCGTAAATACAGGAGGTATTTACGCCTCATATTAATTCTTTGCGATTTGTATCTGGAACGTCTGTGTTTACGGTTCGAAATAGCGCAAAATAGCACTTTCACTGTTATTTTTATGCACCAAAACAAATAAATTACTTTGAAATCTCGGTGTGTACTGAGTGCGATTTTGGAACTTTGTGCACAACTGAATTTGGCACGCGTTTTCCTCCCACAAGGCACAACTCCAACTCTGCATTTCCCGATGTGGGGTCGCCGTTCAAGCACTTTAAGACCCCAACGTCTATTGGTCCCCTTTCCCCTCCAAATAACATAGCATACTCACTGAAACACTGTCCAACAAGCATTGCGGAGGGCGTGCCTCTATCCGCGGGCGCCTCGAAGGCGGGTGGCGCGGGGCTGTTATACCCATAGTAAGTGGACTCCAACTTAATGCCTCCGCCGGACCCGCTTGGCGATTCCGAACCCGTCTCTTGGAGTATTGAGGCTGGAACATTCGAGAAATAACTTAATCGTCATCATCCGATTCCGAACCCGTCTCTTGGAGTATTGAGGCTGGAACATTCGAGAGATAACTTCATCATCATTATCAACAACCCATTACTGACTATAATAGTAACCACTACAGGGCACGGATCTCCTCTCAGAATGAGAAGGATTTAGGCCGTAGTCCACCATGCTGGCTGAGTGCAGATTGATAGACTTCACATGCCTTTGAAGAACTCTCAGGCGTGCAGGTTTCCTCACGATGTTTTCTTTCACCGTTAAAGCGAGTGATATTTGATTGCTTAAAATACACATAACTTCGAGAACTTGAGGTGCGTGCCGAGGATCGAACTCGGTCCCTCTGAAAGAAGAGTCGTAGTTTTAACCAATAGGTTATCACGGGTCATAACTTAACGCCTTCATAATACCACAGTTCAGATTTGGTCTAGTGGTTAGTTTCACCTGTGATTCGCTATCAAATTATAATAGAAACATTAACCTTAGAGGAAAGTCAACAACCTCGTTAAAAAGTTATTTTAAACTAAGGAAAAAGCCTTTCAAATAAATGTACATATAGATACAACGAATACTAGTTTAAAAAGTTATTTAGATAACTTTTTGACTTTTTTAACTTAGAAGCATCTTATTTGGTATTTGTTATATGGTAAGAACAAAACGTGATGGCAAAACTAAGCAGGAATTCTAATCAAGAAACATCAGTTAAAAATAACGTTTATAGTTTACGTTTTATTATACTTTACGCATTCAGTAAAAAGCTGTTATTTTGACATTACAAACAGACTCTTCAATTTTATTCATTTGTATAGATATGTATATGTTTATAGAGATAAGTAAACGTAAATCTCACCTTTGGATAACTTCCACAGTTCCTTCGAGGAGAAGACACCGGTCGCTAAAATGATATCGTTGCAAATAACACCGTTGTATGGGTTATGGGTATAGCCTGTAACCCACCATTCGATATAGTATGACAAGACTTCATCAAACATACAAGGACCACCACATGAGAGGGCCAAAATTGGGATGACTATTCAATGGGCCTACCACCCAAGTTAGTTTGTGATCATGGCACACAATTTGTGTCTAAAATTAAAAAAAATTAAAGTAAATAAAGTGCTGTAAAAGTGTTTCGTAAAGAGCCTTAACAACGTTTTTTTTGGTAGTTAAGGCACTGTTACATAATATGTGCAATTTTAACTGAATGGTCCAAATCAACAATAACTGAAATTTCAGTCGCTCGATTTAATCATATTTAGGCACTGGGGCATCAACTAATATGAAATTAGTTCCAAAACTGTTTCATTTTTTCGTAACTAAGCAAAAATTTACACACTGCTTATACAATCCCTATAGATCCGTATAAGTGCACATTTCTGTCATAAATTTAAATGAGTATTTTGGCGAAAAAACCTGAAATACCAGAGCAAAATACAACGATTTAGTATGAGTAAAAATTGAATTGCATAGTAGTTAAATATTTCGTTTGTTTGGTGGTAGGCCTGCAGTTACTACTGGGGGAATACTACACATAATTACAGGAATAGTACAAAAAATAATAGTGGGTATTTACATTAATATTTGAACAAAACGATAAAATCAAATAGGAACGTAGAATAATATACTATAGTTATTATTCTAATAGTATATTAGAATAGTATACTATAGTTATTATTCTAATAATAAAGGTCGATTATAAAATCAATGCTATTTTAATTAGTATTAATAATATCTCTTGAAAACAAATGTATAGAAACTTGGAAATTATGATGACGACGATGATGATGCGTAACAACGTCTTAAATATTCTATTAACTAAACTGAATTAACAGAACTAAACATTAAGTTTAGTTAGTAGCTATCTTTTTCCGCAAGGGATACTGTAATAACAAGTGATAAAATCTAAAAGATTAAAGTTAAACCGACCTCACCACACACTTAACAGTTCATAACTCGGAAACTACCGAAACGATTTTAATAAAACTTGCACTGTTCCCTATGTTGAAATAAATGTAAGTCAATAAAAAAGTATGGTCACAATTTGATCAATAGTTTCGGAAAAATCTACGGACAAAGAAACATACATACATACACCTATGAAATTTTGTGTATTTGTTTGGAAGCCTGTTTAGATTATTATCCTGAGTATTTTGCAGTTCCAATGATATTACATACATACTGTCGAATTGATAGCCTCCTTTTTTGGAAGTCGGTTAAAATAGATAGCACTATTTTTCGATATGTCAATTTAGTTTAGTTTATAAATTGCGTAGAATCAAATTAGCAACAATGTTATGCGATTAATACACCGTCGTTAATCTATCAACGCGGTAATTATGTGATTGCCATATTATGTTGTAATGCCACGGAACAGAAATAGTTTCGATCTTGAAACGTAATGCATCTGTTGCAAATATCTATGCTCCATTAGGAACCAATAAATAAATAGTTATATTGTATTAAAACAGCATCGATAGAATCTTGTAGTGTGTAACTATTGACAATTGTTTCAAAATGCGATTTATATGGGTGTATCAAATTATTATCACCAGTGATCCTATATTCGTTTCAGAATTTAATTAAAAAAATTTGACTTTAAAAATTTATCATAGTAATTGGATAAAAGATGCCTTTTGCCACTTGTATTAAGGCACCATTAACCCTCTTGGTTATTATACATATAGTATAAATAACTCAATAAATAAGGAGTCAAATGTTTATGAAATGATATCTTCATCCAAATGGACTTTTTCAGTAAAGGTTATATGACACACCTTAAAATCAGACTAACATTTAAATACATTGCAAAAATTGTGAATAGCTACATACCTACTAATAATAACAGTATCAAAAAGAGTGAAAGAGAAGGAACACCGACTACAATGCATTAATACGAATAAAACAATCGAGCAACACCAAGAAATCTCAAAACACCAACGAAAGCATGAGGTGCAAGCCAATGCTGGGGGTTGTTACAATTTCCAAAAAATGTACGAAACTAAAATGGTGACCACATTGTGCAAATACCAATTGAAAGGTCTCTCTTCAATTTGAAAAAAGTGGCCAAGAAGGGTGTGAAAATATTTTCGCATTTATAAAATCCACGCGTATAATTATAAAATTTAATTAAATAGATATTACTCCAATTTACCGATTTATTGCTATACTGCAAAACCTTAAACTTTAGGTTTATTGACACCCTTTGATTTAATACCGGGAACTATAGTAGAGTCATTACAAACGTGCGAACTGAGTCATAAATTATTAGGATCAGAATGTAAAAATTCTCTCTTGCTCTTTATAACTTCTGACTCTCTAGTGTTGTGTGTAACAGTAAAAATCCTTTATACTACACCTGCTCGGAAAGTACCTTCTGGTTTGTCTCATATCGAAAGTCAAAGTACGTCATTACTGTCAAACAATTATGCGGGCTGAAAAGATGTATGGGATTTCATTGTTAACGCGCTAGAGCGGAAATTCCATTTATGAAATTCCATTACTAACATGCTTTTTTCTTTTTAATTTTTGATAAAATCCGATCAGTACATCGAAATAGGTTTTTTTTCCATGTCATGGAAAAAAAACCTATTTCGATAAAGACGACATAAAAAGCATCTAATAACTAAGTAACCGCCACGATAGATAGCGCTGATGTCGTTATGTCGCCGGGCACGACCGGGGTCCGCTAGTTTAAATATATTCAATTTTAATTAATACAATTAAATATGAATATAAAATAAAAGTAAAAAATAGAAAACAAAAATTTTTTCGCGCTATTTTCTTTGTATTTTGCGAGTTGCTTTCTTTTGTTTTACCTATCCAAGTTTTCAATTTATAAAATTACAAATAGCTTTAGGGAACTCAAAGTGTCTAGTAGTGAGCCGCCCAACGCTGGCGGAATTAAAAATATGTGGCCAAGCAGTTATTACAATACAACAGTATTGAAAATCTCTTAACCAAGATATCTAGAAATAGCTAGAAATAGATACAACAAAGCATATGAAGATTTTTTATAATGGAAACCCAATGTCTTTTTCTGATTGATTTCCGGTAATAATTTTAATATTTTTGATTATTTTCCTCATAGGTGTACCTAGTATAAAGCACTATGTATCCCTTCGGGAGAAAGCGCGATTCCTCTCGGGTGTATTGCGGCCCTACGGCCTACGGCCTCGGGCCTCAAACTACACCCTCGTAGTAATCGGTCACTTTCTCCCGCCGTGGCACAATGTACTATTTTTACTGTTACACACAACACCAGAGAGTCAGGTTTCAGTTTGATGAGGCTTGTAAGTGCGAGCGAGAGGTTCAATGAAAATGATTTATGACTAAGTTCGCACGTTTGTAATTGCTCAACTAGGGTGGATGCTCCTAAGCTCGGCCCCACTCCAAAAGTCGGCACTCCGTCTATTTCTGTCAATATTAGCGTTTTGGTACTGCTTAGGAACAATGGTTATTTTTGTTTAGCATTAGCTTGCTCTAATGGAAAAATAGTTTTAAAATAAGGCAGAAGTTTAACACCAAAACGATAGCGTTATAGTATCGACAGAAATAGACGGAGTGCCGACTTTTAGAGCGGGGGCCGAGCTTAGGAGCATCCACCCCACAACGCGATAATTTTTATTCGGAGTTCTCTCAAAGCACCATTCTTAGCCAGTGGACACGAGCACGCCACGACACCGACTCGAGCCGGTTTACCTTTATTCTTAGCCTCGTGTTCATTCTCTTTGTCCCTAGTGGGGTGCGGAGAGAGAGACCCGCTTAGGATATCTGAAACATATCGGTTATACGTATAGTTACCGGCAAACTTCTTGAGCAAATGACCTTGACTTGACTTGACAAGCGAATTTTAGGTCTCTTTGGTGGGGCGTGCGGGCGCGACGGCGGGGAGTATCGTATCGAGCGCGTGATTGGTAGATCAGTAGACCTTTGCCTCCCGCTTTCCCCTTTTTTGCCCAGATGTGTAGGTACGATGCGCTAACTTACCCGCACTATGTCACTTCATGCTCAAGAAGTTTGCCGGCAATTGTGCCAACATTAGAATAAACAGGTCAAGGTGAATAAAATGGACGAACATTTCCAAATTATGACGATAGTTTAGAACAAAACAATTAGATTACTGAAGAAATAAAATTTAATAATAATGAAATTAAATAGACGTAAATATGTATAGTAATGTTAGCAAATTATCGAGAATAAGATCTAGTAATACCAGCGTTGGTGATTCATACCAAAGTTCATACTTTGAACAAAATTAATTAAAAATTCTTTACAAAAATTTCTTCACAATTTAAAAACTTTGAACTATCAGATGAGAACTCGCTCTCAAGATTTTCAATCAGAAGAGATTGAATAAAACAAGAAGAATTGAAGGGCGAAACAGAAGCACGAAATCAGAAGAAATGGGAGCACAAAATAAAAGAACTCTGATAACAGAACTTAGATTATATGCACAGAGTAATAGAAACTCTACTGAAGCTCTAGTGAGATCTCTACATTAACAATCAGAACGAAGAGATGGATAGGAGAACCAAGTTTACGTTAATAGTCCAAACTATTAACAAATTGAAGTTGCAATTAACAGGCAATGCTTGTCGTAAGAACAATGGCCATTAGAGCCAGGGAAAATCCTAAAGTGGCTACCTACATACAACCAAACGCAGCATGGGGCATCCTCCAGCGCATTTGTTTGACAATATAAAGAGAGTGTGACTAAAACAGCATACGTGTACAGATTGATGTGATTGATTGTTTAATTGTTTAGTTGAACTTCTTGTTAAATCCAAAAATGAATTGATTGGACGAAGTACGTATTGCACCAACACCAGTATTACCAAAGCGGTACCAAATATAAGAGCGAGAGAGACCTGGCAGACCGTCGCTCCCATTACCATAGCTGTTGATGAAGTTGGCCAAGTACAAGTCGAGTTCTCGCACTGACACGTTGATGTGGTAGGGGTTCACGCAGAGACCAGGCTGCGTGCACTCGGGGTGCTTTTCTAACCTCTCTCCATCTGTGCTCTCTAGGGGTATCGCTTTGAACAGTATCACCATTACTAGGTCTAGGCGCCACACCTGAAATTGAAGAAAGTCACGAGTTAGATTCAATTTTTTTATGTTATTGATCATTGAGGTATGATCGGTTCAACGAGAATTAAGATTTTGTGGATCCCCTTCAATCTTCTTCAACTCTTCTTCTTCTTCTCAATCAACTTCATGTGAGATTGTATTTTTTAAATTTTAATGAGTTATCGGATGTCGACATCTCTACATATACGTATGTACACAGAGATCTACTTAAAAACTATAGAATTCGACTCTAGAAGCCTTAACACGTGGAAACAATATGTCACAATTTGGAATTCACATAATCGGTCCCATTACAAAATCTTCCCACTGAATAGTTAAAAACGTGTCATGAACAATAATTGTGTGAATGTTTGGTGTATGTTTATTACGATGTCTCGTATTTGGACATATGTGAGTATTCATGGAGACGTTTAAATTGGTGTCATGCAAATGGTAGATTGTGGTGTGATGGGTGCAAATCACAGACGTATAAAGAGAAGCAGACCTAACATAATCTTCACAACTACATCTAAAAGAATAAATAATATCTTCGCTTGTTTCTCTCCAAACAAAAATATAATACTCTATCTCTTTTTTTTCTGTTGTTGCAACACTTACGCACTCATAGAAAAAATAGGTCTTGAGGCAAACCGCCATCTTGCTAAGCACAGCTTAGCATGATGGCGGTGCAATATGTCAAATGATGTCAAAAACAAGATCTTATCCTGCGAGTTGTTTATTATTTTATTTTTGCATTAAAATCAAGTCTTAAGATCCAAGAATACTAAAATAAAATGGTTAAGTGTAGTGCACCTCTGTGCAGCAATTCTTCATAAAGGAAAACACCTGAAATTAATTGTTATCGGTAAGTTTTCATGTGCCATAGTCTCGTAATTTGTTACATGGTTACTGTGAGATTAATAATAATCGTTCGGCATTTTAGAAGCAGTCCCTATTTATTATATGTCCAAAACTCGTAAATAGTTATAGTAATTTTGGTTCTAGTAGATCCCTGTTGCAATATTTATCAATAATTTAATACTCTGATCTCGTTTGATGTTTCATATACTTGTGCAATTTTACAGGGCCGTATTCAGGCTCAAGGTTTGTTTAGTAGGTATATTTTGAAGGTTGATTAGATAAAAGTAGGTACGGACAAATTATAAAAATGAAATCATTTTTCAGGTTCCCAAAGGACGAAAACTAAGAAATGCCTGGTTGACTAACATGAATAAAAAAAATTGGCATCCCAAATCATCGAGTGTACTATGTTCTAAGCATTTTAAAGCACATTTAGTGGACAACAAAAAGGACAGGAGAGATTTGATTTACCCATCGAATGGTTTGATTAAAATAATTCAATCGTGTGAAGAAGTTTTGAAAATGATTAAAGGAAAATATATAAGTTATAATAGCATGATAATGTATATAGCTGATTTATCGAATAATTGTAGTGAGTTTAAGACCAATGATGAACATGATTTCAATCATTTGCAAATAATGATTAAGGTGATTGTTAAATTTTATTTTGATTTAAGAATGAAGCATAATGCAAAGCAAAGCAATCTATCGGAATGAAATTATTAAGAAAATACTTAGTTTTGTTTAAAAATAAATAATTGAAACTTTTGTTTGTTTTTATTTATTTTACTCATTTTACATAGGTAAGGTAGGTCGAATGAAATAGTTAGGTAGTTAAACTAGTAAAAAGTTAGTTTGATAAATAGTTTACAAACTACCGTTTCACTAGTTTAACTACCTACCTATTTCATTCGAGTGAAGTGTCACGTCATAACATAGAGCACGAAGCGAATCATAATCAGCAGGCCTATTCAGTGTGCTTAGTCTAAAGCGGAGCACTCGAAAACGAACTCGAAAACTATTGATCGATTTCAGAGTAAAATAGACCTAAAATGGATTGTATTAAGGTTTGAGTTCGCCAATACATTCAGCATTCGAACAATGCTGAATGTATTGGCGAACTTAAACCTTAATACAAGACATTTTAGGTCTATTTTACTCTGAAATCGATCAATAGTTTTCGAGTTCGTTTTCGAGTGCTCCGCTTTAGACTAAGCACACAGATCTCAGTGGTAACGAAAACGTTAGAACCTATGAAAATGTGCCCATCAAATAATTATCAAACCATCATTTTACATTGTGTAACATCTGATGATGATGAACTGCATCCCAGTTGGAAATTAAGGTTACAGAATGTAAAATAAGGGTTTAACAATTTGATGCCACTTTACCGTAGTTTTCAAATTAATTTCATCACAGATTAATGATTAGTATCTACAATAAATTTCATATCACAGATACTTAATAATTATAGGCCTGCAGGTCAGTCACTACGCTACGCTTTACTATCTATACTAATCTGGCAATAGTGTTATTTGACTATACTTTCAAGGGCCTAGTGACTCGAATAATAATCTCAATGTTCGTGCGATTATAGATACAAAATCAACCGCGCGATGACCGCGTAATCGCTTTCTAATACGGCGACGACGCCTAAGTCTGATTCCGCGTTACGAGTTCAGTCCCTCACCCTCGCTTGCATGAGTTCGGCCCTGTTTACTGTCAATGTGTGTGTGAAATTTGTATGTAGGCGTAATTGGCACGCCAATTTTTTTGTTATGTTAGGTCTGCTTCTTTTTATACGTCTGTGGTGCAAATGCGGTAACACAATATGGCCGCCATTTTTCACATGGAAAATTAATCTACGTCTCCTCAACTTATCTGTACTATTACTTTCTCTATAGGCATATATTTTTTTTAAATCCTCTCACCTTGTCGGCCTGTCTCAGACAGTCTATCCTCCTCATCTTGCCCTTCTGGTCGGGGTTGGAGAGCACGCATACGGCGGGCCTTTTTCCTGTGATGCTTAAAACAAAATCCTCGCGACAGTCCTGCGTGATGTCCTTGCGCAGCTTGCCGAGCAGCCGCGAAGCCCATTTCTGTTTCACTTCTGCTTTCTCGTTCTGCAATTTTTAGAATTGATAGGTAAATAGCTAAAAAAAATATTTGTTGACGAATTTCACAATTATTTACCCTCAGACTTAGAGATAAACTTCGTAAACTAAAACCCGACTACTCTTATAAATTAACAATTTAGTGTGCAGAAAAACGTGTATTCATCTGCGTACGTAGGTATTATAATAGAATTCGAATGGAAGTAAGCGCGGGGCAAGCAGCTAGTGGCATCATCTGTTACGTCTATCCGAAACTAGAATCTAGATTAGCCGCGTGATATCACATACAAACATACATACCTACATACATAGACTGCTAAAATCATAACCCTTCCTTTCGGCTTAGCCGTAGTCGGGTAAAAAGGCTTTAGAGCTTAGACCCACCACGCTGCTCCAAAATTGAGGTGCTTTAACTGTATTGTTACATGATAGTGACAATAGTCAGAACCGACGGCTTAACATACAACTTTGTGCCAGCAAAGACTTTCTTGATAGAAAACCGAATACCAATTTTTGACCCGACGCGGGAATCGAACTGATGCATGGAAAAAAAATCGCAACTTGCAACGTGAAATTAAGTAGACACTTAATAATTCTGATTTTGCAAACGTAATAAAATCTTAAGTCCACTTTTATCAATTCAAATTCCAAGTTTTCAGTAACTATTCTTTTTTTAATAACTTTGGATTAAAAGTGACGGCATTAAGAAAAACTAACTTTTCATAGATTAAACAGGCCTCAATTTTGTATATTTTATGTAATTGTAGTTATAAATTAATGAAGTATTGAAAATTGACTTAAAATCATTTTACAATTCGTTATTTTCTTTAATTTCATAGTCGCTAATTTCGAACCCTGAAAAACTCAATGAAATCTATTTATCCAACTGCGGCGAAGCCCATAGGAGGTTACGTGTTTGATTTTGTAACACATTGAAAAACGAACTAACGGTAACCAGTCCAACGCATTACTATCCCAAAAAATCCCAAATCCAAAATTAAATGAAAGAATTAAAGGGGTCACAATTTTCAAAAATGAGCAATGCGTCACAGTGCATAACACTATGATCGGTAAATTATTCTCGTAGCTAGAAGTTATTTACCCAAGTAGATAGTTACATACTTCCCACAAACATCGTCTCACCGTTACATAAATCACAAACGCTCATGCACTATATAATAAAAGGCCCAATTTTAATGTGAATTAGTCCACTAAATCAACACGGGGCGACAGTGGGGCTCGGGAATTTTGTACATTTGTATTATTTAACCGGAATATCTTTACCGGAGTCCGATAGACGCATTGCGACTGCCTGCGAATGCAGACATCTTTGTTTCGTAGTATCTTTCCGCATCGGGGAAATCTGTTAAGCTAACTTTGGGGGTGGAAATAAAAAGGTTTTTCCCAATGCGGTAAAGGAACGATTTGTTTGGTTGAAACGAGCGCCGGATTCGATGGTTCGTTACAGTATCGGACAGTTCTTTGACCATTTAAAGGAGATTGTGAAAGTTAAACTTTTGGAGGAAATAAATTGAGACTCTTCTACTTTTTTGACGTGATAGCGTCTTATAAATCGATGAAGGCGTGTTACACTACGCACACGAAATAGCATGACTCATTGTCACGTTCCGCCTGAGCCGAGCGTGCAAGCGAGAGTGCGGAACAAGCGATAGAGAGGAACGGTCGGCCTGTATGTGTTCTATAATGTTTTCTTATGACGTTATCACGTAAAATTATCGTGCGTAAACCGACTTTACAGACAACCAATTTTTTTTAATAAAAAGTTAAGTTACTTATCTTTATTCGTTTAAAAGATTTTGTATCAGAAGGTGGTGAAACAGACCAAATAAGACAAATAGTTATTGAAATGAAATGAAATGAAATGAAAATTTATTCATAAAACTTATGTCTAATTCAAAACGTGTCGGGAACCCTGAATTAAGTTTAGATAAAAACTTGTGTCTCAGGGTCCCCGCTCTTCCTCCGAATACAATTAAGTGTGTGCACATTAAATAAAACATATGAAGAACAATAAAATAAAATAAGCATGCAATGAATTGAGGTATGAGAGAATGAATAGTGTGAGTGTGTGTGTATGTGTGTGTGTATTGTGAGTGTGTGTGGGTGTCTGTGTGCGTGTCTGTTAAAATGGCTTAGTACCCATATATTATATAGTATAATTATTAAACTTGTAATTTTAGTAGATTTTCGGTATCATCATAATTTAAATTGATTAGCCAATTAGTTAGGGTTTGCTTACAGTCGAATAGCTGCATATCGTATATGTGTAAAATTTTATTCAATTTGTTTTTGTTCAATTTGTTAGTATTGGTTTAGTTATTGGTATTGGATTGTGGAGGTAGTATAATAATAGCGCTTCTATAGCCCTAGCCTATATTTTATATATTAAAATAAAGAAATATGTTTCAGGCGTTTAATTTACTGAAAGTCCACTTATTTTATTCGTGAGAACTGAGAAGTTTTCCAAGCTTATAATGTCACGTTGGTTTATTGCGAGTTCGTGTCACGGAAATAAATTGGACCAAGATACGTTCTATCTACGTTCGAAAGCAAAATTTTACCATTTTATTTATTAAGGATGTCTTCAGTGAGCACGATTATATCATACATCATGATTATTGTGACAAGAACACCCACTGAGTCCTAGTAAAGTACTTTGTAGTTACTCTGAATAAAAAAGTTTATATTCTATTGGTCTAAAACTAACATTTAATAAAATCACTCAAAATATATCGCTGACTATCCAATAATGCAATAGACATTATAGAGCACAGTGTGTGCACAAGAGCAGGTGCACTCTCTATTCCCTCATTCTCATAGTCCGATGGCAATGCAATGCTACACGTTCGCAGATAGATCTCGACTTCGCAGGCGTAGTACCAACTTACATGTTCTCCGGGCATTACATGTGCTCAAGGGTCATGTAACACCTCGAACTTTCCAATTAAGAATTGCTATAACTCCCGGCACGTAAGTCCAGCGCTGACCATCAAGTGCGCGCAGCGTCGTACGAGTGAGCGGGACACAATACGATTGGAGAGCCAATCAGCGCTTACGAGGAATCCGCGAGAGCTAATCAGTGCTTACGAACGATCCCCACGCCCTCCCCGCGATCCCCTCACCACCCGAGATACCTCATTTTCGAGTTCTGCGCATTGAAGGTCAAAGCTAGTGCACTAGCACTTATTTGCCGTGACTTGTACTGACAATTTCTTGACAGAAAAACCCAACAGCTTTTTAAGCCCGATCCGCATGCGAATAAACTAGCAGCCATTAGAACAACCAAGCAGTATTTTTGTCTGGTGGGGGGTTTCACCTGTGGTTAGTTACCACCCTATCGGCAAAGTCGTATCGCCAAGCGCCTTAGCGTTCCACTACGATGCTGTGTAAAAACTAAGTCGGAGGTATGGGTTTATTAAAACTGCCATCCTTCCAAGTTAGCCAGCTTCAACCTTAGTTTATATATAACTAGCGGACCCGGCAGACGTCGTCCTGCCCGCTATTAGCGCCAACTACCGGGTCCAATTTTTCTACTTATAAACCTTCCTCTTGAATCACTCTATCTATTAAAAAAAACCGCATCAAAATCCGTTGCGTAGTTTTAAAGATTTAAACATACATAGGGACATAGGGACATAGGGATATAGGGACAGAGAAAGCGACTTTGTTTTATACTATGTAGTGAAGAGCAACCACAGAGTTTCTTGCGGTTCTCTTCAGTGGGAACGGCATTCCGAACCAGTGGTAGATTCACTTGACGATTCAAAAGCACTAGTAAAAGATTTATTTGAATACAAAACTTGTGTATTCTATTAACCATACTTTAATTTTATAAATGTGAAAGTAACTGTTGTCTGCCTGTCTGTATGTTACGTATTCACGCCTAAACATCTGCACCTATTTTGAAGAAATTTGGTATATAGGTAGACTAGACCTTGGAGACGGACATAAGCTACGAGTAGGTATAGAGTTCCCGAGGGATTTTCTAAAATCTAAATCCATGTGGACGAAGTCGCGGGTATCAGCTAGTAATGTAATATATAATAAAATGTGAAATTACCTGCAATTCATATTTGGTGTGCCGCTCCTCCTCGAGGCTCATCCGCTTCTCGTGCTTTTTGTAATATTTCCTTTTGGCCGCTTGTAAATTGAACCACGTGTACGAAAAGGACTTTACGAAAGGCATCAGGGCCTCTATGAACGGATGGAACTCGTCCTGTGAACATTTAAACGATCCACAACGGTTAAAAAAAAACATTTGCCGAATCGGCATACATTGGCGCCCAACATGGGACTATGCTGCCAAACATTGGCGCCCAACGTGGGACTACTCTATTAAACATTGGCGCCCAATTTGGGACTCTATTCGAAATATTTTCAACAGAATTATACTTTTTAAATTTGGACTAAATCTATTTCGTACAAGGAACGACAAGGTTACAGTAGCAAGCAGTATCTTGGGCATGATCTGGATACTGGATACTTTGATTTTTGCAATTTCTTTCTAGATTCTCCGTATGAGACATGACAATAAAATTATTTACGCGAATAAATCTCATCTGACGATGCAATGTCTAAAGATGGAAGCGGGATAACCTGGAAGAAGTATAAGTTTCTTTTAAACCCAATCGGTCTATACGTGGCATCGCGACATTTTCCGGTGGGTGGAGCCTTCCACCAGATCTGACTACAGACAACTTAGAAATTATAAATTCCAAAATCGCCCCTGCCGGGAATCTAACCCGAGACTGCCCACTTGTAAGACCACATGACACAACACTGCGCCAGGGAGATCGTCTAAATTCTTAAGGCAATTTTCCCGCAATGTTTAAAATTGGGAAAAGCGGACGGAGTATAATAGAGCACTTTGCACTCTAAAGATGTTCACTTCTTTGCGAATTTAAGCAAAGTCACCTTGTCATTCCTTATAACATATCATGGGATCCCGTAAATTGCTTCTATATGAATCATTAATTAAAATCTATTGTGATAAAAAGAGTTAATTTTAACTGGATTGTTAAAACGATGCGTATACAACGACGACTATATTTATCTTGCATTTTGTTATATTTACATTCAAAGCATTCATAAATTAAGTGAATAATAAATGACCAGAGGCTAAGGCGAGTCCTGGTTGTTGCGGATTGGATTTATTCATTACAAGGAAATTAAAAACTGTTATTCTGACATGTAACTTATATTCTAGCTCGAACTTTGTATCGTGAATGACATCTATTATGATTACATAACACACAAGAGATAAAGTTCGTAAACTGAAACGCGACTACTAATTTAATGTGCAAGCAGCTAGTGGCGCCATCTGTTACGTGTATCCAAAACTAACGAAATATTCTAAGTTTAGAATCTGGATTTCTAAAGAAACGGCGCATAACATAATCGGCAGACAGATTTCAATGTGAACGATAACGATTCGCGTGTGTCAATTGTAAGTAAAATTCGCATTAATCGGATATTCATCGCGCAAACAAAATAATGTATTGTTGTGCTTTGAATCATAACATAATGTATGCAAAGGTGTCGACGTGATTTACCGAGGCCCGTTTAGAGAGACTTTGTATCGGAATTCGCGATTGTTTTCCAAAAATTAAGGTGATCTCTCACGGGGGCTGATCAAGTACAAAATAAAAGTTACAGACCAAAACAATTTATTTTCCAAAATGGTGGGAGAAGAATTTTTAACAGATTTGACGGATTAAAATAATAATAGATATAGTTAGCTTTTTAAGAATGCTATTAAATAATGCTCATAAAAAAGCATATCATACAATTATTGAAGATTAAAAAAATGACAAAAAATGTTGGATTTGACTCGTTCCAACAATGCGCGAGACGGCAATTCAATCATGTACCTACATAACATAAAATTGTTTTTTTTTTATTAAAAAAGTGCAACCGCCGAGTTTCCTGCTGGTTCTTCTCGGTAGGAACGAACCTTCAATTCAAAACTTGTTAAAGCAATCAGACAAAAGCCAAATCACAAAATTGCTGTAATGATTGATGCCTTTAATCAAAGTTATAAATTCGCCTTAAGCGCAATATTTGGGATAACTGTAAAAATAATCGTAAACGCCACCGTAGCGCATTGTGTGAGCAACTCATGCGGTTTCACGATGACGCCGGTGACATAAATTCTCGGAATGATGCGAGGTATTCACAGAAGACAGGATCTGAATATGTTAACGATAAATAATTTGTATGCCTGCATTTGGCTTGCATAAGGACACGATACATCCGTGTTGGGAAAGTTGATGTGGTTGTTAAAGATAGTATCCTTATGGTAGATAAAGAAAAGAGTAAATAGGCATCTTCTAGGCAAACGCGCACCATCTTAGGCCACATCATCACTTTCTATTAGGTGTGATTGTGGTCAAGCGTGTGCTTATAATGGATAAAAAAAATGCGAGGCAGTCTTTGGGGACTGCCGATAGAAGTGAAAAGTGGATTAAAGTTTGAAGCCGATAGAAGTGATCAAGGATTAAAGTTTAAACAGTATACATATAGCTCATGGGAAGAGTGCGGTGATGATGACTCGAGTTCCATGATTTTTGTTCACCCAGAAAGTACACATATATTACACAGTATACATACATAGCTCATGGAAAGCGTTTGGTGACAATGACGCGAGTTCCATTCACCCAAAAAGTGCTCAACGCGACTAAAGAAGTTTTCACTTCAAAAAAAGATGTTTTGGGACGTCACGGTTGATAACTATGAGCCTCATAGGAAAACTCAATGACTCAGCGGTCGATGGAGAGAGCTACGTTCCGAGTATCTCTACATGATCGAATCAAGGATGAGGGGATCCGTAAAAGAAGCAGAATTCTAAAATAATTGTTATATATTACATCATCAACCCACTACCAGAATGGAGACCCGTGCCCTGTAGTTGGCACGGGTTTCCTCTCTGAATGAGAAAGGTTTAGCCCGTAGTCCACCACGGTGGCCAAGTGCGGTTTGGTAGACTTCACACCCCTTTGAAAACATTATGGAAAAGTCTCAGGCATGTAGGTTTCCTCATGAAGTTTTCCTTCACTGTTAAAGCAAGTGATATTTAATTTCTTAAAACACACATAACTTCGAAAAGTTAAAGGTGCGTCTTGGAGATCGAACACGGCCCCCCTGAAAGGGAAGCCGAAGTCTTAACCACTAAGCTATCACAATACAGCTTGCATACTTATCTAAACTTAACTAAGGTAAGCTACCTACTCAAGTAATTTGCGTCTAATCGAATACGACCATTTAAGGGTCTGTGAAGCCAAGACTTTTAAGTTCATAAGTTAATAAGGCTGCCCCTGAGTAGGTGGGGTATGCGTTTTATGCGGGAATGGGGGATGCCTTAAGAAGGGTATATATAAGGAGTTGTTGTAAACGGATTCAATTTCCGCTAGTACTATCACAGATGCAGTGTACATTGTTACAGATTCACTGAGTCAGTGAAGAAAAGAACGTTTTCCAAACTTGGACTTTCTCATCGTTCCCAATTTCATAGTGCTCAGTTAATTTCGTTAAACGTGGGTGATATCGTACTATTACTTCCCACGTTACAAAAACACGAAAAAACATCAATGAAAATCATATGAGGAATTCCGTTGCAAACATTCTGCTGCGAAGTATAAACACAAGGTTCAGACAAAACATCTTTGTTGGCTAGATTGGTAGACAGAGCGTAGCTGTGCCAAGCGCTCTTTGGCAGGACCTATTTGGTCCACGTGGCGAGTACTTTCAGGGGAAAGTGGTAGAGAGTTTTGCTTTAATTGTGCAAAGGTATATGCCATACAGATTTGAGGTTTTAATCTTATCGTAATTATAATAATAATAATTTACTAATAAAACGATTCGCCGTAGTCAAATTATATAAGGTACATAATATTATTTTAAGAGTCCTCTTCTTTGATATTAATTGGTTGATGAACCATCTTGTTTTTAAAATCTTTTACTTTTTATTTAATCGACCACATGTTACTTAATAAGCCCGTGAATAATTAATTGATTGATTAAGTACTAGAGAAGTATTTTTATTATTCAGCTAATTTGTAAAACGATCTTTTGCATAATATTATAGACAAGCGGACACCCGCGACTTCGTTCGCGTGGGCATTGGTTTTTAAAATCCCGTG
The DNA here is from genome assembly GCA_920104075.1 of Melanargia galathea. Lineage (NCBI taxonomy): Eukaryota > Metazoa > Arthropoda > Insecta > Lepidoptera > Nymphalidae > Melanargia > Melanargia galathea. Next base: position 19,032,074 of record OV049858.1, on the reverse strand, counting down.
GGAATCATTTTGTTTTTCCTAAGCTCCTTTGAGCTCATACCTTGCTAAAAACGGTTAAAAATTTACTGGCGGATGTTTAGGTAGATCAAAATGTAAACATCCGCCAGTGAAAGTCCCATCAAAATCGATCCAGCCTTTCAGAGATTACCCGGGTAAACTTTAAAGTATCTCCTTTCTAACAAAAAAAGAATGAATGAAATCGGACCACGCGTTAATGAATGACAGCTAAGTACACATTTTGACTTTCATCCCTTCTCCCAAGGGAACCGTGCTGAATTCCGGGATAAAAAGTATCCTATATGTTACTCCATAGTATGAACTTAAATCTTGCCAAGTTTTATTTCAATCCATTTAGTAGTTTTTGCGTGATGCGCGCACAAACATACAGACAAACAGACAAACAGATAAACAGACAAACAGAAAAACAGACAAACAGACAAACAGACAAACAGACAAAAATTTCAAAAATAACTTTTTACTTTCTATTACTTATCCCTAATATCCGCCAGTTATTATTTTGCAAAAATCTTTAATGTACAGATAAGGCAAGTCTACGATTTTATTATATGTATAGATACAGGCTCTCAGTGCAGTGATTAGGGCTTAGGTCTCTCTTTCGGGGGGACCGAGTTGAGCCCCGGCATGCACTTCTAAATCGGAGTTATGTGCGTTTTGAACAATTAAATAAATTATCACTTGCTTTAACCGTGAAGGGAAACATCATGAGGAAACGGACAATCCTGGGAGTTATCTATAATGTTCTCAAAGGCGTGTGAAGTCTACTAATATGCACTCGGCCAGCGTGGTGGACTTACGGCCTAAACCCTTCTCACTCTGAGAGGAGACCCGTGCCCTTGTACTGGGCCGGTAATGGGATGATAATGATCTCTCTGGGTAATGGGTCTTTGGTTTGAAGGCTTTTTTTAAATCGATTTGTAGCAAGACTATTACTACCACTGACGTAAGAGAAAACATAAATGACATTCATATGGGTGCAACATAAACACTTGTAGTCACAACAGCTGTTGGCTAGGCTGCTAGACGGGGCGCCGCTGTGCCAAGCACCGTTTGGCAGGACCCGCGGGCCACGTGGCGGCCACTGGCAGGGGAAAGTGGCAGAGGTGCCGGTTGCCAGTATTATTATGTTGAGGTGAATGCACTCCAGCAAAATTTTGGCTTCAAAAACCAGTAAGCGTCGGTTTATACTAGCACAAAGTCAAGTGCATCGAAACGTTAACCAAAAATTTTTCATGGCATATTGATATCATTCTCTACCATAGCAGTCAAGAGCTAACTTGTCAATCTATCTATACTAATATAATAATCTATACTAATATAATAAAGCGGAAGAGTTTGTTTGTTTGAACGCGCTAATCTCAGGAACTACTGGACCGATTTCAAAAATTCTTTCACCGTTGGATATGTACGTGATCCCTGAGTGCTATAGGCTGTATATTATGTACCACGGGCGAAGCCCGGGGCGAACCGCTAGTAAGAATATAAAGTAGCTTGTCCTGACTGACTGAGTGACTGACTGATCATCAACGCACAGCCTAAACCACTGAAGCTAGAAACTTGAAATTTTCACAGTAGCTTCCTTTTATGACGTAGGCGCACACTAAGAAAGGATTATTGCATATTCCACTAGGGGGTTAAAATAGGGAATGAAAGTTTGTATGAAAGTCCGTCATTTTTCAAGTTATATTCATGAAAATTGATATTTAGGTTTTCGATTAAAATTAAAGAATTATGTGTTTAAGGAATTCTGGAAAAACTACCCTCAAGTGGGTTTAATGGGGGATAAAAGTTCGTATGAAAGTCCATCATTTTAAAAGTTATATCAATGAAAATCGGTATTTATACTGTATGTCGGTTAAAAATAAAGAATTACGTGTTTTAGGAATTTTGGAAATTACACCCCCAAGTGGGTAAAATAGGGGATGAGGTTTGTACGGATCCACGCGAGCGAAGTCGCGAGCATCAGCTAGTACAGATTATTTTTTATAAAATAAAGTCCCCTATCGCGTCTGTCTGTTGGTTCACGATAAACGCGAAAACTACTGAACGGATTCAGTAATTTTGAGTTTTTTTAAGATCTAAGTAGTTTTTCACGTAGCGGTTTCCACCAAAAGACTGAAGTGATTCATGAGGAAGGTTCGAATGTATAATTTGTCAAGATGTTGTGTAAATTAATTGAATTATGACCTGGGAGCTTTAATGAAAGCTTCAATGGAAAATACAGACTTTGAGATATAAGTAAACAACGTATGGTGAATAGCGGGTAATTACTACCCGTGCAAAGCTAGGATCGCTAGTGGACGAATAAAAAAGAAAGGACCGAAAATACTGTTCTATACTTTGTACGCACATACCTACAGTGGAAAACTTTATTGATCTTTGATCCGTCGTACTGTGGGAGGACGAAAATAGTTTTCACGAAAGTCACTTTGATGATTCAGCGTGCTAATTGCGCAACGCACTAGCCGGTCCGCTGTCGGAGCCGATTGACGACTTCAAAACGAAACAACAATCGCGATCGCCTTGAATCTTTGAAGTTTATTCACAGCGATTGCGATTTAGCTCGTTGGAAATTTGGCTCAAAGAGAGCCCCGGTAGTACCTAACATTTTTAACCGACTTCAAAAAATCTTTCTCTTCTTCTGTTGGTTCTCAAACCGTCGGAATCTTTTTTTTATGTTTGTTCTACGATTACTCAAAGACGCCTGGACCGATTTGGAAAATTCTTCTTTTGTTTGAAATAGTATACTTCCCAGGTAGTCCCATGGTAATCAGGTCAGGATCTGATGATAGGATCCTGGAGAAATTTAGGAAACTTCAATTTTGTTTCGTATATTGAAGTCGGTTTAATTTTTCCTAAAATATAGCTGTCTATAGTCTGCGTCGGTAAAAATAGAAGTAACCACATCTACAAATTGCCAAAACTGAACCAGCCAGCCGGAACTCAAGAAATCTAGGTAAATATATTATATAAATAAATACCTCATAAAGCCATCAGTGGGTGAAAGGGTGCGCAAATATCTAGCTAAGGACAAATACCGAATAGGCTACTTGGCAGGCTTGGTACATCATTTTAATAATAATATTTACTTATACGGTATTAACCTACTGTAATAACGGACCTTGGTTATTGTTGGGAGAAGACGAACGAACATAGGTCTCCAAATAGGCATGACATGAAAGCTGTGACAGACTTAAAGACAAGAATTAAAGACACTATGAGAATTGACTATTTGCTATGATTTAGGTCTTTAAAAACCCCGTAGGAAACTTGATTTTTCGGTATAAATTGTATCCTACGTCTGTCTGTATGTAAGATAATACTGTGCCCAATTTCGTCAAGTTGCGTTCAGCGATTGACCATGAAAATGTAACAGACAGATAGACAGACAGAAAGTTATTCTCTCATTATTACGGATGGACGGATGATCTCAAGCGAGTCGCTGGCAGCAGCTGGACACAAGCGACACAAGATCGTGTTCCGTGAACACTCTTGTATGAAACTTATTCCTAGCAGTGGACAACTATCGGTTTCGATGACTACTACGACGATAGGGTATTACCTAAGTCCTGCAATATATCGCAGTTTCGTAGCGCACCGTGTGGCATATCACTTCTACGTAGAGAATCATATGATACCGCAACTCTGTGACTGTGTGTGTGTTCCCGTGACATCACCTTAAGGTAGTAGTAGTTCGTAAAAAGCGAACATCTCGAACAAAATGGTTAACTAAACGAGCAAGCTGCATCACCATTGTTTACAAACTAAACGCAACGCCAATAAAACCACACACATACCTACACCTTATCGAATCACACCAACTATTAGGAAAACTTCCAACACGCGGCCCCTGCCAAAACACTGGAGTGCGTTCACCCCCGACGGAATTTTGGCGGCAAATCGGGCGTCGCTTACGATTCCTTCATTATTTTTTTTTTTCGCACGCGCCGGCCAATTTATTTTATAGATATTGGCGTCGGTTCATCGGGGATGCCCGGGTGCTGGACTTGGCCGTGGTACCGGTTGGCGTGCGCTAACTGGGTCGCCGCGTCACGCAGGAGCACCGGCCAAAATCCACCGTGCACGCGGAAACACGCCACCGAAAAAAATTGGTCTGTAAAGTCGGTTTACGGACGATAATTTTACGTGATAACGTCATAAGAAAACATTGCTTCTCTTGCACGCTCGGCTATGCCGGCCGATCGTGCCTTCTCTATCGCTTGTTCCGCGCTCTCGGTTGCACGCGGTACGTGACAATGAGTAATGCTTTCTCGTGCGTGTAGCCGGCGTTCATCGATTTATAAGACGTTATCACGTCAAAAAAGTGTATGTGCGCAATTCCCACACGGCAGAAGTGAAACTTATATTCTAATTTTTCGAATGGTCCATTATATTATATTAAACACTAGCTTCTGGCCGCGGCTTCGCACACGCGTGCGATTTTTCACAAATCGGTTTTTCGGTTTTTCCCAAATCCCGATAGATATAGAATCCCAGCTATAGATTTCGCTTTTTTCCAAGATAAAAAGTAGCCTTCTGTGTTACGTCAGGGCATATCTCTCTCCATTCTCAGCCAAATCGGTTCAATAGTTGCGGCGTTAAAGAGTAACAAACAATACACACACACACACACACACACACACACACAGACACGTCAAACTTATAACACCCCGTCGTTTTTGCGTCGGGGGTTAAAAATTAAAAAGTTATCTACGCGATAACGTAGGTCACGAGAAGGCTCAGCTGCTGTTTGATATTTCCGCTTATTACTGTTTGATCAATGAAAAAGTGTAAAGAATCTGACAGGCGGCCATCTTGCCACGCGCCCTTTTGGCGCGCAAGCTCACCGACCGCGGCGATGCGTCCAGAAATGCATACGCTTAGTGGACAGAACACGTAATTCCACAATAAATCCCATTGTTGTAAACTGAATGCAAAATTCGATTATATGCATTTAGGTAGTTAACCGGAACGCGGTTAGAATTTAAATTCAACAAAGTTTCCAACGATGCTTTTTGAACTGAGTGTTCACTGCAAAGTCCATTTGCAAGCGACTTTTGAACGGGTAAAACTAACGTCCAGGAATTCATACTACTTAGGTAGGTAAATACACAACAGAGGAATTTCTATTATATTCCACATAATCAGTAGGGATTTTAAACAAATTCCATGGGGATCTTTTGAAGAACGACTATCGAACATTTTGCCGGAACTTTCATCCTGTCTAGCCCAGTGTCAGCCATGATAGGTTTTTGAAAAACTATTAAAAAGTTTTAAGAAGTTAATTAATAAATTCATGGATTAATTATTATTTGAGAGTTATCATATTGTTATTGCTAGATTAGCAAATTCTCACAAATTAGCAAATTTCACCTTGCTCTTGTATCGTAGCTGGCTAATGTGCTTTTGACCATAACTCTATTTCAATAACATCGCTATCTTTATCATACTTGCGATAATATTATGAAAGTAAAAGAGATAAATATAATTATATATCTACTTATTCCTGATTTAAATAATCGTAACCCTTTCCACAAGTTACCTAATCGCATAATTGAGGCGTAAGAGTTTTCATAGGGGTTGGGCCTATATGCTTAGTTTTCTGGGACGTACCCCGTGGTTGAACTGAAAAGGGCCGATTGTTATGCAAGTACGAAAATAAATCGCCAAGGAAACTGCAAGTCGTTATCGTTACGAACAAAGCCCCGTCTCTTTGATGGTCAGTCGGTGGATCCGCCGGATTGATTCCGAACGTGTTTTCTTTACACTGGTTTTACGATTGCCTCGTGAAATAAAACGTACGTTCAACGATGTTTACACATTATGCTTGGGGAAAGATAGGTAGTTTTCTCAATGTAATTGTCTTCATCCAATTTGCAATCGGTTCTGAAACTTAATTGCCTGATGAACAAAATGAACATATATGCCAATCTGATTTTCGCAGGCTACTATTTACACCGGAAAATTTAGGGCTCCTGCATGGAAATCAAAAACTGTTGATATTAAGGACGATAGGGCCTAACCACTGCACCGATTTTAACGAAATTGAGCACGACAATTTAACGGGATAGTTTCAATCCTGGAAACATTATAGGATACTTTTTATATTGGTCCCCACGGGATTTTTAAAAATCTTAATCTACATCAGCTTTTTATTATCTTTATTTTAATATCATCCCAGAGCAGTATGATCTAAGTATGATGATAAAGGCGTAACTAATAAACATAATAGATGGATATATGGTAGGGGAGCCGATGATGCTAAATGTGGATTTACTCGAGCGTCGTCGGGATCTATTAGATTTTGTAGATTAGTTGATAGGAAAAATAAAAGGTTATATCATATTTCCTCTTTCAGTGGTGGGGGTTTTTATTATTTCGGCTGATTATATTTTTTATTTATTTTTGCATCATTTCCTTCAAAATAGAAAAAATTAGCCGCTCTCGAAATTCGAGAATGTCAAGATAACGTTTCTTTTTTGCAGCTTTGTAACGCTCCCACACTCGTACGTTACGTTCAAGTAGTCTGATTTTCTAAATATAATTTTCTTAGCTCGTAATTAACCCACCATACATTTTTGAGTATTTCTGACCATCGTTTTTTTTGCGCGGCTCTTTATAAAGAAAGGGCTTATATATGTTAGAGGGTACTCAGCAGGATGCAAGACGCCTCCCTTATGTTAATCTGACGCGCTCGAGTAAATCCAAAAATCCCCTCTTGGGCTCCCCTACTAATAGAGGCAATAGAGTATCTTGGGCACCATGCCCATAAACGATCACTTGGGCTGTGTAGGTACTTATATTTTTTGTCAATATTAATTTTTCAAATAGGTAACTTTGAATTTTTGGTATATTACATAATATACTAGCGGTCCGTCCCGGCTTTGCCCGTGGTACATAATATATAGCACTCAAGGATCACGTACATATCCAACGGTGAAAGAATTTTTGAAATCGGTCCAGTAGTTCCGGAGATTAGCGCGTTCAAACAAACAAACTCTTCAGCTTTATAATATTAGTATAGATTATGCAGGTTTCTTTCTTTAATATAACAAAGTAACCACAAATTGAATAAATTAGTTCTTAAGTAAACAATAAATAATTATGTTACATAGATACCAATAGATAGTTAAACTTTGATGGTTACTACAAAACTTTGCAAATGAGCAAACCTGCAAGAAGTTCTAAATTCACACACTCGTACGTACGGCTAGATCGTTCCCGAACTCGTATGAAACTCGTATCGGTGCTCGCACATGCAGCGGGTGTGTGTATATTTATATCGCATTACCAACAAGTTGAAGAGCAACAACAGCTGAACTGTTTGCGCAGAAATAGAAAATAGTTTCAAGAACTGAACGCGTGGCGCCACTTGCAGCGGAGCACACATGTAAATTCGAACATACTGTATGATTAGTCCGAGCTAACAAAGTAAAAAAAAAAGCTGTGATAGCCTAGTGGTTAGGACGACCGACTTCTAATCGGAGGTCGTGGGTTCGATCCCGGGCACGCACCTCTAACTTTTCGGAGTTATGTGCGTTTTAAGTATTTAAATATCACTTGCTTTAACGGTGAAGGAAAACATCGTGAGGAAACCTGCACGCCTGAGAGTTCTCCATAACGTTCTCAAAGGTGTGTGAAGTCTGCCAATCCGCTTGGCCAGCGTGGTAGACTATGGCCAAAACCCTTCTCACTCTGAGAGGAGACCCGTGCTCTGTAGTGAGCCGGTAATGGGTTGATCATGATGATGATGATGATGATGAACAAAGTATGTTCGAAAGGTGTGCAACCTTGAAAACTTTACTAAATACTAAATATCGAAACACAATGACTTCAGAGTGAAATGAACCTAAACTGTCTTATTCTAAGGTTTGAGTTTGCCAATAAATTCAGCATTCGTCTAAAGCTAGCGCCCCAAGCGGAAATGCTGCAAAATAAATATTCGAAGTACTAAATTACGACTTTAAAATAATGTGTGTGTGTGTAAACTATAAACGATGTGTGTTTTTTCTTTTTCCGAGGGAATAAGGCGTCCTTATACCTGTGCATGAAGCCGGAGCCACACAGATGATGGACCGCAAGTTAGTGTAAAACAGACGTCTGTACAGTTCTGAGTTTAGAGATTGGTATAATGTGATGTATGATATTATGATGTGACTATTTCAACGGAATAAAATCGTGGCACTAATGCGACAGTGGTGTGGCAGCGGTGCGGAAGCGGTGCGGCACCGGTGCAGTGCCGGTCCGGCACCGGTGCCTGTCCGGGTCCATATACAGGAAGCCGGGAAAGCGAATCGGTGGCAGACTGTACAGTTCAATGCATGGATGGAGCGGCGAAGTGTTTCGAGAGAAGAGTTTTCGGCGAGCGGTGAATCGTGGGTGTTTACCGATTGACACCGAACGTTCGCTTCGCTAAGCTGTTGCATCCACTGACTAAACGGCTGAAAGCGACGATGGTAAGCGAAGTCATGAGCTAAAGAGAAGGAAGTTGTCACTTTGATTCATTCGCTTTTGCTTGTGCGTTCACACAAACTTGTTTGCTATCGTTCGTTCGCTTTCGCTTGCCTTCCATTAGATGATACCTAACTTAAAACATTTTCTCAATGCTCTTCATGTTATATACGAGTTTGTATGAGCACTACTTCCGCTATAAGTTGGACCACACCCGCGAACACAAAACATCATGTAACTAAAGCAAACTGAACATGACTTGGAAACTATTAAGTTACATTTTAGCGTGCTTGTAATAGAACTTTTTACTCAACTACGTGAGGATAGTTTGAAGTAGTTATAATATGTGTGTGTTTATTTGTCGGTACATCGGTTCCCTCATTGGTCCCTGATAGCTTCCAACTCTCATCACAATTTTGCCTTCGTTTTGTTCCGTGTTTGACGTCATAAAACTCACACACGGTGGAATTTTTATGCCTGCTCTACACCATCGCCGATGCTATCGCCGATAAAATCGCCGGCAATCGTCACGATCAACGTGAAAACATCCACACGAGAGTTTGTGATCGTATATCCTATAATTCGCGCCTCTAGCCGCTCAGGCTAGAGGCGCGAATTCCCTTTGATGCGTGCCCGAAAACCGACAAGTCGCCGGTCGCCATGATTGCTGACGATTGTGACGCATCGCCGTCACAATCAATGGTGTGGAATAATATCCGACGTTGCATTAGCGCGGAGCGGCTGATGTATGTAGCTCAGCTCATAAGGGGAAGGTTGCTCGATGCACGCGGTGTGTGGCGCCAGTTCGGTGACTAAAGGCGATAAGTCCTCCACAGGATCGTGCACGCGTGTAATCGTCTACAGTCGCCGATTGTGAAGAGGAGGATTAACACAGATGAAGTCGCTAACACTGGCGCCACACGCCGCGTGCATTGAGCGACCTTCCCCGTAAGAGCTGAGCTACATACATCAGCCGCCCCGGCCCCCGCGCTAATGCAACATCGGATATTATTCCACACCACCCGACGATGGATATTGTATTTTCATACTGTGGAAGGAAATCTGCTCTTACAGTATAAATTTAATAGTCTTACCCAATTTTAGCGCAAACTTGACGCTGAGGGTCAACTGCTCTCTGGGTTATCGTTAACAAGCTATATTTTAGGAAAAATTAAACCAATTTCGGTCCAGCAATTTCAGAGAAATCGGTGTACCTGAGTGGTGTACCTTAATGGATGGGTACATTTATGCGTGTAACTTCGTACATAAGAATGATAACTGGCTGTGTATATTATACTAAAACTTTCCTGAAAGTATTTAGATGATGATAGTGAAAAAATCAGCAAAATCGGCTTCTTGGTTTTTAAAATAATTACCTACGCACATCCAAACATATATACGGGTGTAAGTCAAAGTGGCTTTTTAGGTGGTAAAATTTAGAATAGAATAGAAATCAATAAACCTCTCTTTAAACTTGCCCAAGAAAAATCCTAACCAATCAAACGAGCCGTTCAGCAAAGAAGCTAAGTTTAATAAGCTGTGAAATAATATACCTGTAATGATGCTGCTACATCGCAGTTAAAAAATGTTATAAAATGTTAGTAAACATTTTTGTTAGTTAACACTTTGTCACAAATGTTAGCAAAAGTTTTCAAATATTTTCATGTTTATGCAACAAAGTATAAAAAGGAATGTAGGTCCAAACCGATATAAAATGTTATGCAACAATGTTACAACGTACTTACTTTATCAGCATTGAAAACATTTAACATATCGTCACAAAATCTAACAAATGAAAATTAGTAAATTTTATAACGTTAATTAATGTTAAATAATATTTTAAAACATTTCTTAACAGCAGTGTAGCATCACCGTAAACTCCATCACCATCCAAAGAGGTATTTTGAGGCATATATAATACCGTAGATAAAATCCAGTCTCTAGAAGCGACAGCGATCGCATTAAAACACATAAGCTTTATTAGAATTCCAGTCCCCGTGGAGTTGTGTAGTACGTACTACGTACGTGCCGCCGCGGCACATAACTCGCGCACATCCGGGAACAACGGCTTGAGTTGTGTCCGGGAGTGAGGAGTGGGAACACTGTCCTAAGATATTTGGGGTTTGCTTAGGGGAACTTAACTGCCTTGTTGGTCTAGTGTTTAGCATATCACGAGATCCCGGTTTCGATTCCCGGATCGGGAAAATAAATAATTATTAGGTATTGGATTTTTCTGTCAAGAAATTCTCAGTACCAGACCGGATTTGGTATTTGGCGGTGTTTCACCCCTGTGCCTCGGAGAGCACGTTAAGCAGTCGGTCCCGGTTGTCACTATCATGTGATAATTAGTCGTTAAAGCAAGCCAACCCACTTGGAGCAGCGTAGCGGGTCTAAGTTCTAAATCCCTCTCTCCTATGAAAGAGGAGGCCTGTGCCCAGAAGTGGAACGTTAAAAGGCTGTAGTGGTGGTAGGTGGTGTCTTACCACCTACCTTTGTTGTCTTATAACACACACGGTGGTATTGTTACACAATTAAAGTCTTGAACATTTCTTGATGATTTTCAATTAAAAGTTTTGACAAGAGTAATAAATAATTTCTGAAAAATTCACGTCGAACCAAAAGGCAGGAGAACTATTGTAAAACTTTCAAAGCAATCGTCCGCGGGGGCGGTCGGTGGAAAATTGTCTACCCAGAGATAGAAACTGTAACCTATATTACACTCATTATACCTTATATTAGGGGTTTTCTTAGGACAATAATGAGCTCCTAGATCCGCCTACACCATCCTCTAAAGAACCACCACCACTAGCACTACAGAATTTTAACGTCCCACTGCTGGGCACAGGCCTCCTCTCTCATAGGAGAGAGGGATTTAGAGCTTAGACTCGTCGCTGCTGCAATGCGTGTTAGCGGGCTCCTCTAAAAAACACTTCTTGATGATTTTCAATTAAAACTTTTGACAAGAGCGATAAATAATTTTCGAAAAATTCACGTCGCACCAAAAGGCAGGAGAACTATTGTAAAACTTTCAAAGCAATCGTCCGCGGGGGCGGTCGGTGGAAAATTGTCTACCCAGCGATGGAGACTGCGAACTTACCAAATCTAAAGTTCGGGAAACCTTAGGATATTTTATTTGGCAGAGTGTCAAATACCGTGAGTTTTCAAGGTCAGGTCGCGCGAACTATGGCGACCGGTATTAAAAATCAGCTAGAGTGGGAACGCTTATCAAAGTAATTTTTTTGTCCCTAGTACTACCATAAACATCAAGTAAAATATACTTAATGACTTTAAACATTATTTCGGGCTCAATTTCCGGCAAACAAATATCGTTGCATTCTAAGCAATTAAATATATATTTCTGCCTGCGTATATACCTGCGTACCTGAGAGTTCTCCACGTTCTCAAAGGTGTGTGAAATCCGCCAAAAAAGTCTACCAATCCGCACTTGGTTAGCGTGGTGAACTAAGGCCAAAACCCTTCTCATTCTAAAAGGAGACTCGTATCATATAGTGGGCCGGTAATATTGTGTTGATAACGATCAAATATTTTTATTGCTTCCCGAAATAGATCACTAAAAATATGGTTTTAACCTAGAACATCAAAAACTGTAGTGCTCGTTTCTTTCTATTAATAAAACATTTCCTAAGGATATCAGTTTATAAATGATTAGTATCTCTACTAACCTCTATAAAGATATAATTATATCCTGTATCTTTGAAACTGTCTTCTCAAACCGATATAGAACGGATTTCGTCTATCCATACACTAATTTGAAACTCCTACGCGAAAACAGCCTCTCTACACATGGAACACGAGCGGCGCCGCCGCGTCTGTGCCTTTGTCTGCGACATTTTAGCTTTTGACTAAAACTATATAGGTATTCGTAGTTACTCAATTGCCTAGATCGACGTTTTGTTCCAGCGAAGTCAAATGATATTTAATGGTATCGGCGGAGATACGAAATTAAAATTGCGCACTTGTAAATTTTCCAATTTCATCATTACCCAGCTGAAGTCCGCGATAACATCCGCGTGGATTTAGATTTATGAAAATCCCGTGAAAACTATATAATAATATCCCGGATAACAAGTATAAATTAAAATTTTAAAAACCCCCGACCATAGCCATTTTGTGGTGGCGGTCATCTTGAATTTTCATAGTGCTATTCTACTAGTCAAGCCTTTTCATTTGACGTTCAAAGATTCCTGTACAATCCGGGTTCCAAGTTATTTGGAATACTGAGGGTGTGATGGCTGTAATTTCTGAACTACGAAACCGATGACCTTGAAATATTTACGGGACAATCTTTAAAGTATTTCCTTTCTAAGAAAAAAGAATGAATGAAATCGGACTTTCAAATGAAAGCAGGGATGGTTCTTAGAGATGTTTTATAAAATTCGGTTTAGCCGTTTTAAAGTTATCAGCTGTTTTGTTAGCTGCGGTGGGGAACTTAGACGCATAATGGGCATTTACTCTGATTTGAATCCGCTTTTTTAACCCCCAACATAAAATGGGATGTTATAATTTTAACCGCTATGTGTGTGTTCGTCTGTCTGTCTGTCGCACCCAAAGTCGCACCATAGCTCTTAAACTGGTAAACAGATTTTAATGAAATTTTTGTATACTTAGATTTGTCTCGACCCGTACTTGGTAGAGACGTCATAGTGATCAAATTCCTGATGTTTAGAGCAGGAGGTTGGTGGTAAGTACGTTAGGTTTTCCACAGGTCGGGTGTTATTAAAATTTTGAAAATTTACGGTTATTATACCAAGTGTTCGCAAGGCATTTCTAAAGAAAACTCAATCGAAGCGGACGAAGTCGCTTGTATAAACTAGTCAATAATAACAATCGTCATCCATCTCAACTAGGTCATGCCACCCCCCAGTAATTTCCGAGGCGTAGAGAAAAACAAGTCGACAATAAACCATACTCCGGCACTCGCAACTAGCCATCAGACAAAATCAACACTGGTAAAGGAAATCGGGAAAAATTCTCCCGATCTCCATTAGCAGATGAGGGAAACGGGGAGAAGCGATAACTTACGCGGATAACTTTCCAGCTTTCTTACTTAATTAAGTGGAAACTTAGAACACGCCTTAATGACCTATTAGTTTTAAGTAACAATTTGGGAAAAACAGTTTTTTAACCCCCGATGCAAAAACGACGGGGTGTTATAAGTTTGAAGTGTCTGTGTGTGTATGTGTGTGTGTGTTCTTAGCTATGTTTGATGAAAATCGACATATTTTTTCACAACTCCCTCAATATGGGTGTCAAATGAAAGGGCTTGACTAGTAGATTAGCACTATACAAATCCAAATGGCCGAGACACCACAAAATGGCGAATGTCGGGGGTTTTTCAAATTTTTAATTTATTGGTAGCTACTTATTAACGTTTCTTTTAAAAACACGAAAGATGCATATTGGAATAAGTAATGAAGACAATCAGAAGGAGAGGAAATATTCGTGAGGAAAAACATCTGCCCTTAAAGACGTCACACGATGACCATCGTCCACCATCCGCACTTGGCCACCAGCGTGGTGGACTACGGCTCAAACCCTTCTCATTCCCAAAGAAGACCTGTGCCTTGTAAGCCGGTAAGGGGTTGATGATGATGATGATGATGAAGCGTAGAAACAACAAGCTATTTTTTAGGAAAATTAAACCGACTTCGGTCCAGCAACCTCAGCAAAATCGGTGTATTCATCAAATATTAGTGACATATGGGTAAAATTATGCGTGTTACATAAGAATAATTAATGTCTAAGTGTTTTATATACTAAAATCTTCCTGAAAGTATGTAAATTACGATAGTGAAAAAAAACACCAAAATCGGTTCATTAGTTTTTGAAATATTTGTTAGCATACATACACACTTACACAGATACGGGTCGAATACAGAACCTCCTTTTTAAGTCGGTTAAAAATGATAATAGAGACGCGGAATGCGGATAGCGACTTCGTTACTATTTAGAAATTTAATTTTGCTTTTTTCACATTATTCGGCTCTAAACTTTCAGGCCCCCTTTCACGATCCAAAAAAAAAACATACAGTAAACACCAGCTCAAAACTCAAACGAAACCATCACCAGGATCCCACGGTGTACCGCTATTCGCCAGCTCGGCTGACAGTCCGCCCTGCACCGCATTAGGCATTCTGCGCGCACCACACAAGGTGATCCGAGGACGATGCACCGGGTCCGGGCCCGGCATTCTAATCACGACCAACAATTTTTTTCTCCACAATGGTCAGGCATGTATGTTATGGTAATGCGAATTGTAATTGCTATTGTTCGGTGTGTCATTGCGTAACAAGTGGTCGACAACTCTTTGGCCCTATTCATGCTTTCTGACGATAATATAACAATTTTAAGAAACATACTTTAAATTATGAAAAACAAAACCGACTTCAATACACTGAAAAAAAGAATAACTGAAAAGGGAAAAAGTGTCCAAATCATGAACTTGAAAACTATTGAACCGATTTTGATGAAACTTGCACTCTCCCCTAAATTGAAGGCCAAGGCCAATAAAGTAATAAAGAATTATCAAAATACACTTGATGGTTTCGGAGAAATGCGTGGACAACCATACATACATACATACATACATACATACATACATACATACATACATACATACATACATACATACATACATACATACATACATACATACATACATACATACATGCATACATACATAGAATAGAATAGAAAAGTTTTTTATTCAAATAAACTTTTACAAGTACTTTTGAATCGTCAACTGATCATCGTCAATCTACCACAGGTTCGGAATGCAGTTCCAACCGAGAAGAACCTGCAAGAAACTCGGCGGTTGCTCTTTTTTTTTAAAATAACATTATTAACAATTATTATTATTAATGTACATGATACATACATACATACATACATACATACATACATACATACATACATATATACATACATACATACATAAATACATACATACATACATACATACATACATACATACATACATACATACATACATACATACATACATAGGTACATACATCTATAAAATTTTGTATATTTTTGATAAACTTGCACTGCCCACTAGTAGCCTGCGAAAAATTGGAAATTAATTTGTTGGTAGTGTTGTGTACAAATAAACTACCAGAAGATATTTTGGAGATGTCGCTCAACGAAATTCAAGGTTTCAAGACAAAAACGTAAACTGATTGAAAAATAAACAAGTATAAATTGAAAATTTAAAAAACCCCCGACATTCGCCATTTTGTGGCGGCGGCCATCTTGAATTTGCAATAGTGCTATTCTGCTAGTCAAGCCCTTTCATTTAATACCCATATTGAGGGCGTTGTGATAAAATATGTAATCCGCCATTTTGTAGCGGCGGCCATCTTGGATCGATTTTCATCAAACATAGCTAACAACACTCTCGACTAATTCACCTTTCAAACAAAAAAAACCGCATTCAAATCGGTCCACGCGTTTGAGCGCCACAGGGGAACAGACAGACACACACACACACACACACACACACACACACACACACACACACACACACACACACACACACACAGACACGTGAAACTTATAACACCCCGTCGTTTTTTCGTCGGGGGTTAAAAATAGAAAATAAATAAAAAATTGTGTAAAAGATTATTATTTTCAAGACAAAAACAGTTTGAGTGAATCAAATTTTTGACGTGATAACGTCTTATAAATCGATGAACGCCGGCCGCACGCACGAAACAACATGACTTATTGTCACGTACCGCCTAGCCGAGCGTACATACAAGCAAGAGCGCGGAACAAGTGATAGAGAGGCAATTTTTTCTTATGACGTAAAATTATCGTCCGTAAATCGTCCGTAAACCGACTTTACAGACAACGAATTTTTTTGTTGTTCTTCATATTATATACACTTGGAAACTCAATCTTCCTGACTTAACTTCTGGATTACATCTAAAAAATCTTGCTCTCTTAAATTTTACGTAAAATGAAAATCGTATTATTTTATTCAAAGTTATCCATAAAGAAAGAAAAGCGTTGCTCTAGTAAATCATCTCAGAAAAGCGGAAACACATAAAGCATGTCTTCAGAATGATTCAGACTGCTCTGTAAATTATAAATATGACTGTAAAACAACCATAAGATGAACGGTCTTTATGCATTTATTCCAATCCATTAGACCAACAGGCAATTTTCTATGATATATTCCACTATAAACTAAGTTAAAGTATCTATCACTATTACTACATATTATTATGATGATTGAAATATTATTATGTAGCTGGGTCAAAATAAACATTTCAATTCACACTAATTCCGACAGGGCTGAATTTTGGTACAGACCTTGGCTACACCAGTAGGAATAATGTGTCAAAAGTCCCTATTGATCCCATGTCTGCTAAAAAAGTTATTCAAGGTCAAAGTTAAAATTTTCGTTTTTTTTTTGCATTTTTCTCGAAAACGGTAAGTTTTATAAAAATACAATCCAGGCAATAATTGTAGATCATAAAATTATCTACAAAAATATTCTGTATACTTTTTTTTCCATTAATCACCATTCCTAAGATATCGCCATTCTAAAAGTTACGTTAATAGTTCACTCCTGCTTCGAGATACTTTATCAATTTAAACATGTTAAATATAAAATTTAAGAAATGTAAAAATTCAGGAGCTTACTGGATAGATAAATGAACAATAATCCGCCGGAAAAATAAAATTATCACAATTTTTCAATTAGTTATACAATAGTTAATTATCACACTTGCAATTTTCATCTTCAAGTAAGTATGAAGATGAAAATTGCAAGTGTGATAATTGTTAAACTATAAATTGCAGTTTTTTTTCCTTTCTTGAAGCTATTCTTGAAAGACTGTAGAATAGATTTCAGTTGGGAAAATTAAAAAAAGTCATTTTTCAATTTTTTATTAACAATTTTCTTAGGTGCAAAATTGGAAACTTAAATTAAACACCTAATTTTGCGACTACAAAAACTGGCAATATCTTAGGAATGGTGATTCTTAGGAAAAAAGTATAAAGAATATTTTAGTAGATAATTTTATGATCTACAATTTTTGCCTGGACCGTGTTTTTATAAAACTTACCGTTTTCAAGAAAAATCCAATAAAACCAAAAATTGTGACCTTGACCTTAAATAACTTTTTTAGCAGACATGGGATTAATGGGGACTTTTGACACTTTATTCCTACTGGTGTACCTACCCAAGGTCTCTACCAAAATTCAGCTCTGTCGGAATTACTGCTATTTGATAACATTTTTACGTCTATTTTAACTCGGCTATATGATAATCATAATTGTTGAAAATGTCGGAAAAGTCAAGCCGCAGTCGAAGTCGAAAAAACAAAAGAAAAACAAAAGTATAAAAAAGTTGTTCTTTGTGTATCAAACGTTAGAAATAAACCTAACAGTCTATCATACAAGTATAAATTAAAAATAAAAAACCCCCGACATTTGCCGTTTTGTGGCGGCGGCCATCTTGGATTTGCATAGTGCTATTCTACTAGTCAAGCCCTTTCATTTGATACCCATATTAAGGGAATTGTGAAAAATATTTAATCCGCCATTTTGTAGCGGCGGCCATCTTAAACCGATTTTTATCAAACATAGCTAAAAACATTCACGACTAGTTCACCTTTCAAACAAAAAAAAAACCGCATTCAAATTGGTTCACCCATTTGAGCGCTACGGGGAACAGACAGACACACACACACAGACACACACACACACAGACACACACACACACACATACGTCAAACTTATAACACCCCGTCGTTTTTACGTCGGGGGTTAAAAATAGCCCGAGATTCGAATTCTGTATCCCATAATTCGTGATCAGTGTGCTTAGTCTAAAGCGGAGCACTCGAAAACGAACTCGAAAACTATTGATCGATTTCAGAGTAAAATAGACCTAAAATGGCTTGTATTAAGGTTTGAGTTCGCCAATACATTCAGCATTCGAACAATGCTGAATGTATTGGCGAACTCAAACCTTAATACAAGACATTTTAGGTCTATTTTACTCTGAAATCGATCAATAGTTTTCGAGTTCGTTTTCGAGTGCTCCGCTTTAGACTAAGCACACTGACCTCTTGATTTAACGAGACTCTTAAAACAAACTTATAGGGTACCTATGTACCTGTTTTAAGTCATTAAAAGTTACCGTCGTACCACCGCACATTATCTTAAACCGTACAGCGCACTTGAGAACAGGAAGATAAGTTAGAGTGTAACCATTAGTGTAACAGGCGAGTCGTTGAGGCCAAATAATGCAAATCCCTCAGTCAGCCGATAAAATGGTACCAAAATTATTCGCGTACGAAAGCCTTCTTACATGGTTGCATCTCAAACACAACATGGGTGATTCAACCTCACTACATCATCACTACATAGTATAAAACAAAGTCGCTTTCTCTGTCCCTATGTCCTTATGTCCCTATGTCCCTATGTATGCTTAAATCTTTAAAACTACGCAACGGATTTTGATGCGGTTTTTTTAATAGATAGAGTGATTCAAGAGGAAGGTTTGTAAGCAGAAAAATTGGACCCGGTAGATGGCGCTAATAGCGGGCAGGACGACGTCTGCCGGGTCCGCTAGTGCCTAGTTTATTATAAAAAACCGGCCAAGTGCGTGGCGTGATTTGCCTAATTTTTTTTTTAATCGATAGAGAAACATTGCGACACTGTCCTACAAAAAATTTGGATTCCAACTCCTCAATCCTGATGCTGTAGGGGACCTGATCCCCAAAACTAATGGGATTTAGGAACTGTCGGTTATTTAAATTGATATTGGGGGTACCGATTAAAGACTATCGTTGAATGAACTTGAGTAGATAAATATCAAACTCCTCAACCCTGATGCTGTAAGGAATTGCATTCCGAAATCGTAGGGATCCCACGGAATTTTTCCGTTTCGGGGACGGGTTACTACAGATAGGCTACGTTTTGTTCTGGAAAATCAAAATTTCCCACGGGATTTTTAAAAACCTAAATCCACACGGGCGAAGCCGTGGGCATCATCTAGTATGACAATAATAATTGTTGAAAATGTCGGAAAAAGTCAAGTCGCCTGGGAGCTTTCATCGAAACATATCCACATACATTTTTTTTTTCATAATAATAGCGGGCAAACGAGCAAGCGTGTCACCTGATGTTAAGTGATTACCGCCGCCCATGAACATTAGCAGCAGCTAAGGAACCGCTATGGATGCGTTGCCGGCTTTTGAGGAAGGGGACTGGCTGGTGCTTTCATCATATCCACAAACATATTAGAAGTGCTTTTTAATCGTCAAGTGAACCAACCACATCTTCGTCATTTCCAAGTATTATTAGTGTTAACGCAGTTTAAGCACCAAGCGGTTAACTCAAAATCATGCAAATCCCGGGCGAAACCGTCCCGAAATTATTCACGTGCGAACACCCGAAATCCTCCTAAGACGGGTAACGTCTCAAACATCGGATGACATTTAACGGGGATCGTATGCAAATGTCCCGGTGTTGTCCCGGGATTGTCCGGGATTACCCACGTCACTAAGCCCCGTGTAAGTTACTCTGTTGTCGAGGCTTACGGGAAGATATTGGCGTCGTAACATACGTTTGCATTGCAACTAGCTGTCGTGGCCCGGCTTTACGCGGGTGGTCTCAAGAAAATATGTTTCACGGCTCAATACCTACTAAAACGTCTTCTCACTTCAATACAGGCTGATGTTTGACGTAAACGTCTTATAAATCGATGAACGCCAGCTGCACGCACGAAAAAGCATGACTCATTGTCACGTTCCGAGCGTGCAATCGTGAGCGCGAAACAAGCGATAGAGAGGCACGATCGGCCTATATATTATAATGTGTTCTATAATGTTTTCTTATGACGTTATCACGTAAAATTATCGTTCGTAACTGAAATTTTGCACAGAGTTTTCCTATATATAATGTAAACATTATAGACATAAGGACGAATTTTTTGTTATTCCCACGGAATAGAGAATTTTTCACCCGGGCGACGCCGATGGCGGTCACTAGTCATGTTATAAAAGCGTACATATTTATTCCCACAAAGGATTTCTGTACTTTGCGCAGGCGAAGTTTTTGACGGTTCCCAGTAGCAGTATGTATAGGTAAGTCCTTTATAGGTTGTGTATCACCGATCTGTTTACAAAGAAGAATATTTTATATTACAAAGACTATAATATTAAACGAAGAAAAACGTGTCTTCACACGAAGAGATTCATGTGATCAAAGTTTAATAAATTAAAAATTTAAAAAACCCCCGACATTCGCCATTTTGTGGTGGCGGCCATCTTGGATTTGCATAGTGCTATTCTACTAGTTGCCCTTTCGTTTGATACCCATATTGAGGGAGTTGTGAAAAAATATGTAATCCGCCATTTTGTGGCGGCGGCCATGTTGAGCCAATTTTCATCAAACATAGCTAACAACACTCTCGACTAATTCACCTTTCAAACAAAAACTACCGCATTCAAATCGGTCCACCCGTTTGAGCTCTATAGGGGAACAGACAGACACACACACACACAGACACGTCAAACTTATAACACCCCGTCGTTTTTGCGTCGGGGGTTAAAAAATAATCGGATGGATTTTCTGCGTTCATTTAAAACTAGGTCTTAAACAATTTCATGCTTCAAGTTTTGTACGAATGACAGGCTACCATAGCCTTCTGCAATCGAGCAGGATATGCTAGCTGTGCCTAGGCTTAGGTCAAGTTATAGGCATCGTAACGTATGTCTGTTTGTATATCGCAATGTACCTATGTGCTGATAAATGCACCGGGCGACACCGAGTTATGAACGATATCGACTCGATAATTTGCCGGACGTGGCTTTAGCTCTACGACTAGTGATGCGACATATGTATTGACATCTAGCTAGTCGATGATTTACCGGACCTGACTTTAGCTCTACTAGTGATGTGACATATTATGTATTAAGATCTAGCGAATCGATAGCGAATCGAATTTGACGGACGAATCGATATAATTTGACTAAATAACAATAACAATAATATTTGTACGCCCATGAAATAGTGGCACTGTATTTTAATAATTACCACCATTGTAACTACTAACCTATTTCAACAAATAAATAGATTTTGATTTTGATTTTTGATTTTGACGTGGCGTGCAGTACTAGTGATGAGACATTAAACGCTGGACGGAATCGATATTCCTTGATCAAATACTTGAATACTTACTAATCAAAACACAACTGTTTTAGTAAACTAGCTAAGTATGTACCTGCCCAAATGTTGACAGTTTCTTAAGACTAGCCATCGCCTTAGTCCATCTCCAGGATGCAAACTATCTCTGTGCCAAATTTCACCAAAAATATTTACCATTTGAGCTGTGAAAAGTGAACAGACGGACAGCTATTTTCGCTCGCATTATGGAAGTATGGATATGGATAAATACCTCTTATATTAAAGGTATGACATTTTATCAGTCTTTTTTACCCTTTCGGACCTACCTATGTATGTATACTAAACCTTTCCATAATTTGGTATTCTGTCCGTGCATTACGTACGGAGTAGCATTTCAAGTGCTATCCGCGTGATCTATGTGATGAATTAATGATCATATATTACTTATATCTACATATTATTGTATGATTTGAATTTGTTCTGCGTCTGGCGCCGGCTTTCATGTAACTAGCTGGTGTCTTGTTAATAATGATTTATAGGTTAATACCGTTATTATATTGCGATGTGATCAGTTAAACGATTACGTACGTACATTATCATCATTGTCAACTCATTACCGGCTCACTACAAGGGCACGGGTCTCCTCTCAGAGTGAAAAGGGCCGTAGTCCACCACGCTGGCTGAGTGCGGATTGGTAGATTTCACACGCCTTTGAGAATATTACGAACTCTCAGGCATGCAGGTTTCCTACAGAGACAATTCTCAATCGACAATTCAATGTTCTCCACAGATTTAGATGAACAGTACCTACCCCTGCTGCATTGAGGACTTGGAACCAGAAATTTTTAGGAACCATTTCATAAACTTTCTTCGTCGATGGCAAAAAATCACGCAAAAATGAAACTGTGCATCTTGGATTGTTCATATAATTATCTTACTTCAATTCTTCTTCGAATCAAAGTCTTACTTCGATTAGTCGAAGAGCGTAGACAAAATAAAGAGTCTCCGACAGTGCTCTTTATTTGCTCTTTGTGAAAATTAGACAGAAATGCAGTTGGAATAAAGAAACGAAAGTCACGTTTAAAGTTAAGTGCCGGCCGCTTCAATGGCGTCATTAGGAAAGCAGTAATTAAAAGTACGATAAAAAATCTCAAGAAGGGAAACGCTTCCGCATCGGGCGGGCTAGTCCGTAGTGTTACCCTAGCACGTATTTAAATTCAAATTCAAAAAAAGTGTTCTGGGTGTGACCTTCTAAATCCACACGACTAAATTCTAACAGCGGGGAAAAAAATGTCTGGATCGATTTTGCTGCAAATCTTTAAGTGATTTAATTCTGAGTCGAATTAACTATGCGTCTCAACTATGCGTTAAAATTAAAGTTTGTTCGCGAGATTATCGGACACACCAAAACGCACATTACATACCTACCTACATAATTATATACACACACACACAAAGATCCATTTATAGCATTCAACTCTAAGCCCTCATACGCATTAGCGGTCAACCGCGTGTGCGGCTAACCGTGCGGCTAAGGGCTAAAAAGCCTTCAAGTGGAGGCTTCCATGTGGAGATTATGTCAAAATATTATGTGATAACGTCATAAGAAAACAAAGAGAGATAGATGCGAGCAATCCGAGTCCGAAGAGACAATCCGAACGCTTAGGCCGATCGTGCCTTCTCTATCGCTTGTTCTGCGCTCTCGCTTGCACGCGGTACGTGACAATTAGTCATGCTTTGTCGTGCATGCGGCCGGCTTTCATCGATTTTTATGACGGTATCACGTCAAAAATAAATAAATAAATGACGTCGCTTCCGCCAAACGCGCGCGTGGCTCACACCGCCGCTAGTAAACAGCCCGTAATGATCAACAGAAAAAATCTAGTGCAACGATAAACACGATAGTGTTTGGCAAGGCTGCGCGGCGCGTCCGATCGCGCAGCGCCATCACTCGGTTCATTCAATATTTTTTTTTCACCGAACACTGTAATTTCTTGGCTCGAACGCGTCCGTTTACATGCCAAACAATAAATTTATTGGCCGGTCGGAGGAGTGGCAACACTGAAGCGCGTGAGGCGTCGATACGTCACAGATTGCGTGGAGTTTTCGGCGTTTCGGAAATCGATTCGTACGTGGAACCATCGATTCGCGCGTTACATAACCCCGTCAAGGTGACTCGCGCGTAGCCGCTACTCGCGATCTATTTCGGTTCGAATTTCATAAATATCCCGTGACAGCTCTGCCGCGTCTTCTGCCGCCATGGTCCGCGGCGGCGGCCATCTTTGCGTGTTGCGTAACGGGCTCTGGTGTCGCACGAAAATACGGCGTTCAGCTCTGGACGGGCGTCCTTGCTAATTTTAAAGTCCTTCCCCAAAGTTTATCGCTCGTGAGGTAATAGAGGTGTGACGTAGGTCTGGCACGGTGCCGGCTGCCGTACGGTGGACGAGAACTGAAAAATGGCCGAGACGGCCGCGTGCGAGGTTATATTTAGTCTCGCGTCTTGACTCTCGACCGTCGTGTTGCTCTTCTCGCGTCGCGTTAGTTACGCACATCTCAAGGGAACTAGTAATGTAACAGCAGAGAGATACGAGAGAGTATCGACAGGGGGGAGGCACTCGCCCCATCCTAGATGCAGTACCGATAATTGAACACTTTTAAAATTACCGCAACTTATACGAAATACCCGCACGCGCTCTAACGTGCCCTCTATCGTTTCTTACGCAATCCTCTAATCACACTAGCAATGTCACACAACATTAAACACAACTCATTAATTCCCCCCACTCCAAATTTATAATAATGCCTTTTTAGATACAGAGCCATCGACATTCTCCCCTAAACAAATCCTTCACATCTTCGGAGAGATGTAAACGCACATCATCCAACGCGCGGGTCGATAGTTTAGCGGCATAGGGATGTCCCAGCGATCCAAACGACCAGCGCAATGTACAGCCACGTCTCTATCAGATACATAATCATGCGGAAACGGTTATCGGAAAACTAATCGTATATTACCCGACGCGTCGGCCGGGCGGCAGATGCGCCGACCAAAATTGCGTGCCGGCGACCCACCCGCCATCAATACAGGCGACCTAATTGAATATTATAGAGCAATTTGTGTTGCCGAAAATCTGGCTGGGAGTGTGCGGTGGCCGTATATCGTGTTAATGTTCTACGGGCATGACACGGCGCGTGCAGTGTTGCAGAACTATATTTAGCCGGGCCGGTGTGCTCTGGGCCTCGTTTGCGCAACGCGCGAGCTCGGGAGCCGCGGCGGAGTTCTATTATCGGAAAAATGGACCGATACGCGACGTTGGGAAATATTGTCATCGCGGACTAGAGACGAGCGAGCTAGAGTGGCGGCGCTTCCTTAACATTCTTCAGAATTTTCCTTTTTTTTTCTTTTTTCGAGAAATCCGGTCCGTTTCAAATCTCGATTTTAATAGCTTACGTAACTATCTTCAGATTGGATGCCGGCATTCGAATTTAAATTTTCATATGTATTTATTTGGTGACTGCGTAGAGACGAAAAGAAAATCTCATCAAAAACATAACATGTAAAAAAATGCAAGTCTCGCAATGCAGTTGTGCTACAGCAAAAAGTTGTGAGATTTAATGTTAAACCAAGTCGTTTAATTTATTCAGTACCTATCTATGGGAGCATCTACCCAACAACTTGGTCATAAATTGTTACCAAATTACTTTACTAAAAATTTTTTTATAATACTATCAATATTATACCTACCTAGTCATCTTTGTCTTTTATTAATAAAATGACCGCAATGAATGTTTCGCAACCCCCCTTATTCAAACCAATTTCGCAGAGCACTCATTTGCAGCTAAGAAAGTTATTTTGCCCTAAAAATGCATTACATTTAAGAGGAGTTTATCCTAGCTCGCCCCATACAACCCCAAACCCGACCCTTTCGTATGGTGCGCGCTAGGGAGCGCTCGAGGGTGACTTCTCTTAAAATGAGCTTCTCGGAACAGGAGCAACGCAGAATAAAGTTCAGCAGTAAGTACCGGCACCGTACATAGCTGTTAACACAGTGTGGGTACCAACTATCTAGCACGTACAAAGTTTGGCCCACATCTCGAGTTCGCGCGATACCGCGAACTTTGAAACTTCGTGATATACCTACGACAGAATGACGACAACACTAATGAATCCATTCTCATCAAAGGAAACGATTCTATATAGTAACCTCGTGAGATGCGAGAAGCTATCGAAACAAACCGTCACCGGAACTTCAATCAAAGACATAGGACGGGCGCTGCCCTTGGCGTGGAAACCGCTTTTTTACGCCAAGACAACGTCATCATGCAATTTGACGAAACCCCTGGCGCAGTGGTGAGCGCTGTGTGGTGTCTTACAAGTTGGAGGTCCCGGGTTCGATTCCCGGCAGGGCCAATTTGGAAATTTGTAATTCCTAAATTGAAGTCTGCGAAAAGCGGTTCAACACCTTGTGACCCTAATTTCCATTCTACGAACTATGGACAATACCCATTGTCACTTTAGCTTTATTGCGCCCACCCATTGCGCTGTATCGGTGACTCTAGTTCTTTTCAGGATCAGGGCCAAAGGATAAGCGTACTCTCCGAAGCTTGAAAGGAAAGTAAATGACCCAAGAACTCCAGTTTTAGCTGGTTACACCCTCAAAATTTGAAAAATTTAAAAACCACCAATAATACAAGGATAAATTGAAAATTTAAAAAACCCCCGACATTCGCCATTTTGTGGTGGCGGCCATCTTGGATTTGCATAGTGCTATTCTACTAGTCAAGCCCTTTCATTTGATACCCATATTGAGGGCATTGTGATAAAAAATGTAATCCGCCATTTTGTAGCGGCGGCCATCTTGGACCGATTTTCATCAAACATAGCTAACAACACTCTCGACTAATTCACCTTTCAAATAAAAAAAACCGCATTCAAATCGGTCCACTCGTTTGAGCGCCACAGGGGAACAGACAGACACACACACACACACACACACCTGTGTGTGTGTGTGTGTGTCACGCACACACGTCAAACTTATAACACCCCGTCGTTTTTGCGTCGGGGGTTAAAAATGTAGTAGTAATAATTCACGATAGCGGAAAATCTTCTACTAAATAAATCAATAAGTAAGCGAAACTGTTAAACAGGCAGCGGGTACGGGAACACATCAAAGTTCCATCTGTATCGCTCGCCGCCATATTGCTATAACTTCGATAACTTCCCGAACTTTCCACTGATGGACGAAATAGATACCACAGTTTTTATAGCTTCAAGAGAAGTTTCCCCATAAAGTGTATTATACATTTCAATTCTTATTGGAATGTTAACCAATTAAACTCAATGTTTTGTGGACACGCTTTACAAACTCATATAGGTTTACGTACGAATGTTTGAGCCCGTCTAACTTTGAAAGTATTTTCTTACGGAAACCTAACTAACCATGGATACAGTTTTTTAATACGTTATTGCACATACAGAACAAGCTATAATTTAAAAATTAAAAAACCCGACTGCCATGCTAAAAAACGAACTAAAAAATTAATAAACTACCACCGTACCACTTACAGTGTAGTTGTTATTTATTTTGTTTTTCATGATTTGTCACTCCAAATTGATTTAAAACATATAGATTGTATACATTTTCGTACTCGCCTTTTAAAGCCCTTTATTTTGATACCCCACTCGAGGGTCTTGAAGAAAAAAATTTTTTTCAGCCCGCACATTAAAGTGCATAACATTCGCCATTTTGATTTTTTATGAATTTTATGTACCCAGTAACATTTGCGCCGTCAAAACAAATCTAATGACGTATAATTTATCAAAATAGGTTGAGCCGTTAAGTTGTTACGAACTGACATAGGAAACGGTCATTTTATACGATTTATCACTCCAAATTGTTTCCAAATATATAAATTTATACATTTTCGTATTTGCCTTTTGAATCCCTTTATTTTGATATCCCACTCGAGGGTCTTGAAGAAAAATTTTTTTTTCAGCTCGCACATTAAAGCCCATAAAGTCCGCCATTTTGATTTTTTTTTTAATTTAGGTACCCTATAACACTCGCGTCATTGAGACAAATCTAATGACGTATCATATCAAAATCCGTTGAGCCGTTGATTAGTTACAAGCGGACATAGGAATGGACATACATACACACAGGTGAAACACATAATATACCCAGTCGGGTAAAAAAGAACAGTTGATGAAGGCTTATAGGCACTTCAGTTTCGCATGGAAATGCAGTCTAGATTGCACGATTTAGAGAATTTATAGATTTTAGAGTTTCTAAAAAATTCCATAAAAGTATATAAATATCAATTTTGTGAAAGAAAACTCTACGCCGTGTGGAAAAAAAGCTAATCACGTCTGCAGGCCTGAGTTTCATCAAACACATCTAAAGACGATCGCAGCTAAATCCACCTTCGAAGAAATCGCATTAAAATCGGGCCGTCCATCTGAGCGCTACCAGGACACACTAACACACGAGTAGATAAGTACAGAGGGGAAGCTTCTACAAGCGGCCTGCTGTAGGTACACTCACACATATGCGCACGTTTGTCACCCAACTGAACCGGTTGGGGGACCGAGCGGGCGTCCGTGAACCGTTGGTGAGTGTGTTTGTGTGAGTGTACCTACAGCGGGCCGCTTGTAGAAGCTTCCCCTCTGTACTTATCTACTCGTGTGACACTAAGGGACCGTTCAGATAGACCGGCGCGGAGAGCAGAGCAAATTTTAATCGCATTTAAAATAGAATCTTAAGGCATTGAAATAAGGTTTATTTTTACATTTTATCTCTTTTATGATAAGAGGATGCTCGAGGATGCTCCCAAAAAAGATAAAATGTAAAAATAAACCTTATTTCAATGCCTTAAGATTCTATTTTAAATGCGATTAAAATTTGCTCTGCTCTCCGCGCCGGTCTATCTGAACGGACCCTAATCCAGACAAACAGAAAAAGTGGTCAAACTTATAACAGTCCTCGTTTTGTGTCAGAGGGTAAAAAAGCGCGTCGAATACTCTACTCTCCTATAAACAGAGTGTTGGGGTTTTAAAATAAATCCATCCTTGGTAGTTGTCATGTTCCCGAGCCGTGGTAACTTCTATACTTACATGTGTACCTACTAGTGACAAAGTGGCATTGACAGTGACCAGAGTCAAGGCTGGCGGTTATGACAGCGAGACTTGGCAAAAGTTGAGCGTTTGTTGACTGAGCGCGTGGTTTAATGTGCGAAAAAAAGTATTTTTACGTTCGCTAATTAACGCCTTGACGATCTCTCCGGCACGGTGGTGAACGCCGCGGTCTTGTAAATTGAAGGTACAGTTTTCTATTCCCGGCTGTGTCGATTTGGGGATTTATAATGTCCAATTTGTCTCACGTTTGGTTCTATGGGAGGCTTCTGTCGTGACTTGTTACCACTGTACCGGCGAATGCGTGCCGGCAAGCGATTTATGTAAAGTATTTAAATACTTTAAAAGTATGTCAAATCTACGTAAGCAATATTAGTATTTAAGTTTAATGTAATGTAAAGTATTTAAGTAAAGCTTAATCACTAATCTGGAACAAACGTACGCATGTTGGAACAATCCTCCACACAGTATATATGTGTAAAACAATAAAATCTCTTCCAGATTAGCCCGCTTCCATCTTAGATTACATTACTTACCATCAGGTGAGATCGCAGTCAAGGATTGCCCTTGACTGCGATCTCACCGCAGTCTAGATGAATGAAAAAACAAGCATAATATTGAAAAGTAAAATAAAAAACTCGACTGCGTAAAAAGCGAACCAATAAACATATTTTCGCAATCACCTTTTTCAAGCTTTTCATTTGATATCCCACTCGACAGGATTTGGAGAAAAAAAAATTTGACCCCATATTATGGCGTCCAAAATCCGCTATTTCGAAATTTTCAAATTTTTAAGTTCTCGTTGTAACTCGCACTGGCATCGCAAATCTAACGACGTCTCTATGTGGTTATATACACTATCGTTTCACCCGTATGAAGCTAGAAAATTGTAAATCGGACTTTATCTTAAAGCAACGCTAGTCTATAGTCTATACCTATGTCCAACGGTACGTTCCCGTACCGTTGGACTTTATCTTAAAGAAACGCTAGTCAATATACGTAGCCGTACCATATAACAAGTAAAAGGTATCTTACAGGGGGTGGCCCGTGGCTCGCTGAGATATACAGTATCGGAGATCGCGGCCGTCCCTGACACGCGCCGATAAGGTTCTTTACAGCCGACGTTGAATTACTGATTGCTGAACTGTGGGTCTACCATCAACTATAATCGCGACTCAATTAAACACCTAAACTGAACTGAATCGCTATTTCGTACCATGAACTCTTTTATCCGATCAATAGACGTCATGACGTCATGAACGAAACAAAAACCTAGTATAAAAATATAGAAACAAAAAGATACTTCATGGTACGAATTCAATGCGATTTATTTTAAGCGCCGATATTGAATAGCATCGGAATTGGATCGTTAGATTAAAGATTGTAGTAGGCCTTCTGAACTGTCTATTGCAGTTTGGTTTATTTCCCAGTTGGTAGTTTCTGTAATGGCGCCGATTTTGTGAACCCCAAATTTTGACGTATCTCTACGTTTTAAGGCTTCTAAAGTTGAATGGTATAGTCTGTAACCCCCGACGCAAAAAGAGGGATGTTATAAGTTTAACCTTGTAAGTATTGTGAGTATGTCTGTGGCACCGAGCTTCTAAAACGGGTGAACCGATTTGAATGCGGTTTTATTTGTTTGAAAGGTGAATTAGTCGGGAGTGTTCTTAGCTATGTTTGATGAAAATCGGTCCAAGATGGCCGTCGCCACGAAATGGTGGAAGACATACATATTTTTTCGCAACTCCCTCAATATGGGTATCAAATGAAAGAGCTTGATTAGTAGAATAGCACTATACAAATCCAAGATGGCTGCCACCACAAAATGGCAGATGTCGGGGGTTTTTTTAATTTTTCATTTATACTTGTAGCTATACGTAAATCGAGCGATAGAAGGATGACGAGTGGGACACCCACTAGAAGTGCGTTCTACATTCTGGCGACGATTAGCGGGGCAAGTGAGTGTCTCTTCTTTACGCAGTAATATTTAGTATTCTTTGCCAGAGGCATAGAAACATAACATGACGACCTCCCTGGCGCATTGGTGAGCGCTGTGGTATTATAAGCGGGAGGTCCTGGGTTCGACTCACGGCAGGGGCAATTTGAGATTTTATAATTTCTAAATTGTCTCTGGTCTGGTCTGGTGGGAGGCTTAAGCCGTGGCTGGTTACCACCCTACCGGCAAAGCCGTGCCGCCAAGCGATTTAGCGTTCCGGTACGATGCCGTGTAGAAACCGATCAGGGGTATGCATACCTCTTACAAGTTAGCCCGCTTCCATCTTAGACTGCATCATCACTTACCATCAGGTGAGATTGCAGTCAAGGGCTAACTTGTAATTGAAATAAAAAAAAAAAGATCCTAGAATACCTTTTTCCTTAAGCTAGAGGCTTTCGCCTAGTTATAATCTAACGTGTAAGTTGTGAGGGGTACGTTACGTGCTTGCGATCGTGATAAGACGCGAGCTTGCGTCATTGCAACCGTTAGCTTGTCAACTTATATCATGAGCTAATGCTAGCAGTGGGCAGTTATAAATGCGTTGCAAGTATATAATAATAACATAATATATGACTTGCTTGTCCTGTTATAAGTAAAGATAATTCAGCAATATATCAGTGACATGATCAGAGTCCACCAAAAAGAGCGATTTAAAATGTCGCAATAGACTTATTTCTATTTAATTGTGTACCTAATCTGATCTGAACTTTATCACTTCTCAAAAATTGTTCGTTAATCATTATTTATTATCTAAATAACTGAGTAGGATGTATAATTTTCTAATGGTTATAAATATTTAAGTATAATTTAAATATTTATAAATAATTATAAAATTTAAATTAATATTATTGATTACTAGTGGACCTGGCAGACTTCGTCCTGCCCGGTGACAAACACACGCACAGAAGATATTATATTAGTACTGTATGAGAGGTACGGGTGAGAGTTTACCGTATCGACGGGATGACAATTAAATGTTTGACAGCTACGAAACCCGTGTACATTTTGTATGGGAAAATGTTTTTTCTTTTATTTTATTTTTTCTACAATTTTTCAATGTTTTTAATAGTTATTCTGCTATTCGGGACGGAGACAAATAGAACAAAACAATAACCATGAAAATAGCTCCAGTCGTTCTCGAGTTATAAGTGTTCGAACTAACACGACTTTGTTTTATATATATAGCTTTTTGGTTTTACGTTGCGGAAATATCAATAAAAGAAAATAATGTTGAGACAAATCTATCGCAAGGTTTGTAAAATTAAATCTAATGGAAAATATTTAATATGTTTAACATGTTAAAACTAGTATAACACATTAGGGGCCATTGACTTATATATTACTTCGTATCTACATCGTTATTTACATCAATGTTAGGGGCCGGTTGTTTATCGTTCGTTAGCGCCATAATTAACAGTTAGGTGTCCGTCGAAATTTTTTGAACCAACCGGCCCTAGGAGTAAGTTGGGTTTTAATAAATAATTGTTAACGCCCCAGAAATTTAAAAGAGTTTACGATGAAATGAAAAATTTTCCCAACGACGCGGCGTGGGGGTCCTAAACCTCAATAAAAACTCGCATAATTTGAATAGTACCCACGGCAATAATCGTAAAAGTATATTATAAAAAGCGAAGACATTAATAACACAATGTGGCCCGCGACCGCCGAATTAGCGACTGAGTCATGTGACGCGCAGAAATAGTTACTCCGAAACAAAATAACGACGGATTTCCAAAACAAACAACCGCCGGAATGAACTAAAGTGTGAAAGATACAGCGTCCATGTAATTAGTTAAATACAATGTGTAAAAAAGTAACGGAAATATACCGGTAATGTCAAATTGTTATTTATACAACAATGTTTTAAAAGGCAATTTAATGACAGGCGGTTAAAAAAAAGAAAAATTAATTAATCACTATGGTTAAGATTAAAGATACAATTTTGATCAAAAGTCGACTAGTTACGAAAATCAAATTTGCTTTTTTTCGGTGGTCATATTTTAACGTAAATGTAACTTTTCCTTAACAGCTTATGAGTCATCTGACCGGACTCCAGCGTGTTATTAAGTATAGATGTTAACTTTTGAAAAAATATCAATTGATATCTCCATACATAATGACAGATCTACGCACAGCTAACGTTAACTTAAAAAATAACACTAGGAGTTAATTAATGTAACGTAAGTTTAACTAACGCAAGCGTGAGTGTTGACGTAAAACACTCAATTATTATGGACGGGTTTTCCTCATTTGATATCTCTATTATGCCAGATTATCGTAACTGGGGGGTCACGTTTTATAACATGAAAACTTATAGATGTCACTAAGGCTCTAGTGTATCTTTTCGAGCTAACTTTAACTGTGCGTAAATCTTTCGTTAAGTATGGAGATATGAAATCGTGATATTTTTCTTAAGTTAACCGACTGATTTATGCACGGTTAATGATAAATTGAAAAGTCTCTAATATCGACAGAAATTTTCATATTGATTAAAAGTTTAGTCTGAATTCTTTGAAAGAACAACTGTTAACTGACATCAGCCTAGTTCCCCCATTTCTTATATTTTGTTTAAAATATATCCAATACGTTTCAGTTTAAATAAACTTGGAAGACAATAAATTCGAAACAGGGAAACAGATTTTAACGGAATTAGAAGATTGATGACACGAAAAAAATACGTGTTTAGTGTCAGTTAACTATATTGAGACAAGTTTGAGAAACGTTTGAAAAAACATGTGGCAAAAGCTTCGATTTCCACAGGACTTCAGCATATTGTATCTACGGTGTTATCTGACAAGAAACATGTATCATTTAATGGGTTTGACAAGGAAGTACAAAACCTGTTTGAAGTCAGTATGGTTGGATAATAATGCATAATTTCCCACTAAAAAATGGATCCAGTTCCGATCCATTAATTGATTCCAAGAGTATGAATAATGTATAAATACACTTACCAACTTTATATCTCTGCTGAAAATGCACAATATTATAATAAAGCTTTTACCATTACAGTAAAACGATCACGATATCTATGTTATGTAACAGGTTATATGAGTATATGTAATAAACGAACCGAGCCGTAAGCCGCTAGCCGGGATTACGTAATTTAATTATCCAATATCCATAAGGATAATTGAATATCTATCGTTGCTGAAAACCACAGTTTTTACATCGGAAATCCAATCCGCTAATGGACTCAGCCTTTGCCTCTGGAAATTCGTCAAATTAAAAAAGTAAAAAAAAAATTAAAAGGGTACGTGCACACATTCTTGCTGTAAGGGTAGTGCATTCGGGAATCATGCACATTTACAACGTTGTTATGTAAATTCGACTAGAAAAACTAAGAAATTTTATGTTCACTAAACTATTTAATTGAAATAAAAGTTTGTAAAGTAACTTTGATAGGCAACGAAAATTGGGACTTGTACTACAGATAAAATATTTTTTCTAGTCGGATTTCAAAACTGAAATTATTAATATTTGTACAAATAATGTAAAATTATTTGCGTAAATCTATTAAAATAAATTCTATTTCACAAAAAAAAAATTAAACAATTAATTCATTTTGTAGATTGACACAAATAAATTTTCAAATATAGAACTAAATGTAATTTAAATACAGTAAGTATACAAACACATACAACATGGATTTTTGTTTTATTGTTTGCATTGTCATATTTTTTTACGAAAAAAATAAATACATTTTGTCACACATTTAATATTTGATACGTTAGAGACCCGATTATCTAGACTGATTTTCTTATTATATTCTGTATATTACCGAAAAATCGAAAATCCAGATAGCGGAATGCTGAATATTCATAAAAAAATCCCATAGATTTTTGTAAGAAATATCAAGTTTAGCAGAAGGTTACATTATAAATCGACACCCATTTTAAACGATGTCATCATAGTGTTTTTTTAAGATTTGTTTTTAATATCTTAATTCAACAAAATACCCAGTGTCTCACAGCTATCAGCTATCCGGAAAACCATGTAACAAAAGTTCCGGATATTCGAGTTTCTGCTGCAGTTTTCTGACCATCCAGGTTGCATGTGCATGATAATATCAACATTAACAGTTAGTGAAAAACATCCATACACCGAAAGTGGCAAGAAAGGGTGACAGAAAGAGAAAAACAACACGATAGGGGGGTAGGGGGGAGAAAACATCGAGTATATTTTTCAAAACACCGATGCGCGGAACGCGTTGCGACTGCCGGCCGGGTATTTTTGAGATTTTTCTTATTAATTTTTTGGTACACTTTTTTTTACTGAATTAACGTATCTTTTATTGCTACAGACGTAGCCCTGAAAAATAAAACTTTAAGTTTAAGTTTTTTAGAGTTTTTTTAATCACGATTCATTTCGAAAAATATAATCCAGATGTCTGCAGTTTTATCTTGCGGTTAGTAGGTATTTTAAGTTTCTTTCCCTTTTCTTAGTTAAGTAGTTAGGTCAATTTATTTAAGTTTTCAAAGTGTCCATTTTGATACATCAACAAAAAGTTCCATTAAGTCTAGGCTGACGTAATTTAGATTAAATTGTTTTTGTTTTAATATTTTCATTTTTTGTAGTAAGTAGGTAGGTTGTACTTTTGCTGAACATTTTTTACTTTTTGTTTGAGTCTTTATTGATTTTTTCTTTGTTTGAATTTATTGAAACTTAAACCCCAGGAATAAAATTTCAAAATACCTTGCTATAAATAATAATTAATTTACAATTACCTATACAAGTTAATTGGAATAGTATTGCAAATATCTTACGAGGAAAAACTATAATAACTTGGCTACCAACCTCTTATTTTAGTAAACCTTGTTAAACTCGTCTCGTCACCCCGCTATTTAGAGTTTTTGACAACTAGAGTCTTGTATATATTTTCTCGACCTTTCTAGAAGTTTCTCTTTCAGCATAATTTAATTTGTATATATCATCAAATACGACATTTATTAATGGTTTTTGTCGTAATTCCGCTAGTCGGAAGGCGGTGCGGTTTGGCAGGCATAGACCGAAGCGTGACAGACCGATGAAAGCTCGGATGAACGCTATTTTTATTAATATTCTTTTAACCTCAAATATATTTACGAAGAATAGGTACCTAGCTACTTATTGGGTTTTCTGCCATTCCCAGTGACAGCCCAGAGTTTCCAGTGTTTCGTCCCCGTGCCTCAGCTGAGAGCACGTTAAGCGATCGAGACTGGTTATTATCACTATCATGCGACTACAGTCGTTAAAGCCCACCAATCCGCATTGGAACAGTGTGGCGAGTATAAATAAATAAATATATCAACAACAAGGCCACGAACAACAAAGTCAGATTAAAGTTTTATGTATTACTAAAAATAAAAATAAAAATTATTGTTTGTCTGTATGTTCTCTATGCACTAGTAAAACTATTCAGCCTTTATAATGAAACTTTAATGAATTGTTCTGCATACGTTCGCAAAGGTTTCTGGCCCATAAAATCTATATAAAATGAATGTCTGTTGCTTGTTCCCTATGCGTTCCTAAACCATACTTTACGTGGCATTGCAACGTATGCCGGGAAGAGCTAGTGTCTAATATAAAAAATAGGCCAAGTGCGTGGCGGGCCACGCGTAGTGTAGGGTTCCGTAGTCACAATCCTCGAAAAACAGATGTAACTCCTTAACCTGTGAACTCTACTTAGCCATGATAGTTTTCCTTTAAAATTGATTAGGTATATATCCTACTACTGCTGTGAATTTTTTCAAGTTCCTATATACTGCCATTTGGCTGATAGAGGGGGGGGACTCTAATAAAAATTAGCACTTTAAAACATCATATTTTACAAACGGATCTAGAAATCGAAAAATGATTATTTTAAGTATCACAGTATTTTTAAAAGACCTATTCAACGATACCCCACACTATGGGGTAGACGAGAAAAAAAATATTCATCCCCATTTTACACGTAGGGGAGCTACCCTAAAAAAAATATTTATAAAATTTTATTTCACCACTTTGTCGGCGTGATTAATATTATTTATACCCATGCCAAATTACAGATTTCTAGCACTAATAGTCTCTGAGATTAACCGAGGACGGACGGACAGACAGATGGACGGACATGGCGAAACTATAAGGGTTCCTTGTTTACTACGGAACCCTAAAAATATGTATATTGTTATAGGAGTGTAATAAGGAATTAGTTCACAGAGTCTAAAGATCAGGTGCATTTTTATTGGCAATATCAGTATTTCTATTCTTTTCTCGCCCCAGCTTCATCGAGACGTGGAAAATTCTAAATTACGGCAACTCTGTGGAAATAACCTGCGTTCCGCTATAGAATGGTGAGAAAGCCGAAATTCTAAGCGTTTACGTGTATTCTATATGATAAGGATATTCTAAGTATATCCTAAAGTTCTTATCTTTTCTATTTAAAAATAACTTTAATAAATCTTAAATTATTTATTCTTAACATTCAAAATTGATTGAACGCAAAGAACGATATTTTTTTCTTAAATTTAAATCTAAATATCCCAGTATGAAAAGTAGACTATGTCCATATTCTCCAAGGTCTAGTCTATCTCTGTAGCTTTCATCAAAATCGGTTCAGTGGTTTAAGCGTGAAAGCGTAACATACAGTCAGACAGAGAGGATTACTTTCACATTTATAATATTACTTAGTATGAATTTTTTGTTGTCTTTTACTATTTTCCCTTTATTTCTGAACAAAATTGTTAGCTAAGCTAAGTCCCGGTGCTGAGTCGACTAACGCCAGCCCCCAGCGCTCGGTGGAGCGTTGAAATGTTCGTCGTTTAATATTATCGTTATTCTACTGCACGCTTTTATTTTGTTCTAGAATTTTAAAGTAAGAACCTTCTTGTTCTTTGTAAAGTATTATTTTTCAATAATCTTAACAGAAATTCGACTTTTTATGAGAGCCTGATTTACCACCTTCTGATAAGTGTCGGATAGCCTAAACCTTAGTTTTGTCACTTTCTTACTTTATGTCAAGTGACAAAGACAAAAGTTGTGAATAAGCTATCTCACACGTATCAAAAAGTGGTCATTAACCTTATCAATAATGCGTTAATGGATTTAACTTGTAAATAATTAGCTTGACTAGGACAAACTATGGATCGACGTGATATTTTCCTTAGATATATTTGATACTCTGAAGAATGAGACAGGCTACTTTTTATCCCGGAAAAACAAACAGTTCCCACGGGATGGCATGCCATTTTTGTACGCATTTGTGCTTCAATGAAGGACAGACAGGAATGCAGTAAAACTGAAGAACTGCATAGCGATATAAGTAACTTTTTATTCCGGAAAAATAAACAGTTCTCACTCAGGATGGAAAGCTATCTTTAAATGCTTTTGTCCTGCACGACGCAACAGAGCTACGGATCTACGAGATTTTCGCATGGGTATATTTGAAGAACTAGAGAATTATATAGGATACTTTTTATCTCGGAAAAACAAACATTCATCACACTTTTCTCCCTGAGAAAACAAATAGCATACCTTTTCGAAAAAACCCTACTTATTAGGAACCTTGTTATTTATAAGTTTGAGGTAAATAAAATTACCAATCAGCCTTAGTCAATACACTAGTTCGTAACTGCGTTGAGTACCACAGTCTGTAGTAGGTACTAACACACACAGACTGTAGTACATTAATAGGAGGGGATGAAAAAAAGCATTCGCAATAAAATAAAACGAATTAGTATTGCACCAAATTCGCCATAGCATCAAGTTTCCTCTAAAAATATTCGGCACGTTCCGACGGCGAACGCCCGAGCGAGCGGCGCGCGGCGGCGGCACCGTGGCGTCCCATTGCAGACTCACTCGCTACCATCATATTGATCTCGTACCACTTTCATTACATCGGAGCTTTACAGCATAGCTTTTATACAGAGTATAAGAGGACCGCTATCGGAAACTTAGCGCTATTATTATACTACCTAAACACAATCCAATACCCATAACTATTTGTCTTATACTTGTACACCTAGTATTAATGGTTTTATAGTATTTAGTATTTTTCATACCGGCAGTGTAAATCGTGCAAACCTCGGTGACAACGTGTATCCAACGTTCGTTGAACTCTAGCGCCAGCTGATTGCTTTACATTGCGAACTTTTAAAAAATACAGGAAATATTAGTTTTTTTTGTGGTATCTTGTCAGTTATCATCACTAGGTACTATTACCCGTCTTCGTTTTTGAAAGGGGACCTCTTTAACCCGTCATAATTCGCGCGCGCTTACAATGGGATGAAACCTTGTCAACGTAATAGACTGTATAATACTTGTAAAAGTTTATTTGAATAAAAAAACTTTTCTATTCTATTCTATTCTAATGTGCTTGTGAACCTATTCAGCTATCGTGATATTAAATAAAATAAAAAAATGTCCTCCCGAATGAATTTCGGTCCCGGTGGCCAATCTCAACTGAGGCAGAAACTAACCAACTACACAGGAGACATTATAGTGCACAAGTGTGCACACATAGGTGCACTCCTTCCTTCCTTCTTTCTCATAGTCCGATGGGACGCCAATGCGACACGACCGGAGAGAGATCAAGCGCAGGACTAACGGCTTTACGTACTCTCCGAGGCACGGAGTGTATCTAACACCCTCAACTTCCAACTCCGGGCTGGCGCTGATAATTTCTTGACAGAAAATAATAATTTTTGGCCCGGCTCGGGAATCGAACCCAGGACCTCGTGATCCGCAATCGAAAGTTGTCGAAGTAGAGTTGAATACGACAACTCAGTAGTAAGACAATATTGTTTTTTTTCTTGGAGAAGTAATAAAAATAAATTTAAAGTTTTGAGAAAACCTTGGAGAATTTTCTTGGAGAAGTAATACCTAAAGGAGTGAAATGGGGGACTGAAGGTTATATGAAAGTCCTATGTTTTTGAAGTCATTGACATGAAAATCGGTATTTAGGATATTAGTGTTAAATAATAAAAACGTATATTTAAGCTATTTTAGAAAATCACCCGCTCAAGGGTGGATGAAAGTTAGTATGGGAAAATCTTAGTTATTGTTACGCAGACGAAGTCGCGGGCAACCACTAGAGTAAGTATATAATCAGTACCAGTAGAGTGGAAGACAAACAGAGCTTGATACTTAATTTGAGAGTAGAGTAAGTATACAATCATATTACGAGTACAAAAACGAATATTTTTTCGTAGCACATACTGTAGAGCTACGAAACTGTAGAGGGACCTTGTAGAGGCATAGAGAAATAATCATTTTTCTTTACAAATTGCGCTTTGGCTTTTCCTTTCCTTTAGATTAAGTGACAGATACAATAAAAACTATATATATATATTTTTTGTATTTCATGATCTAAAATATAAGAATACTACTTAATAATTAATTATGTATTAACAATTATTAATGTTTTTACTTCACGTACGCGCAATGTAGCGTTCAGTGTAAAACTTAACTCGGTCAATTTTGACCAGAGGAAAAAAGTCATAGCACTTTTTTTGTGTAAATTTTTAAGCTCTACGTATTCTTCTTAGAACTTTTTCGTCTAATTTTTACCGTTTTCGAGTAATTGCGAATAAAAACTTTTGTCATTTTTTATTCAACCGATGCCGGGGGTTGCAGAACAGTATTTTAAACTGTAGGTACTATAACGATAAAAGATAGGATTTCAATACGAAAACTGTCAAAACTGTCAAATTTCATCAGCTAAACCTTAGAGCATATATTAGTATCTGGTATGGAATATATAAACTTATTTAAATTTTTGGTAGGTACCTACTGTAGACCCTCTACGTAGAAAATTCTTAGACCTCTAAAGATGTAAAAGGAAAACTTTTTTAATTGCACAATGCATTATCTAAGTCAGTGAAATATATTTTGTTAAGTTAATATTTCATTCGGCTATTTTGCAACCGATATTTCTGTTCTAATTCTCGCCACAATAGCTGATGTACACAGTTCTAGAATTTTTCGCCCATTACATAAAATCACACTAAATAAACTTTGAATGACAACAGTCCATTTGATTAATTTTGTAAAATCTACGTTAAATTACTTTCACTTAGAATTTTTTATAATAATGTCTATAAATATCTTACTATACGAATCTCATACGGTATAGGTATAATTACAATTCCCTTTCATTGGGTTGTTTTAGCTTCATTTATTCAATCGATTCTTTGTAAAAATAAAAAAAAAAAAATAAAAACACCAAACAATTACTCGAATTGTTTGCTCAATCTAATTTATTAGTTCGTAAATTGCCAATCGGGGGCATAAAGAACAATGAAGCACAATATTTCAGGCTTGCGTTGTCGTGAAAAACAAGACAAGAGAAATAAGCTCGAGAAAAACATCGCGTAATGTTTTATGCGTATTATATGTACCTACCTACTCGCGCCTCTTGGTCGGAGAGCTTTGGGAAAATCTCCGGAACTTTACTGAAGCCAGTATATTGCGATTATTGATCTGTTTACAAACTTAGGTTTCGTTTACTTATCATATTAAGATTAAGATATAGACTATATAATATACTTAACTAGTAGATACGGCACGTAGGTGCGCGGCCCGCTAAAGCGGACCGCGGGGTTTCGAGTATTGTTTTTTTGTTTGAGCAGCCTCTACCTATCTTTAATTGTGCTCCTCATTCCATAAAAATACATATAATAGTAATACATTATATGATAATAATTTTACTAAGTACTTATTTATTAACATTTTGATAATATTCACGTAGGCATGTTTGTAGTATGCGATAAGGTTAGAATAAGGTTTACCTTAGATAATAAAAAATACAATTTTAAAGTCCACATTGGTGCGTTATTAACGGTCAATAATATCACATGCGATAGTGCGATGTCTGTTTTAGAATAGAATACAATAAAAAACGTTTTTTATTCAAATGCACTTTATGTACATCTATACCGATAAAATAGTGCCATGACTGATCGACTGACCAACAGCAACGCATAGACTATTAGTAATGTGACATTTTGAGGAAATATTCCTGGAGTAATCTACTTAAGGAAGGATTTTTGAAATTCCATCAATAAACTATAAAGGGGTGAAAAGATATGGTAAAGTTTGTGTAAAGAAACGTTTTTGAAAACGTGAATCCATGCGAATGAAGTATTGAGCATCAATAAGTTTAGTTTAAGACGCATGTGATTTTATACTGCAGCTATGCGATAGATGCGATATATCTATCGCATAGCTGCAGCATATAACGGTCGATATTATCGCATGCATTGCGATAATATCGACCGTTATAATGCAATATTGTGACTGTGTGGGAGGCTTTATATTGTAGAGTTTCACGTAATTCAGTTTAATGTTGATTTTATAGTGAATCATTCGAGTTTTTTAGCTTCACGGGTCGAATCTCGGACATCCAAGCATTGTCACTTTTTCAGACTGTGTTTTAACATTTAGGTTATTTTTCTTTTAATTTACAGTACCTTTTACAAGCTCTCTGACATCCAAACACTGTTTCATCATTATTTTTTGTTATAAAAAAATATTTTAAACGATTATAATTTTATGTTTGTTTAATTTAGCGTTATTTTATCTATTTTCTTCTCGATTTTTCATATTTTACAGAACCTTTGAATGTTTTATTTTTACATGTACGTACAATTAGCAGGTAAGGTTTTTTTACAATTTGTAATATTTTTTTTATTTTTCGGTTAAACCATAGCAACCATACCAAATTCAAAACCAGGCACTTCCGTATTTTTTTTAAATGAGAAATTAAAACTTTAAATGAGAATTTATATTTAGAATCTGACTTTTGTGTATCTTTCGTAATTTTAAGTAGTACCTTAGTAAGTACCTTTTTCAGCATCCAAGCACCAATTTTATTTTATTTTTAAGAATAGTTAGCGAGTATTTTAAGAATCTATTACTTATCCGTTTTCTTGCGTTACTTTTCACGATTTACAGTACCTTCGGCGGTTCAGCGAACAGCCAAGCAGTGTTCACGTGCTGAACTCGAAACTCGGCTGAGACGAAAACGGTCGACCCGAAAATATCCGGGCGGCGGTCGCGGGCGTACGTAAGCGACATTAGCTCACAACATCTGTTAATATGATCATTGTTAATTACATATGGGCTGTTGTTAATATATTGTAGCCACCTGTCCCGAGGAGGGCGCTTGCAGGTACGTCGCTACGTCGTCCACCATGCAGGCTCGCGGGAGGTCGGGGAGGAACATAATACGCTAGAGGGCGCGCATGATCGCGTGCGAGCTGCGCGGCGCGCCGCGTCGGACTGAAGCCACAGATTAGGTATTAGTTACTACGTAACAGATGCGACAGTGACTTTTCTTCAGGCTATTTCCATTTACGCCATTTAATGCGTTTTGGCGCCACTGTAGCTTTGCGGCTAGGGCTTGCCTGAGTCGATGATTTTTTATCGATACTAGTGATGGACTCGTTTTATCGATAACCAAATAACAGGGTTTTCTTATTAAGGTCTCTTGTTAACACGCCGTGAAAACTCACGTTTTGTATGGATATCCATACAAAACGTGAGTTTTGACGGCGTGTTAATAAGAGACCTTATAATTAAATTCAAACAAGATAAATTTATTTCAAACTTATTTATTCAAATCTTTATTTCTTAATCTAAATTATTTATTTTTCAAATACACATTTATTAATTATTAAAAACAATTTTTTCAAAAACTCAAACCAAGAAAACCTTAAACAGTGTTTAAATTGCTACCAATATTTGTCTTATAACCATTTTCATTAAGGTAATACATAAAAGTGCTTGCATCCCTGTATACAATAGTATGTATGTAATTAGAAAATTTTCATTAGGATAATATACTAAATTATTATTATTTAACATTTCATAGTCTCTATATATTTTTTAAATGAATAAATATCAGCATCCATATAGCTGCTTGCCTTTATGCGACTCTTACATTGGTTTTTTTGTTAGACACATGAATCCAACATAAACTAAACTAAAATGACAGGACTAAATAAATTCTTATCTCTTTTACAGTGATACCTGCGGAAAAGGATAGCACTATTTTCAAACCTGTCAATTCAGTTTAGTTTAGAGAATTGTGTACAACAGAATTGGCCACAATGTGTACATAAGCAGAATCCTATGGGTGCATTCTGGCTATGTATACAATGTAACATACATACATGCAATACATGTAACATAACGCATACATGCCGAGCATTGCATTTTAACTACTTGCGACATTCTCATTCCTATGAAGTAGATAAGATTGTGATTGAAAACAAGGTCCGACTTGTGCATGTTCCATCCCTTCATCTTCCTGCTTGCTGTAGTCTCCATACTGATGTTGCTGCTTCCAGTGTGAAAATTATCTGAAAATTATTAAATATAGGTAGGTGAGTAAAGTACGTAGGTTGATGGTACTTGTAATTTTTTTATGATAGGGGTTTATCTAATCCAAAAACATTGCAAGTATTTAACAGTATAAAAATGCAAGATAACTGTAAATTCAAAATTTTAATAATCCCCAACCTGTGGGAATCATGACATCCCAACGTCCTGCTCTAACCATCAGAACCTTTATTACTATGAAGTGTCTACCAAGTACCTATTCATCGAGACAAATCTAACTATAAAAAACCCGCATTCAAATCGGTTCACCCGTTTAAGAGCTACAGTGCGACAGACATATCCACACACATAGCAGTTCGATGGGGAGAGAGTTGGTAGGTACTAGGTAGGACATCCACCTTACACTATCGTTCTTTGGCAAACTTAGAAGTCTTAGATGTTGAGTAGCAAGTACCGACACAACACTTAGTC
Organism: Melanargia galathea; assembly: GCA_920104075.1. Lineage (NCBI taxonomy): Eukaryota > Metazoa > Arthropoda > Insecta > Lepidoptera > Nymphalidae > Melanargia > Melanargia galathea. The sequence goes on along the minus strand of OV049858.1, from coordinate 18,987,540 downwards.
CCATGACGATCGATTCGTATATCGTATTCGTATCGTATCGTACTCGTATCGTGATCTCTAAAGTAGCACAGTTTGTCCTGTATCAAACAACAGCAGAGAATTTGGATTTCAACTCAGCAAATCAGCAAAATACTTACACAAAATTCAACGCTTTTTTCTGCTGCTAATATAGCAAATCGTAGTCCATAAAACGTAGCCGGAGTCAAATGTAAAACAGTTTCCGTAGTCCCAAAACAAAGTACAAGTCAATATGATCGCCACCAAAATCCATTTAACAAAGCCAAGTCGTCGGGAAATATCACAAAAAACACCATGATAATCACCTCACTGATGATAATTGAGAACCTGTGATGAGAACAACGAAAAGCAAAGAAAAGTGGTGGAAATGAAAAATGAAAATTTCCCGAAATTTCGAAAATTTCATGACAATGACAGACCTCAGACTTATCACTGAAACCTAAATCACAGAGCTAAACACAGAAAATAACTAGATACTTATCATGAATTAGTGGAAAACCTATCATTAATCTGTGGACCTGTTATTTTCTGTGTTTACGTCTGTGGTGTGCGAACGATTGTAGCGCCAAAACGCAGAAAAAGGAACTACAGCTGTCATACCCCTGACTGAAGCTCGGCTCGCTTCCATCCGCCCCCCGCCCTCGCCCCGCGCGCCGCCACCGCCTACCCCACCCCCCCAGAAACAGTAGGGCTGCCAGCGATGAGTTTTCCGCGGGGAGGAAACATCGCAACGAAATTGGTAATTGGAATTAGTGATTTTGATTTGTTATTTTTGTACGCCTCTGTTATTCTGATTGGATATTATGTAATTCAGACATATTGTAGCTTGGTTTCAGGAGTTCAGAAGATAGCCGGAAGTTTGGAACAGTGTACTAATTCATATCTCCTAAATATTGTATAAAAGGAAAAGGTGACTGACTGACAGATCTAACAGCACAGTTCAAACCTCTGAAGGGAACGAGATGAAATTTGGCATGCAGATAGCTAATGTTACGTAGCCATCTACTAATTGTAAGAAAGAACTTTTTAATATTCAACCCCTAAGGGGGTGAAATAGGCGATGAAAATTTGTATGAAAATCCATAATTTTTTAAGATATATTCATGAAAATCAGTATTTGGGATTTCGATAGACCTCTTCCAGCGGGAAACCATAATCTTATAGGAAATCAGAAATTGTACGCGGACGAAGTCACGGGTAACCGCTAGTTCTTGAAATATAACTAAACCACGTCTGTTTGTTTTGTATTTCAAAAGCCTTATATAACTACATAATTTATTATTAGGCTCTATTATTAGTAGTTACCTCTACTCTGTAGAGAAATAGATTTTCTTACTAATAAATAACAGTATAATAAAACCTTTTAAATGTTTGAAAGCTTTATTGCAACAATTAGAATGAGACGAAAATATTAATATTAAAAAATATGATAGTCTGAATGTCCGTGTGTCATGGTTCAACCGCTGAATCGATCTTCGTTCAGCGATAGTTTTCATTCTGGAAACGGACATATGCCGTTATAAGAGATTCTAAGAGATTAAAAAAACCAAATCCTTGCGGACGAAGTCATGGGCAAAAGCTAGAGATACTCGTACAGTAAAATAAAAAACTAAACATAAGAAATTTATTGATTGAAAACAATCTTTTCGTAGAAGAATACCTACTTTATTAAGGGTACATTGTAAAAAATAAAGGTCAAATTATTTAAATAGAAGTTCGCCGTATTGCCGTATCGCCGTATTATACGAAATTATTTCCCATAGTGTTACGTTATTATTTTCTTTCTACTAAAAAACGCGTTATTTTCTTATTACAATGGCACAAAATTAACTAATAACTATTACCACTACTACCGTTTTTTAAATTAATTAAAACCAAAAGTTATATTAAAAAAAAGTCAAAAGATTTTCCGGTGTGCCAACCCTAGACCGCAACGTCGTAATGCATTCGCGACGCTCGCTGCGTCTCGGCGCCGCTCGGACCCGATCGGTACGCGCTCGGCTTCCCTCGGAAAGCTCTTTCCCATTCGGAACATAGACATGACATATCTTTTACACCAACTCAATCGAAAACAAACCTTAAATACTCTAAGTTAGGGTTGAATTTCGTATCGTTGTGAAAAAATTTCAAGTGTTGTATTCGACTTTTGAAATATCCTAATTTATCGAACTTACGGCTGTATTGGTTACCTTTTATTTCGATAGTGTTAAAGCTTATTTTTGCTTGTCCGTGTTTTTCAGCTGACGCGTCTATAAATGTCACGTATTACGAGTGTGTGCGAGTATCGTGCATGTGTGCGTTGAAAACACATCTTGGGCGGATCGGCGTAGCTATTTGGGCAGATTTTTTTTACTTAGTAATTTTAACATTTTTTTTTTGTTAGGTCGGTTTTATCGGTCGATTTATGGTTTTTAATCCTTTTAGTTGCATTTTAGGAGACTATCAAGGGTACTTTTAAGTGGAGTTTAGTTTTTAATGGTTTTTTAAGTTCTACGGTTAGTCTAAGATGTAAATTGTATCGTAGACATAGACATGACGTGCCCTCATTTTTAGTTTTCATGTCTCCAAAGCGCGCCCCATAGAAACTAAGTTTGATTCCAATTTCAATGTTTAACAATCAAACACATTAAAATGTAGTAGATAAACGCTCCAGAAATGAATATTTATCCGTGGATTATTAGATTTCCATAAAAATATGTAAATACTTAGTTTCACGTTGGGGTCACAAGGTGCTAGAGTGGCGACCTCGTACCGGAAAGCTAAGTGTATTCAGACCCCCCACTGACGACATCGAACGAGTGGCGGAGAGTCGTCGGATATAAGCTGCACAAGACCGCGACGTGTGAAAATCCCTACATGAGACCTATATCCAGCAATGGAGGTCTATCTGCTGACCAACTGCGTCTTTGGTCTAGTGGTTAGCATATTCGACTGCAGATCACGAGGTCCCGGGTTCGATTCCCGGGTTGGACAAATAATTGTTAGGTATTGATTGGGCTTTTCTGTCAAGAAATTCTCAGTGCCAGCCCGAAGTTGGTAGTTGGTGGTGATTCACCCCCGTGCTTCGCAGAGCACGTTAAGCAGTTGATCCCGGTTATTATCACTCTCATGTGACAATAGTCGTTAAAGCCTGCCAACCCGCATTGGAGTAGCGTGGCGGGTCTAAGCGCTAAATCCCTCTCGTCTATGAGAGAGGAGGCCTGTGCCCACCAGTGGGACGTTAAAGGGCTGTAGTGGTGGTGGTAGATTTCTATTGGTTGATGACGACCACGACGACTCAAAGGTACACGGGTTCAAACATTCACATACAAATCTTTGAACGCAGCACTGGCTTAAACTTCGTTTGTATGTTGCGCGCTAGGGACAGACTCTTCACAAAACGTGATATACCTACCTGCATGTTATGTTCATATCATAAAACAAAGTCCCCCGCCGCGTTTGTCTGTCTGTGTGTTTGTTTATTCGCTATAAACTTAAAAACTACTAAACGGATTTTCATGCGGTTTTCACTAATAGACAGAGTGATTCATGAGGAAGGTTTAGGTGTATAATTCATTAAGGTTTTGTGTAAATTGGTTTAAATATGACGATAATTGTTGAAACTGTCATCGGAAACGCTGACTAAACCCTTTAATAACAAAACTAGCTTTTGCCCTCGGCTTCGCCTGCGTGAATTTCGGTTTTTAACAAATCCTGAGGGAATCGTGGATTTTTGTTTCACGTTCCTGCTCTCTTTTCCAACCTTTATACCTACTTTCAAAGGAGTTTACTATAGTGATCTACCTATAGCTGTAGCTGTAGATTTTGAATCAGAATAAAAAGTAGCCTATGTGTTAAGTTAACTCAGGGCATAATCTATCCCCTTTCAAAATTTCAGCCAAATCAGTTCAGTAGTTGCGGCGTTATAGATTACCAAACATTACACACATACACACACACAAACTTTCGCCTTTATAATATTAGTGTGAATATTAGTGTGGCAATGTAATAATATAATAATAGCGGGTAATTATCACCCGTGCGAATTTGACACGGGCGGGTCGCTAGTTATGTTAATAGAGATCTTCTATCTATACATATAATAAAATCGTAGAATTGCCGTATCTGTGAAGATTTTTGCAAAATAATAACTGGGGGATGTTAAGGATAAGTAATAGAACGTAAAAAAGCTATTTTTTAAATTTTTGTCTGTTTGTCTGTTTATCTGTTTGTCTGTATGTTTGTGCGCGCATCACGCAAAAACTACTGAATGGATTGAAACGAAACTTGGTACGATTTAAGTTCATACTACGGAGTAATATATAGGATACTTTTTATCCCGAAATTCAGCACGGTTCCCTAGGGAGAGGGGATGAAAGTCAAAACGTGTATTTAGCTGTAATTCAATAACGCGTGGTCCGATTTCATTCATTCTTTTTTTGTTAGAAAGTAGATACTTTAAAGATTACCGACTAATCTCTAAAAGACTGGATCGATTTTGATGGGACTTTCACTGGCGGATGTTTCCATTTTGATCTACCTAAACATCCGCCAGTGAACTTTTAACAGTTTTTAGCATGATAGAAGCTTAGGAAAAACAAAATGATTCCTACGGAATTTTTAAAAACCAATATAATATATCCACGCGAACGAAGTCGCGGGTATCCGCTCGTATTAAAATAAGACTCAGAGAGAGACAATGTTAGAAAGATGGTATTTTACTTTGAACTATATTTACACATCGTATGTTTGTCCAGTGACCTTGATCTTGGGTGGGATGCCAATATTTTGGGACGTCGGTTCGTTCCAAAGAGGTCAGTAATAACCAAATTTTCTCAGTTCCACATCTAATCTCTTTCAGGCTGGACGCTTTTTAACGTTATACAAATTCGACACGTATGTATGTAACACACCTATCGGAACCGTAATACCATTCACTTAAGATAATAATTAATAATCTATTAGGGCTTCCAAACAAATATACAAATATAGGTTAGGTAGGAAAATTCCTTTCCTTTTTCCTTTAGAACAAATTTTCTAGTAATTAGTAACAAGCTGAATTTTCGTGAGTAGGTTTGTTTCGACAAGACGATCAAGTTTTTTATTTATGAAAATTCTCGATGGACGTAGCTACTCGAGTGCGCAGGTGTTGAACATTTCGATTCGCTCGGGTCGGAAATCTTTCCACTAAATTTGTAGGACTATGTGGCCATTTCATTATACTTACAAACATTTACTATGCTGCATACAAAACCTCTAGAAGCTGTGATAGCCTAGTGGTTAGGACGACCGACTTCTAATCGGAGGTCGTGGGTTCGATCCCGGGGCACGCACCTCTAACTTTTCGGAGTTATGTGCGTTTTAAGTATTTAAATATCATTTGCTTTAACGGTGAAGGAAAACATCGTGAGGAAACCTGCATGCCTGAGAGTTCTCCATAACGTTCTCAAAGGTGTGTGAAGTCTGCCAATCCGCTTGGCCAGCGTGGTAGACTATGGCCAAAACCCTTCTCACTCTGAGAGGAGATCCGTGCTCTGTAGTGAGCCGGCAATGGGTTGATCATGTTGATGATGATGATACAAAACCTCAGCTAATTAATAATTTTTAATCATTTTTATAACCTCGTTATTTGGAAATATTCGGAGTGGATCATGCTGTAGAATATTATTTAAAAATTCTTAACGAGAAAAATCTCTCTAAACTTACTTAATTGACGATTAGGGTATAGGGATAGATTTAGATTCATTTTACTTAGTTTAGTTTAACTTTAGAGATTGAATAAAACAGAATTAGTCCCAGTTACAACTAACATGTAACTCCAGTAAGTATACTAGTAGGCAAGACAAGGCAAGGCAAGGCAAAAGGCAAAATTAATTTATCCGATTCCGCAGTGCACTTAAAGCATTAAACTAAAGGCGCGCGCAGATAATTTATTTGAAGCTGATTAGTGTTAGGGGGGGATATTACTGTACGTTCCACGCCGCTCCCGGCCGCAGAGCAGGTTCTATCAGAGAATTCAGAATTGCATTGATTTTAAAGCATTTAAATCCGAAACTACCTAACAACATCTTTTTTTTTTTGACGTGGTGGAAAAGCTTTTATAGCTACCCCCGTTCTGCGACAGAATGCGGCAGAATGAAGGTTATGTGGGACTCTCCCCACATGAGGGAATGGGGGTATACCTACTAAAAACCACCACGGCATGACCCTCATGCTGTGCTGGACGCCTGGGGAACTCAGTGTATGCATCCCAGGCGTCCGGCAGCCGCCCCAGCCGAGGCTCCCGCTCGCCTTTGGGCTGTCCCTCCAGAGGCTCGCGCCCTCCCGTAATTTTTAACGAGGTTTTCTTCCTTTCGCGATAGGCATTTCTGCCCCCCGCCCCGGGGTCCCTCACCCCCAGTTTCATCAGCAGTGCCCTTTGCTAATCAGAGGGACACACGGAGAAACCTCCCTCCACCAGGTCATTAGCCATGGCTAAAAATATCCCCGTAGGAAAATTATTAACCATGTCACCGGGGCGCACCGGCCCGAATACTGCTCTTCCCCTCGAACGTATCCAAGAGGACCAGCAGCACCCAGACACACTGATAGGTTACCTGGCTGGCACCCCACTTACCTAAGAACTACCTAACCCAAAAACTCATTTTAATAATTCTAGATTGCCTGCAAACATTGTGCCAGATGATGAAAAGAATATCCGACTGAGTTTGTTGCGGGTTGTTGTGTCTTCTCAGACTAGGGCGCGTTTAGTTTTAAGTTTATTCACCATAACCATTTACCTCACATGCATTCTTGTTAAATTATTTATTGATATACTTGTAAAATTATTAATATTCAAGTGTCAAAAGTATAACTCTCAATTAATATAGCGACCCGCCTTGGCTTCGCACGGGTAGTATGCCTACATGTTTTCCTATCGTATCTGTAATCTGTATAGAGCTATCTCACCATACATTTTTTTGTTATATCTCAAAGGGATTAGCCAGAGTTTTCGATGAAAGCTCCTCGGCGGCTTTGCATTTTCCGATATTTTCAACAATTATGGTTATATTTCAACCAATTAACACAAAACCTTAACAAATTATACATATTAAACCTTCCTCATAAAGCATTCTGTATATTGGTGAAAACGCAAATCCGTTCAGTAGTTTTTGAGTTTATACCATCATCTTTTTATCAAAAAGGTGATAATTTTTCACGTAAGTTCTGATACACTTTAGTAGATTTTAAAGTTGCCATAATATTCTGCGGTTAAATTATTATTATTACAATAGCAGTTAATATTAATTCTTCTAGAGTTTTCCATAATTTTTAATTGAATTCATTGTATAATGTTCTTTATTTATTCGAGCCTCTGTGACACAAGCTGCTCTGTAAATAATCACAGAGTAGTAAATCTAATATAACACAACTAAGAGACTCAAAATCCGTGCCCGTATATTATATTAGGCCGAGAACAGAGAGCGGGGCTAAATTATTCACTTGCGAGTGTGCATTCGGCTTAAATGTAGAGATTTACGTGATCCGTAGACTGGCTTTAAATTCCTGATCGTTTTTAAACAACAATGAAATCGTTAGGAGCGAATATGTCGTTTGTTTTTATTTTTTAACCGACTTCATAAAAAGGAGGTTCTCAATTCGTCGGAATCTTTTTTTAACCCCCGACGCAAAAACGACGGGGTGTTATAAGTTTGACGTGTCTGTGTGTATGTATGTGTGTATGTGTGTGTGTGTGTCTGTTCCCCGTAGCGCTCAAACGGGTGAACCGATTTGAATGCGGTTTTTTGTTTAAAAGTTGAATTAGTTGGGAGTGTTCTTAGCTATGTTTGATGAAAATCAGTCTAAGATGGCCGCCGGCACAAAATTTCGGATTACATATTTTTTCACAACTACCTCAATATGGGTATCAAACGAAAGCGCTTGACTAGTAAAGCAATATGCAAATCCAACATGGCCGCTACCACAAAATGGCAAATGCCGGGGTTTCTTAAATTTTTAATTTATACTTGTTTTATATAATATGCTCATAGGTATGGTATAGATATAGTGAAGTTTGTCGCTCCGGCCTATCTTACAGATAAAATATAATGTTGAAATATCTTTGGGTTCACAATAAAGATTTGATTTTCACTTCACGTTTTCCGAACGTACGAAGAGGATGTATAAAGTTACGCTCCTGATTTACTGAAGGCGGAATTTTCTTTCTGACAACCTCCCCGGCATACAAAACATCCCAGGTTCGATTCCCGGCTCGATACACCGCAGTATACACAGATAAAACATTCATCTTTATAAACAGAAAAGTACACGATACACACACTATACTTACTAGAAATAGTTACTTACCAACTAGTATTAAGACAGTTCCTTTTAAAAAAAGAGCAACAGCCGAGTTTCTTGCAGGTTCTTCTCGGCTGGAACTGCATTCCGAACCTGTGGTAGATTCAATTGACGATTGAAAAGTACTTGTACAAGTTTATTTGAATAAAAAAACTTTTCTATTCTATTCTATTCTATTCTATTCCTAGTATAGTAGGTAAGTAAACTTGAAAACAATGCAAAATATATTACTACCTGATGCCCGCGACTTCGTCCGCGTGGATTTAGGTTTTTTAAAAATCCCCTAGGAACTCCATGATTTTTGGCACAAAAAGTAGCCTATGTTATTTTCCAAGGTTTAGGGATTTAGAGCTTAGACGCGCCACGCTGCTCCAATGTTGGCTGGTGGGCTTTAACGATTATTGTCACATGATAGTTAAGTGATAATAATCTGGGACCGACTGCTTAACGTGCTCTCCGAGGCACGGGGGTAAAACACTGCCAACTTCCAACTCCGGGCTGGCACTGAGAATTTCTTGACAGAAAAACCCAATACTTACCTATACTCTGATTTTTAATTCCGTGGAATTCCAACAGCTGTCATTGTCATTTACAGACATACAGATGAGGTATTTGTATGAAAACCAGGGTTAACATCTACGAAGTATGATTTTACTTAACACTACTTTAATTCCCTGTCAACATAAAAAAATCCCTAAGCCGCGTAATAATATTATTCATTTCGCTCTAAAATAGAAATCGCTAAGAGTGGAAACTAGAAAGTGCAAACTTACACCAATAGAAAACAAAAGAAGCACATTGAAAAATGTATTCAAAAATGAAAGTCGAATGACATTATCACCATGAAATGTCTGTCAGGCATTTTTCATATCTACATGCGCCAATTGATTTTTATTTACATAAGTTTTGAATTTTTTATGTATTTTGTGGGAATTGTTTTATCTCTGGTAACATTACAAAACGTCAGAATTCCGCGGAATTAAAAATCAGACTATGTAACAATTATTTGCCCGACTCGGGAATCGAACCTCATGATCTGCAGTCGAATATGCTAACCATGGCAATATGCGAACGAGGTAGTTTTGTAATTCACTCACTATACAATTAATTTATACCCAATACTGTAACGGGAGTCATTAAAATGGGCATCGCTGGGTCGTTAGCAATAGTCGAATAGCAATAACCGATAGTTGGTGCGCAGATAAGGGCACACTGCGCCTATCGCGCGCATAAACAAGCGCGGCCGAAATTAAAAACGACTAACTGCATCGACGCCGCGGGCGAGACGACCGGGCTTTTTTGTATTTTCATTCGAAATTATCACGAATACGACTTTATTTTTGTAATATTTCGACCGCGCCGTGGTAGATACATAAACACAAATACAAGGCATATGATACAAAGAGTTTACCACAAAACTTGCTATCTCTGTTCTAAGTACGTATTATTTACGTGCTTTTCGGTAAAGGAAATTTCGTTTGGAAACCTGCTTATGTGTAAAAAAGGTTACAAATTCATATTCAAAATGATTGTCTACTAGCTATTCCCAACATGCGTTGCAATGTCACGTAAAGTACAGTTTAAGAACGCATATGGGACAAACATACAAAAATCCACTTTTTTAGTCAAATATAGCAATAACCGATAGTTGCTGAAATTATCACGAATACGACTTTATTTTTCTAATATTTCGACCGCGCCGTGGTAGATACATAAACTTAGTATATACACAAGTACAAATACAAGGCATGTAACACAAAGAGTTTTTCACAAAACTTAGGTATTTATGTACCTAGAAAGTCTTCCAAGGCTGCGTTTTCGCTGCGATTTCAACGCAGCATTTCCAACGGAGCGTTTCTAACACTGCAATTCCAACGGTGCTTTTCCAACGTTGCCATTCCAACGCTGCTTTTCCAACGTTGCCATTCCAACGCTGCTTTTCCAATGCTGCGATAACATGAAATTTTTCTAAAACTTGAAATTTTTCTAAAGCTTAAAATGAAATTTTTCTAACCATATTTGAAATTCCAACGCTACGCTTCCAACAATCGCTCATCCAGATGAAGTCGTCGGAGCAGATGATTTCAATTCGTCATTCTCTTGATCGAGAGAAGATCACTAGTTTGATTAATGTAATGAAAAGAGCAGCCCTTAAACAAGAGATAAAGTTCGTAAACTAAAACCCGACTACACAGTAATTTAATCTTCTAGATAAGTATATATAAAAAAATCAATGGCCACTTTTCGTTGTAATTTTATAACTCAAGAACGGGCTCACTTATCCAAACCAAATATTTAGGCTTTGTTCGGACTATTTAATAGATGGTTTATTTGAAGTTTGCAAAAAATCGGTTGAGCGGTTCTTCATTTATCACATTTACTCAGTAGGTACAGGTAACCTACCGGTTCTCGGTAGGTGGCGACGATGTCGGTATGTTACTGGGCAGGACGAAGTCTGCCGCCTCCACTAGTTTAATATAAAATAAACATTTAGTGTACAGAACGCAGGGCAAGCAGCTAGTGGCGCCATCTATTATGTCTATCCGAAACTACATAATATTTTACTTTTGCCGCTCAGAATCACCCGGACCACAAATAATTAATTGACACCTCATTCGTCACAGTCGGCCCAGTAGTTTAGACGCTACGGTGGTACACACAGAATCTCATACAAAAATCGGCCACAAACATACATACTACATACATGCTTCTTCCTTTTGGCTTTGCCGTAGTTGGGTAAAAAAACAAGACAAGTTTACGTCACGTGAAGATAACCAATAAATTGTTGGGTTTGCACCGCACCGTTACATCAAAAGATAATCTTGTGTGATATAGACCAATGAACGTTTAGACATTCAATAATACAGGGTATAAGGGGAACGTTACTGAAATCGTATCGCTATTATTATACTATCTAAACACAACCCAAATACCAATAACCATAATTTGTCTTATAGTTGTGGTATTAGTGGTTGTATTTATTTTTTGTGTATTTTTTTTTTCAAACTGACAATATTTAGCGTGCACAACTCGGGGATAATGCCCCGCTTACGGAATAGGTAGGTTATAGGTAGCCCGAGTGGCAGCTGGCCGGTGAAAACTTTAGGTATTTAGGCGTCAGCTGATTGCATATATAGCGATCTACGAACCAAAGGAACGTATAGCTACCAAAAGATACAAAAATGTTTTTGTTTGATTAATAATATGGAAGGAATGTGATCTTGCACGTTATGCCAAAATGAAGTCATTGTATACATTTACCTTTTCCTTGGTAAAAAAAATATTGAGATTTAAAATTTTAGGCGCCTTCTAAAAAGGGGTCATACATATCTCACAATTTCCAAGCTCTCCTGTAAATTTTGAAAAATGTAATTACATTCATCTGATCCTAGTACCTCGATATTGAAGTAATAGCACGTGTATGGAAAACCGAAAAGTCGACGTTTGCACTTCTTTAGTATACAAGTATAAATTAAAAATTTAAAAACCCCCGACATTCGCCATTTTGTGGCGGCAGCCATCTTGGATTTACATAGTGCTATTCTACTACTAGTCAAGCCCATTCATTTGATACTCATATTATGGGAGTTGTGAAAATATATGTAATCCGCCATTTTGTAGCGGCGGCCATCTTGGATCGATTTTAATCAAACATAGCTAACAACACTCTCGATTAATTCACCTTTCAAACAAAAAAAAAACCGCATTCAAATCGGTCCACCCGTTTGAACGCTACAGGGGAACAGACAGACACACACACACAGACACGTCAAACTTATAACACCCCGTCGTTTTTGCGTCGGGGGTTAATAAAATAAATAATTTTGAATTTTGGTTCTTCTGTAAGATTTTAGTTCTTCAACAACCATACTATCCCGGGGGTTAGATGTAATATAAATTCCTATCCAATATTCACAAATTCTCCGGCCATTTTAATGTGCAGTGGCAAATTGCAATTTTCTTATGCTTCCCCTTGTCCCCGCGTTGAATAAAACGCCTCTTGCACATATATTTCACACTTTCCAACGCTTAACTTGAACGAATTTTAGGCGAGTTTTTTTCTATTTTCTAGCATGTACGTGACCCAGAATGTAACTTTACACGTTATAGTTAATAGTGTCTTTTAACCAAGTTAAAGAAAGAAAGTTCTGTATTCGACACGTATGTATGTATATTGTACATAATATGTATACATATATGTAAGTACTAGATGATGCCCGCGACTTCATCCGCGGGGATTTAAATTTTTAAAAATCCTGTGGGAAATATTTGATTTTCTAGGATAAAAGTTGCCTATGTCCAATCCCGGAATGTAAACTATATCTGTACCAAATTTCATTAAAATCGGTTAAATCGGTCGTGAAGAGCTAGCAGACAGGCAGACAAACAGACACACTTTTGCATTTATAATATTAGTATGGATTTCTGAGATTGCTGAACCGGTTTAATTTTTCCTAAAATATAGCTTGTTCTGGTGGGAGGCTTTGGCCGTGTCTAGTTACCACCCTACCGGCAAAGCCGTGCCTCTAAGTGATTTAGCATTCCAGTAAGATGCAGTGTAGACACCGATCAGGGAGTACAGGTTTAATAAAAACATTTATCGTGGTTTTTAACTTTAACCGTAACCATACTTTAACCGCCTAGTGTGCAACTGACCCTAACCTACGGATTAACATTAACGCTCATATTATCGTTAACTAGCGGTCCGCCCCGGCTTCGCCCGTGGTACATAATCTATAGCACTCCAGGATCACGTACATATCCAACGGTGAAAGAATTTTTGAAATCGGTCCAGTAGTTCCTGAGATTAGCGCGTTCAAACAAACAAACTCTTCCGCTTTATTATATTAAGTATAGATAAAACTCGTGTTAACTAAAAATGTTAAGAGTTCAGCGCACTGTAGTCTAAGTTTGAAGCGCTCCAAAACTAAAAGTATACTAGAAGTATACTATTGATCGAATCACAAATGACTTCAGAGCAAAATGAACCCAAAGACTCTTGTTTTAGGTCCATTTTACTCTGAAGTCATAGTGATTCGATCAATAGTATACTTATAGTATACTAAAAAGTTTTGGAGCGCTCCAAACTGAGACTAAGCACTCAGCACTCATAGTTTTAACTTTGACCTCACGCGTAGCAAAGTTCGTAGCACGTAGCAAAATCGTAGCGCGCTCGCAACTATAAAGAAAATCTGTATATAATTTATCTCTTCCTCCGCGACGTATGCCTCATTACGGAGGGGTTGTGACCCCTTTCCAGTAATTAAATTTATGGTAGGAGGTTTTTTAACCCGTATATATGTTCGTGATTATTTAAAAAATCAATGAACTGTGGGGCTATTCCTTAGTTACCAACAGTAAATGAAAACCACCAAATTAGTTTGATATACATTGCTATTTTACTGTGTGAAATGAAATCACTGTTCTACTGATGAAATGAATCACTGAATACACTGTTTTACTGTGTGAAATTAATTCATACAGTAAAGCAATGTATATCGAACTGATTCAGTGACTATCATTTACTGTTGATAACTAAGTAGAAAGAGTATTTGGATGATTTTTTTTTTCATTATCGTTATCTACATCCTTTCAGAAAGGTTTTTAATATTACATTTTATAACATTGGTTTTTGAACATACATACATACATGCATACATACATACATACATACATACATACATACATACATACATACAGACACTCACACACACACACACATACATACATACATACATACATACTTATACGGGTCGAATACAGAACGTCCTTTTATGAAGTCAGTTAAAAAATGAAAAGGAACCCATCATTCTCAGCAGGAGCTGTTATCATCACAGCCGCTAAGAGGGCCGGCTATCATAAAGCCGGAGGCACACTCGCGCGGAGCGCGCGCGTCGTTTTTTCCGCTGATTTATGCCGCGCTTATCGCGCCCCTGAATTTATTTGTCTGCCGCACTCCGATGCTGGTTTCGTGCAGACTTAAAAACCCTAGAGGCGACGGAAAAGTTTTTAGAAGCCTTTGACTGCGTTCACATTTCAGATTTCTTTTATGATCGTTTTATACAGAACTAGCGCATAGCCCATAGCATAGATTTAGAGTTTATTCATCATCATCATCATCATTATGAGTTTAGTAGAAGTAAGCGGAAAAACAGAAATGAAGAGAGACACTTTTTTTTTGTAATCAATTATTATTAACAATTCTGTTTTGACTTGAGGAACCTTAAATGAATTAATTTGACCACAAACAATAACCACTTCTTTTTTGCGAATACTTGTTGACGAAATAAACAACGTATATTGCTTGTCAGTAAAATAAAACAAATTGTAAACTTTTCTTAAACTTTAAAAGGGTGTTCGGAAGTGGACTCTGTATGCTTATTATTCGTTGTCTGTGAAATCCCGGCTCTGTGACACTCTAGTTGTTCCTAATCTGTGGTGTGACACTATGGTGATGACTCGAACAAAATTGTTTTTTTTTAACGTTTTTCAACAAATTGTACTAAATAGTAATTAAGTTCCAAAGGTCCAAAAAAAAATGTAAAAGGCAACGAGATATAAATAATTTGTGTATTGAAATATAAAGTACTTCAGTCGGTAAAGAGTTTTCAGTCATTTTCACCAACGAACCTGCAGATGCTGGCGAGAGAGATAATTTGGCGAGCATTTCCAACATGGCCCATTCGACCGGATTTTAAGTGACTTCAAGTGACCAGTGAACTTAATTAGAATTAAAACTTTGCATTGTATCAATTTCAGGCTTGCTTCCCAGAGAACATTAAAATGAGTGAGAAATCAGAGAAAGAGCTTATTAAAACCCGAGCAAGCTTCAAGGGGCGCTTGACAGCGTTCTGTAACTATCTTAACAGTATAGGAGATTCATTGAGCCCCGTGCAGGTAACCGAACTGCAGCTGCGTACCGGTAAGTTAGACAATTTATACCAACAATTTGATGAGGTGCAATTAAAGATAGAATGTCTAGTTGATGACATAAGTATGGCATTACCTGAGAGAAGTGAATTCGAGTCTACTTATTTTAAGATCCTTGCTCGAGCTCAAGATCTTATCGCTCAAAATACTGAAAAGGCTAATGAAAGTTTATGTAGCGAAAAGAGCTCGTACAAACGTGGTAGTCAGGTCGTTAAGTTGCCTACCATTGCATTGCCAAAATTTAGTGGGTCTTTTAACAATTGGTTAGAATTTCGCGACACATTCTCTAGCCTTGTACACTCGAATGATGATATAAGCGATATTAATAAATTCCATTATCTCAGGGCATCTCTAGAGGGTACTGCGGCCATTGTTATACAAGCAATTGAATTAAGTGCGTTGAATTACCCTGTTGCGTGGAGCTTGCTTTGCGAACGATTTGATAATAAGCGCTTGCTCATACAAAATCATGTCACCGCTCTATTAGAAATTGAGTCGATTAGTCGTGAATCATCAGATAACTTGAAGCGGATAATTGATGCGGTCAATAAGAATATGAGGGCACTAGAATCGCTAGGTGAGCCAACCTCACATTGGGATACCCTCCTTATTCATATTTTAAGTAAAAAACTAGATTCAAAAACATTCCGTGAGTGGGAGGAATTTAAGGGTAGGCTCAGCAAAGATATTCCCATCAAGTTAGATTCAATGTTGCAATTTCTTCGTGACCGTGCAGATTTACTCCAAACTATTGAGGTGTCTCAGGTGAAGCACAGCCCTAATAAAAGCAAGTCCTCTGTTATAAGACATAAAGGTTTAGTGTCTAATGTCGAACCAAAGTTGGAGAAAAATCCACAATTAAAGTCATGTCCCAAATGTCATGGTGATCATTTTCTACAGAATTGTCAACAGTTTCTGGCTATGAGTGAACAGGAGCGTTGGAAGATATTACCACAATTTAAAATCTGCTTCTGTTGTTTCCGGCCCGGACACATGTCAAATAGGTGCTTTGGGCCTAGGTGTAAAAGGTGTAATCGGCGGGGAAAACATCACCCGTTGGTCTGTACAGCTGTAAGTCAGAAGAATCCGAATGACTCACATATGCCAGATGATAGGGTTGCCAGCGCTCTGTCCCAAGTTGAAGCGGGGTTGAACCCAACGTTATGACTAATGACGTCACATGATGATAGCCTTAGGGAAGACTATAAATGGAAACATGATGTATTTTTATCAACGGCACTCGTGAAGATATATGATTGCCAGGGTCGTGATCGTGTGGTACGTGCATTGCTTGATCCTGGGAGTACAACCTGTTATATGACAGAGAAACTGTGTAGTTTACTTAATTTGCCCTTTTTAAGTGTAAATGAACCTATATTTGGCATAAATAATTCTAGTTCGCTGTCATCCAAGTTATGCCGAGCATCCATCAAGTCTCTGAATGAGAGCTTTTCAACAGATTTGATCTGTTATGTTTTGCCTGCTATTACAGATAATGTTCCTTGTCGTGAGATAGATGTTTCTAGTCTGAAGATTCCAAATGATGTTGTACTAGCAGATCCCCAATTTTATAAACCTGAGGAGGTGGACCTATGCATAGGGTCTGATATTTTCTGGGATTTGTTAGGTTCAAGAAGTTATAGGCAAGGTTATGATAAACCTGTGTTATGGGAATCTAGACTTGGCTGGTTAGTTGGTGGACGACTTGTAAATGGGCTTAAGTCAAATAATCGATATAATAAGGTATGTTGTTTATCTACAGTTGATTCTGAGGTGTCAACTACTCTCAATGATGACATTAATGCAGCTTTGTGTCGGTTTTGGCAACTTGAAGAAGTCAGTTGTCAGTCATCATATTCTGCGGAAGAGAGGGTGGCCGAGGAACATTTTGTGAAGAACATGTCACGTTTGGAAGATGGTCGGTTTTGTGTCCGAATCCCTTTAAAGAAATCACGCGACATGCTTGGTGACTCTTTGGAACGCGCCAAACGTTCTCTCTTTGCTATTGAGCGAAAATTTAGAGTTCAACCATTGTTTAGGCAACGTTATATCGATTTCATGTCAGAGTATATTTCATTAGGTCACATGTCTGAATGCGACGTTGGCCAAGCCCAGTCAGGGAACTTTATACCCCACCATGGTGTTATGCGTGAAGCTAGTTGCACGACAAAGTTAAGAGTCGTTTTTAATGCCAGCAGTCCCACGACGTCCGGCGTGTCCCTGAATGACCTTCAGATGGTGGGACCGACGGTTCAAGATGATCTTCTGTCAATTTTGTTGCGATTTCGCACTCACAAAATTGTGTTAGCGGCAGATGTTGAGAAGATGTATAGGCAGATTGTTGTACACCCCGAGGATAGGCAGTTGCAATTAATTGTATGGCGAAGGAGCCCCTCTGAGCCTATCAAAACATATCAATTAAATACCGTTACATATGGCACAGCTAGTGCGCCATTTCTGGCAACCCGGTGCCTAAAGCAAATTGCATTAGAATGTAAGGATGCTAAGGTCGGGGAAATCATACTTCACGATTTTTATGTGGATGACCTCTTGACTGGTGCAGACACTTTAGAGGAAGTTGCAGTCATACGGAAGAAGGTCTCTGAAGCTTTGTCTTCAGCTGGAATGCCTTTGCGAAAATGGAACTCCAATGACCTTCGTGTTGTTTCAACTCATAGCAATGAACCACAAGTTTGTTTAAATATGGGAGACTCTCAAGCTAGCAAGACATTAGGTCTCAATTGGCAGGCTAGGACTGACGAACTTCGCTTTTCAATTGATGCTGCAGCGTCAAATGTGTTCACGAAACGAGGATTGCTGTCAATCATTGCTCAAATATTTGATCCTTTAGGCCTTCTGTCTCCATGTGTAATTGTAATGAAGATGCTCCTGCAGAAATTATGGTTACATAAGTTAGCTTGGGATGATCAGTTGCCTGTTGATATCGCTACAACTTGGTGTGAAATCTTGAAGACCTTACCAATGTTAAACGATGTGCGGATTCCTCGACTCGTTCTATGCGATTCATATATGAGTAAGTGTGTAGATCTGCATATATTTTCAGATGCCTCTGAGGGTGCGTACGGTGCTTGCGTGTACGTTAGAAGTCTCGACGAGGATAGAAATGCCTTTGTTCGTTTATTAGTGGCTAAAAGCAAAGTAGCTCCTTTGAAGCCGAAAACAATACCACAACTTGAACTCTGTGGAGCCTTGGTAGGAGTACGGCTATATGAAAAGGTTAAATCCTCCCTGAGAGTTCAGATAAGGCACTCAACGTTTTGGACGGATTCTACCATTGTTTTGGGCTGGCTTAAAATGTTGCCCAATAAACTCACGACTTTTGTTAGGAATCGTATAGGCGAAATTTTAGACAAAACGCAAGATTGTTCTTGGCGACATGTGCCGACGGATCAGAATCCAGCAGATCCCTTATCGAGAGGTGTTGAGAGTACATTAATTTCCTCCCTCGAATTGTGGTGGTCAGGTCCAAGTTTCTTAAAACAGGATGTTTCACAATGGCCTTCAAAATGTGTAGCGGTTGAATCATTGCCTGATGTTCGAACTGAAAGATCATTGGTTTCTGCTGTAAACACAGGAAATAGGCCTAATTTAATCAATTTTGATCGGTTTTCAAATTTTCTTAGATTGAAATACTGTATAGTGTATGTGTTGAGATTTATTAATGCTTGTAAAAAACAGCAAATAAACCATAATTTTGTTTCGAAAGACGAATTGCAAAACGCGTTGAATGTGATGATTAGAACATCTCAAAGAGAATCGTTTTCAGAATACGAAATTTTGATGCGGGGACAGAAATTACCCTCTAAGAGTCAGCTTTTGAAGTTTAACGTTTTCATGGATGATCAGAATATAATGCGAGTTGGCGGTCGTTTAGAAAATTCTTCATTTGCGTACGATAAAAAACATCCTATTTTAATACAGTCCACACATAGATTTACAAACCTTTTATTTGATTTTGAGCATAAACGATTAATGCATGCAGGGCCGCAGTTACTTCTAGCGTCCATCCGTGAGAATTACTGGCCTATTGGAGGGCGTAATCTGGCCAAATCGTGTTATCATAAATGCATTTTGTGCAAACGAATGCAGGGCAAGGTAATTGCGCCTCTTATGGGTAATTTACCCTCAACGCGGTTGAGCCCTGGCGGTTATCCGTTCGAGTGTGTAGGGGTAGATTATGCAGGTCCCATTATGTGCGCCAGTCGTCAAGGAAGAGGATGTCGACTCGTTAAAGTTTATATCGCGATTTTTGTTTGTTTCACGACTAAGGCAATTCACCTAGAACTGGTAGGTGACTTAACGAGCGATAACTATCTGTCGGCGTTACGTAGATTCATTTCTCGCAGGGGGAAGCCCAAGAGTGTTTTCTCAGATAATGGTACCTCATTTGTTGGCGGATCTAGAGAAATAGGCAGGTTTTTGAAAGACAGCTGCACTTCGGTAACCGAATCTGTGGCCAATGAAGGAATTGCATTTCATTTTATACCACCATACTCTCCTCATTTTGGTGGTCTCTGGGAGGCAGGCGTTAAATCTGTAAAATATCATTTGCGGCGAGTCTTAGGGAATTGTAATTTCACGTACGAACAGTTAAACACAGTGCTAGTGCAAATTGAAGGACTTTTGAATTCACGCCCTCTCACGCCGCTATCGTCTGACCCCAATGATTTGCTACCGCTGACGCCTGGACATTTCCTCATCGGGAGACCACTCACTGCACTTCCTGTACCCAATTATGAGAGCCACTCTATGAACCGGTTGAATCGATTCCAACGCATTGAACAAATACGTCAACATTTTTGGACCAGATGGAGCAAAGAATACATCAGTGAGTTACAGCAACGATCAAAATGGAACGTAAACAATTCTACATTAAAATTGAATGATCTTGTCGTTATCAAAGAAGACGGTCTTCCACCTTTGAAGTGGAGATTGGGAAGAGTTGTCGCTGTTCATCCAGGTTCGGATGGCATCACGCGAGTGGCCGATATCAAAACTGCCAGTGGTGTGGTCCGAAGAGCCTTCAGCAAAATTTGCCCACTTCGTGAAGAGGATTCGGGTTGAAAGACGAGCTTTCAACGCGCGGGGGCGTGTTCGGAAGTGGACTCTGTATGCTTATTATTCGTTGTCTGTGAAATCCCGGCTCTGTGACACTCTAGTTGTTCCTAATCTGTGGTGTGACACTATGGTGATGACTCGAACAAAATTGTTTTTTTTTTAACGTTTTTCAACAAATTGTACTAAATAGTAATTAAGTTCCAAAGGTCCAAAAAAAAATGTAAAAGGCAACGAGATATAAATAATTTGTGTATTGAAATATAAAGTACTTCAGTCGGTAAAGAGTTTTCAGTCATTTTCACCAACGAACCTGCAGATGCTGGCGAGAGAGATAATTTGGCGAGCATTTCCAACAAAGGGTAAGTTTTGCTGGGTGGGTCTAGTAGCTCTATGCTCTACATACCCGCAGTCTCGGCTGTGGTAATTGCGCAAATTATAAACATGTGACCGACTGACGGGGGCTATACTTATTAGCTAGGTATATTAAAATAGTAAATTATTATTATATAACTAGTAAGTTGACATTATAGAGCCATATCGTCCTAGTAGATATGAATTTTTCAAAAATCCTGTGGAAACTCTTCAACTAGTTCGGTATTAAATGAGGTCCTTCTCCGGGATATATTTCGTGTCTGTGCCAAATTTTATCGAAATTGGTTCGGCCGTTCCGAAGATTAACCCGCACAAACAAATATATTATAATGAGACGGACAGACATATATTTTTAAAACGCATATTTGGGGCAATCGTTCATATAGGTCGGCTTGACTTGGGACCCCAACGTCTATCGTTCATCCAAATATGTGCCTCGGCTACGTCACTGTAGCTTCGCAAATTGTTAAACAATTTCGGTTATTCTGGAGCTCTTAATTTCTGATGTGAGAAAACCTAAGTAGGACATAACTCTCTCAATCGCCCGCCGAATGTGTGACGCACGATGAATTAACTCCACCTATAACTTTGTAAACTGTGTAACTATAACTTTAATTAGTAAACTTCAATAATCAAAAGTTTCAGGAATAATAAAAAATGTCGAATTTCGTTTTAGAGAAAAATATAATTAAGTTCAATAAATAACTATCCGCAATAACTATGAACAAAACAAAGCAAAAGATTCTCCGAACACGCAGCCCGCTTGTTCGCTGCTAAAATGCCTGAAAATTGAAACAAAAATTTTAATTGCTTCCAGAACGGGTGGCGACCCGGCGAAATTGGGCAAGGCTCGCTCAATAAATGCAATAATTGACGGAATGACACGCTATAGGGACGCCTAATATAGTCCACAAGCAAACGACACTTGCAACAAATTGCTTTTTATTCAGGCGCTACTACATTTTCAATGTTTTTTTACAAACTAGCTAATTAGTTCCTGCTATGGTTCCTGCAGTACATAAACAGCTTTGTATAATTAGGGACCTTTTCCATATGTTTCTCTGTCTATCTTATATCTATTCTCTAGTGATGAAATCTGTTCAGCGTCTAATACAGATTACAGACTACAGTGCACAAACACCAAGCAATTGGAACAAATTGCTATTTCTTTTATCCAGGGGCAGCTAAATAAAAGCTTTTTTGAACTAAACAGTTTTTCAGATTGCATTAAACTCGTACCATTAAGTGAATAAAGGGAAGAGATCACAAAATTACAACGCTCAGCAATGTAGAAATGCCACAAATAGAGACCTAATACATACATACGTCTTTTCTTGTAAAATTACCTAATTTTCTTGAACGTTTATCATAATACTGTCACTAAAGAGTAGTTACCTACAAGTATTTTTTTACAAATATTTGTGTTATACTACAGTTTCTATAATATATGTAGTAAGAGGGAGGTATAGTTGAGGACGCAGCGGCAGAACTGCATAGGCATTTAGCATTTGGAGTGAAGCTAAAAAGTAACGGCGTCGTTACGTAACTTCCTACTCCTAGGCGGGGACTAACTGCTATAGACGCGGACTGCTCACGATCTACCAAATAATATGAAGAAGGCACAATTATTTATTCGAAAAACCTCTTTCTTGAATCTTAGAAATAACAAGATACCTATAAGTACATAAGGAATAACAAGTTTCTGTTGGTACTGGGTACACCTAATCCGCTAAACTAGATTAATCTCTACCATACACGTGCAACTGCACAACTCTGCATGCAGCATGCGCTTGTTCTCCAGCTATTTAAATTAGACCATGTGGCGGTCTCCGGATCAAGCAACTAGATGGCGCTGTACGAACTACATAAGAGGATCTACAAGTCACGGCAAATAAGTCGAGCGGTGACCTTCAATGCGCAGAAGTCGAAAACGAGGTAAGTATCTCGGGTGTGAGGGGGTCGCGGGGAGGTCGTGGGGATCGTTCGTAAGCACTGATTAGCTCTCGCGGATCCCTCGTAAGCGCTGATTGGCTCTCAAATCGTATTGTGTCCCGCTCACTCGTACGACGCTGCGCGCACTTGAAGGTCACCGCTTGACTTACGTGCCGGGGGTTATACAAGCAGTCAAACGCCCCGCAACGAAGCAATTAGCCAAGTATAACAAAAATTAAACCAGAAGGGCGGAGGAACTGTGCGGAAGAAGATCTTCCTATTGTTACTGTCGAGCCGTGTCTATAGAGTGTAATTTTCTTAGTCGAGCTCGAGCCCATAGCATGATAGCACCTGCTCCCGGAGACTATATCTATATACCTACGGGGAGTCTCTCAATCCCCATTCAACCACACAAACGTAACCACTCCACGCATGTTTCACTCCGACACCTGAGCAGCCTCAGGACATATGACTATACAAGTGGCGGATTAGACGTCAACAGCGCTCTAGGCAGCACCTCATCGGTAATATGGCAATGTTCGAAAATAAATCGAAATAAGACATTGTTTCAAGTTCTTTATTCCTTAGAACCTTTGGGTGTGCCTTCCTCTGACGCCCCTTTGTAATCTCGCGCCCCTAGGCGTGTGCCTAGTTTGCCTAAAGGACAATCCGCCATTGATACATGTGCAATGTCTTTGCAAAAGACAGCATCGAAATGAAAGAGATAAAAGCATAATCAAATATCTGCGTGGTTTGGCTGTTTTCGCTTCTGTTTGACAGCATCTTGCATGCCGCATCCACCGTCCGTAGTACGCTCTATGTAGTACGGATTCGTTTCGCGCCATATCGCCAGTTTTTCCCGCGCTAATTACGCCGCGCCGCGAGCGCCGTTTGTGGCGCCGAACACCCGACCAGCTAATCGCACAGACACCAACAAATACCCTCGCCTCAGGGGGACGCGCTATGCGCTACCTCTGTCTCTGACAAAATACCTGACCACTGGGTCCTACTCACAGAAATCCTAATAATAAGGCATTACAACTGCTGTGTAGCTACCACTTTAAGGTATACAGAACGCATACCATCGCCTTACTACATAGACAAACATAGTTCTACGCAATCACGCAAATTTACGCTCAATGCTGTGCAGACAGAACTAAGCCATAGGATTAGCTCATTAAGGTTGAAAATACGTCGCATCGTTCGCTAAATTCACACATCGTTGCACTGGCGACGTCTGCATCCTCAGCACGGCGACAGAGTCACGCGTACACAGCATTTCTGGTGCCTTATTATTAGGATCATGATACCACGCCTCAGATTAATTGTCGTATCGCAGTACTACCGTAAACTTTTAGACCAATGGAAATATCTGCCGCATTCATAATCATGATTGATCACGAATTGATGGCAGTTTATTAAAAACTCATACCTCTTACGTGATTTAAACACAGCATTGTACCGAAATAAATTGCTTCTCTCCTCACATTGGAATGCCGGAGTAATTTGCATCTTCTGGTAGAAATCTCTTCTTTAGAGATAAGCTGTTTTTGTATAGGTATATCCTTTTTAGGGTTCCGTAGTAAACAAGGAACCCTTATAGTTTCGCCATGTCCGTCCGTCAGTCTGTTTGTCCGTCCGTCCATCCGTCCTCGGTTAATCTCAGAGACTATTAGTGCTAGAAATCTGTAATTTGACATGGGTATAAATATTAATCACGCCGACAAAGTGGTGAAATAAAATTTTATAAATTATTTTTTTAGGGTAGCTCCTAAAAAAGTTTTATACATGTAAAGTTGGGGATGAATATTTTTTTTCTCGTCTACCCCATAGTGTGGGGTATCGTTGAATAGGTCTTTTAAAAATACTGTGTTCTGGGAACATCATTTTTCGATTTCTAGATCCGTTTGTAAAATATGATGTTTAAAGTGCTAATTTTTATTAGAGTCAAGTGTTCCCCCCTCTATCAACCAAATGGCAGTAGGTATATAGGAACTTGAAAAAATTCACAGCAGTAGTATACATAATAATCAATTTTAAAGGAGAACTATCATGGCTAAGTAGGGTTCACAGGTTAAGGAGTTATATCTGTTTTTCGAGGATTGTGACTACGGAACCCTACACTGCGCGTGGCCCGCCACGCACTTGGCCGGTTTTTTTATGTTTTAGTTTTAAGTTTTTGCTACAAAATAAATATTATATAAATAAGAAGTCCGTCTCTTTTATGTGTCGCTCGACGAGTATCACAGACGTAGCCGAAAGGCGATCTCTTTTAATGACAAAACTAAACTTAATAGCTAGCACAAGCCTGTACGAGATGTTCAAGCTAAAACCCCGAAATATTGTAAAGCAAGTATTTACTTGTCATTTTACTTGCAACTACTTACTGGTCGTACCTGTAAGGATTATCCCTGCGGGATCAAATGAAATGACAAGACGTATAAATTAAAAATTAAAAAAACCCCCGACATTCGCCATTTTGTGGGGCGGCCATCTTGAATTTGCAATAGTGCTATTCTACTAATCAAGCCCTTTCATTTGATACCCATATTAAGGTAATTGTGAAAAGTAATCCGCCATTTTGTAGCGGCGGCCATCTTGGATTGATTTTCATCAAACATAGCTAACAACACTCTCGACTAATTGACCATTCAAACAAAAAAACCGCATTCAAATCAGTCCACACGTTTGAGCGCTACAGGGGAACAGACAGACACACAGACACACACACACACACACAGACAGGTGAAACTTATAACACCCCGTCGTTTTTGCGTCGGGGGTTTAAAATGAAACATGATCCGTATAGCAGAACCAGAGTTACCGACATAGCTCATAGAGTCGCGAAAGAAACTGAAGTGGCAATGGGCGACGCACACATCGAAGAATCGATGAGGTTCCAATAGGTGCTTAGTATAGACTAGCTTCTACCCGCGGCTTCGCCCGCGTGAATTTCGGTTTTTCACAAATCCTGAGGGAATCGTGAATTTCCGGTTCTCGTTCCCGCTTCCTTTCCCAACCTGTATACCTACTTTCAAGGAAGTTTGCTATAGTAATCTACCTATAGCTGTAGCTGTAGATTTCGGTTTTTTCAAAATCCCGCAGAAACTGTGATTTTTCCAGGATAAAAGTAGCCTATATGTTAAGTTAGGGCATAATCTATCACCATTAAAAATTTCAGCCAAATCGATTCAGTAGTTGAAGCGTTATAGAGTAACAAACATACACACAACTTTCGCCTTTATAATACTAATGTGATAACCGGGACCGACAGCAGTGCTCTCCGTCTTAAGAATGAATCGAAAATTTAGACTTCCAAAGTCGGTCACCCATCCAGTTATCGACTCGGATCAACATTAATTAACCAGCGCATCCATCTGATATGCACCATCGCAACATGTCGCCCGAGTAATAATCTCAATGGAGACGAAGACTAGCCACGCCCACAAGAGATAGTATATTCCCTCACTCTCAGTCCGATTGGAAGACCATTCGACATGACCGGAAAGAGATCAGGCACAGGACCGACGACCTTAAGTACTCTCCGAGGCACGTATATAATAACAACGACAATTTTCAAACTTCAGACAGCTGCTGAGAATTTCTTGACAGAAATATTAATCTAGAAAGCCGCACGAGGGTCACTTCTCGATTTTTTTCGTAAATAAAATGTAGCCTATGTCACCCAGACCTTAACAATGAATCAAAAGACACAACACATTCATCAAAATAAAAATCATCAAAATCGGTCCAGTAGCTTAGGCGGTGGTACACACAGTATCTCACACAAAAATCGGACACAAACATAAGTACATACATATACACATAAATACATACATAGACTGCTAAAATCATAAACCTTCCTTTTGGCTTTGCCATAGTCGGGTAAAAACTCAATCACTTACACTAATACTTTAACTTTAACCTTAACCTTTAACCTGACCTGAGACTAAACAAGTCTAACCCACCTTATGATTCACACCAGACCTTATGATTCGCAAGCCCCCTAGCCAATACAGTAAAAAACCAAATAAACACTCAACCCTTTATTGACCCTTATTCTTAGACTTCTTAATCAAACTAGTGGCATTCTCGTTCAACTGCTGGAAGAAGGCTTTGGAAGTCTTCAGTGTCTTGTCATTGGTCTCCACACCCTTGCTCGTGTTCCTGTGCTCCGTTACTGTGGTCACTTTGCCCTTTTTCCGTTGTAGCTTCTTCTTTTTCCTCCGTTCCCTGTTTTTGTCAGTTTGACTCCTTTCTTCTTTGCTCATCAGATCACCTAGAAATGACAAAAAGTTTAATTAAATTTTCTGAATGGAAATATTCAGGACATAGGAACTGATCACACGACATAGGACTGTACAACAAATTGTTGACAAAACCTCCCTGGGGCAGTGGCGATTGCAATGTTTTTTAACATAATATTAAAATTTTATACATTTATTAAATCAGAAAAAATGCTGTGCGATGCTATGCTACCTTTATGACATTTAAGATAAATAAAATGTCACCTTTTCTTTTCCTCTTAACTTCTTCTGGGGCTAACAACGCAGCATCACTCGTAGCAACTGGAGCAACTTCTTCCATTGAAATAGCTGGTGTATTACTAACGATTTTAACCTCTGCTTGCGGCGGCTTCGGAGTATAATGGTAATGACATAACGCATCCAGCTTAGAAAATAGTTTAGTCATCGCATCACGAATCTCTATATGGCTTTCTGGTTCTTTTTCCTCCTCTACTTCTCCAGTTGCTGCACGTTTTTGCTTCAAATATTCACTTTCATATACTTGAGCTAAGCTGAGTTTACTCTTCGACTGGTCGAGAACTTCAGGTTTTTTAAACATAAGTTGGTCATCGACTGGTTTTTCTTTTTTAACAACATCATCCCAAGCTTTATCTTTGATCCGTTGCATGATTAACCCTTCTAATGTAACTGTGGTCTGTTCCGTTATTATGGGAGGGGGTCGAGTCGTTAAGTCGAAGTCTAATACTTCTTCGAGTAACGAGTTCTGCGGCCGTTTTGAAGCATCAATTTCACCTTTTAACTGCCATGGTGCTTCAGTTAACGTTTTCTCTTCTAGTTTAGATATCTGTTGTTTTAACCTTTGCTGTCTCAACTCAAATTCTGACTTCTTTTCTTCCTTTTCTAGATTACTATTATCATTTTTAGTGGCTTCTTCACTATTGTCACCAGATTCACTGTCATCTGAGTCTGGTTGTGTGAATCGGACTCTTTTATCTTTTTTTGTATTATTTACTTCCATTTCAAAATTTTCATTGTTGTTTTCACTAACTCCATCATCATTTTCATTTGCTCCTTCATCATTTTCATTGAAGAAGTCTGAATACATCATTTCCTTACCTCCCTCCTCTTCCATACCCTCGCTATCTATATCCTCAAACATATCTATTGATTCTTTGTCATCATCTTCTACATTTTTACTCTTACCTTCTAACTTTTCCTCTTTTAACAGAAATGTCTCCATATCATGTAGTTTAAAGAACTGATCATCAACTATGGAGGGCTTACCTTTTGGTTTAGACATGATACTCTTATTAATTTTGTTTCTTTTATTTTTTTTAGCAAGAACTTCTTTTGGTGATACATTTTCATTATCAGATAACTCTCTATCAAAATCTGAAGCATTATTTTCCTCTATTTCGGCCACAGCCACAGCTTTTTCTTCTTCAGGAAACTTTATAGGGAACGTAAGATCGTTTTTATCGGACATACAATTAGCTACGTCCCACACTAACTGGTCCCAACGTTGGGAATTTTGCAGCTCAATTTGCTGCCATATTTGTTCTTCGTCGAAGTCTTTGACGATGATTTTCTGTAAAGCCTGATCTGTTTTCGACTTGCCGCGCTGCTCTTGCGATTTCGTGAAGTCATACAAACTTTTCACCAAGTTTTTAATGTCTTCCTTGATATCCTCCTGCACGGTTAGGTACTTCACCGGTTTATCAGAGAGAGAGTTGAAACTGTCGAGCATTTTTTCCATTTTAACTCGTGCCATGATTAAATTGTGTTATATTCACAATATTTTATTGAAAAATCTGAAGTAAATATTTTAAACACGAGGTTTCTTTATTACAAGTTCTACAACAACCACAAATTCACATTTTTTTGACAGTTGATCTTGACATTATTGACAATGACATAAATATAGGTTTAGAAATGGCGGTGATATAGATTGACCAGAATCTCATGAAAAATAGGGAAATTAAATTTTGTAGTAAGCAACACTAGGTTAACTCGGCTGCCCTAGTGATAAACAAAGTAATTAAGTACCTACATTCAGAACACCTTACCTGGGATCGTTTCACGAAACGAAAAATCAAGCAACTGCATTTTAAATACAAAAACAAAGTAATCAACATCCAATTACTTTGTTTTTGTGGTGCTTGTTGTTTACTTGGTTTTTGCATTTATATAATAATAATAATAATAATAATAATAAATATTTTTATTGCTTTCATTATTGTTACATAGTATAAAAAAACCACACAAGCAAACGAAAAAACTTAAATTATCTAACAATAAAGCAAATGGCCGCAAACTCAGCTTTATGCTGGGCATTGGACGTGCCCAGCGCTGATTTTCAGTTTGCTCCATTTCGATAACTAGTATTATACAATCTAACGCATCGCCCTTCCCGTTTCACTAAAATAACAATCAAATAAAGTAAAGTAACAAACAAATTCAAAATTAAAAACAGATCCTCTACTTCCAGATTGATAAATACCTACATATATTATAATAGCACACGCACTGTACAAAAGAGAAAAAATAAAAAATAGAAAAATAATATATAAAATAAAAAATACAAATACAAAATGGCTTAAAAGATTTAAATAAATTAGGATTAATAATTAAAAATTAAAAATTATATGAGATTAGCTTATTATCATCCTGCTGCCTCTAGCTGTTTTGTAAGAAAAAACCTTTTAAGGGCCATTACACGCAGCTCTTCCGGACAAATTCCCGCTAGATGGCGCTATTAGGGTGTTTCACAGGTTTTTATAATTTTTGCCTAGTTGCTACGTACAGTTTTTAAAAATATTATACGACAGAACATATAACAATGCCTATTATTTTATCACATCATTAGTTTACTTTAAAACGGAGCCATTTCATCAAACATTCAAAAATATATAGCTTTCATATCAATTACTGTAAAGACGCAACACTCACGCACACACTGACATCAATTCTGTTATCCAAGCTTAGTGGTTCCAATATAAACTACAAATTGTTTACTATAAAATTGAACTAGATGGCACTGAAACGTTTCTCGACTAGCTTCGTATTTTTTTATTTAATTCGGATAAGTTAGCCTACAGATTGCAATCTCACATCACACGAGTAGAAAATGGTGGTAAGTGATGATGCAGTCTAAGATATGAACAGGCTAACCTGGAAGGTGTATGCCAGTTTTTTTTAAACCCATGAAGACATGGCACCCTTTTGTTTCTACATGGCATCGTACAGGAACGCTAATCGCTGGCGACACGGCATCGCTGGTAGGGTGGCAACTCTCCGCGGCCGAAGCCTCCTACCAAACCAGACTAGAGAAAATTATAAAATATAAAATTCCTCCCTGCCGTGAATCGAACCCGGGACCTCCCTCTAATAAGACCACAGCACTTACCGGTGCGCCAGGGAGGTCGTCAAACCTCTATACTACCTACCAATCTATAGTGCGCGACAGGTCGAGGGGTGACGTGCGGCTATCGATAGATTATCGATATTGGACTATCAATAGTTTATCGATATACCTACATTTATTTTTAGACGCCGGGTATGGCGCGGATAGCATGGCTTATAGATAAGACTATCGATATTTGACTATCGATAGACAATCGATTTTTATCGATATACCTACATTTATTTTTAGGCGCCAGGTATGGCGCAGGTAGCGTTGCCTATACATAAACTATCGATAGATTATCGATATTGGACTATCGATAGACAATCAATTGTTTATCGATATACCTATATTTGTTTTTTAGGCGCCAGGTATGGCGCGGGTAGCGTTGCCTATACATAAACTTTCGATAGATTATCGATATTGGACTATCGATATACAAGCGATTGTTTATCGATATACCTATATTTATTTTATAGGCGCCGCGCCGCCGGGTATGGCGCGCGTCTCGTAGACCGTAGTCTATAGATAGATTATCGATATTGGACTATCGATAAACGTTGCTACTCGCACCCGCGCCTAGTCGCAGGATAACTATTGCCTCGATCTATCGATATAATATAATGTATTGATTTTTCCCCTAGTCAAGCCTGTTGGACCTTAGTTGAACTAAGATGTTAGGTACCTATGTACATAAGCCTGCAGAGCTAATAATGCGCCGAGAAAATTTTTTGAATAAAATATACTCTTGCGGCTAGGGTTGCCAATTTTTATTGGAAAATTTTCCAATTTTTTCTTATATATAAGCTACTGCAATATGCCTACTGAAAACGGACAATAATTGTCCATATCTTGAAAACTTTATTAAAAAAAATTATTTATTTTTCAAAAGTTGTGAAAATACAGTAGTTCTGGAAAATTATATAATATTACAATTGTTTTACGAATCCCGCGGGTACCATGGATTTTTCCGGGATAAAAAGTTTTACGACTTTCAGCCAAATCGGTTCAACAGTTATTGCGTGATTGAATAACAAAGAAAGATTCCCCGTCAGGTCCCTGGTTGAAATGATACACAGTTCCGTTTTAATTCGTTTATTTCGTCTAGTTGCTTGTTTGCGTTATTTTTCCCCGTTTATTCGTTTGTTAAATTTTAGTCAAATCAAGTTACATATTTGTCAAATAAACTTCGAATATAATAATAGTTTGTTGTGGGCTCTTGTCAGATCAGGGCGCGTTTGGAACCCTCGTAGATTTCGTTTAAAGTTGCTCGCTTGAGATCGTCTGTCCATCGAGTGGAGGGTCTACCTACGCTTCATTTACTAGTCGCCATTCAAGTACCAAGGAACTCCAACGTCCATCAGTTTTTCGAAAAATTTGCCCTGCTAATTGCCACTTCAGTTTCGCGATAATATAATAAAAAACTTTCTTTTCTGTGATCGAAGATAGAAAACTTCGATCGCAGAAAAAAGATAAAAAAGAGTAGTACGGGTGGCAACCCTACATGCGGCGTGATTTATTTTACAAGCCACGCGCAAAACCGAAATTATCATCGCAATATAGATATAGACCAAGAGGAAACGAAATATTTTGATGTGAATGTAATACCTACTTTATTTGAAGGACGATTTATCGATACAGGGTATAAGGAGACCGCTTCCGAAATCTTAGCACTATTATTATACTACCTACTAGACGTGTGCGCCGCGCCGACCCGCCGCCGCCGCCGTCATTTTTTCGACGCTGCCACCACCGATCTGCGTTTCGGCGTAAAATCGGCGCGAATTCCAAGTGTTTTAGAACTTTACATTTATGCATGTAACTCCGTACATACTACGACTTTTATATACATATATACTTCTATACATATAATAAAATCGTAGAATTGCCGTATCTGTACATTGAAGATTTTTGCAAAATAATAACTGGGAGATGTTAGGGATAAGTAATAGAATATAAAAAGCTATTTTTGAAATTTTTGTCTGTTTGTCTGTTTGTTTGTATGTTTGTGCGCGCGTCACGTAAAAACTACTAATTGGATTGAAATGAAACTCATGATAAAATGAGTAACATATAGGATACTTTTTATCCCAAAATTCAGCACGGTTCCCTTGGGAGAGGGGATGAAAGTCAAAATGTGTACGTACCTACTTAGCTGTAATTCGTTAACCGATTTCATTCATTCTTTTTTTGTTAGAAAGGAAATACTTTAAAGATTACTGGCTAATATCTGAAAGGCTGAACCGATTTTGATGTTACTTTCACTGGCGGATGTTTACATATTGATCTACCTAAACATCCGCCAGTGAACTTTTAACAGTTTTTAGCAAGGTATGAGCTGAAAGGAGCTTAGGAAAAACAAAATGATTCTCACGGGATTTTTAAAAACCAATATCCACGCGAACGAAGTCGCGGGTGTCTGCTTGTCACTACATAGTATAAAACAAAGTCGCTTTCTCTTTTCCTATATCCCTATGTATGCTTAAATCTTTAAAACTACGCAACGGATTTTGATGCGGTTTTTTTAATAGATAGAGTGATTCAAGAGGAAGGTTTATAAGTAAAAAAATTGGACCCGGTAGGTGGCGCTAATAGCGGGCAGGACGACGTCTGCCGGGTCCGCTAGTATATAATAAAACTGTAATCAATTCTGTACATTGAAAAAATAAACATTTTTTGGAGGGCAGTTTTGGTTTCAGTATCCATAGTTGATACTGAAGCCAAAGCTTTATTTTTTTTTTAGATTTTTGTGTGTCTTTTGTTTTTTGCACGGTACGTATGAAGAATGAGATAGCTTTTAAAATGAGATAAATTTAAAAATATGATGAATGAGATAGCTTTCTTTTTATCCCAGTAAATCAATGAATTCCCACGTTTAAAAATTTAAATCCAATCGTATCCATTCCAATTCCAATCGTATCATCCATTATGACCAAGGCTACGTTGACTACGTTTCACATGACTTATTATTGAAAAAATGCGAACATTATGGATTACGAGGGCTATGCTATGATTGGTTAAAATGTTATTTGAAAGATAGGAAGCAATTAGTAGAAATATCAAAATTAAATGAAAAAATGCGCTAATAAAATTTAGTTCAGAGGTAGAGATAAATTTATTTGGTGTGCCGCAGGGCAGTGTCCTTGAACCACTTCTATTTTTGATTTACATCGACCTTCCCGATTCTACTAAACATAAATGCATTATGTTTGCAGATGATGTCTCTATTATTTTACCATGTGTAAAAAATAATGACAACTCTTCTGAAATAAATAAAACTCTAGACGACGTCCACGAATGGCTTAAAAGTAATAACTTATGTTTAAACCTTAAAAAACTAAATACATGATTTTAAGCATAAAGAAACAGAAAAATGACATTTAAAAATAATAAGGTGACATGTACTGGTGAAAACATAGAATGAATATCTACGATTTGTTTTTTGGGTATGATTTTGGATGAATTTTGTGCTTGAGGTCCAAATATTGACAACTTGTGCAACAAAATCAATAGTCTTTGCTTTACGTAGAATATCTAAAATTGCTGACCGAAGCACGGATCTTTCGGCATATCATGGCTATGTTGTTTCCAATATTCGGTACGGAGTTTTAATTTGGGATAATGCTTCCGAAATGAATAGAATTTTTTTAATTATGGATGGATGTGGATAATGATGGATAATGATGGATGGACCACCTAGGTACATAGTTGTTCCTCAACTATGTAGGTATTTCAGCTGGAAGACTATATTTTTTACATATTTTATAGTTTAAATTAACGAGTTGAGCAAGTTTCATGCCAGAAGCTAGGGGATTTTTTTATGAATTTTCTGAATGGAATCTGTTGGAATCGCAACCCTCCTCCATGGTACAACGGAAGACGTCTGTATTAGAGATAGGTACATGATACAGATAATCTATACTTTAATATATATATAGCTGTTCGTTCTGATTCACTGACTCACTCATTCATCGCCCCTCCTGTAAAATTTTGTATGAAAAAATTTTTTTTCACTAATGGTTTCGTATAGAGGACAAAAATTTGGAGAGAGCTGATGATTGAGGATTTCGGAGACGGGTGAAGAGCACGCTTAAGGTATTGAAGATAGGTGGGGAGTGCTTGAGCAAATGTCACTTGAAACGTCATCCAATTGGCAGTGAGCTGAAAAAAATAAAACAGGAAGAAATGATCGGAAAGTGCCGCTACCTCCCGGACTATAGAGGCCGCTTCGGCCACTTCGGATAATACCTATAAGCGATGCGCGACTATGAATTCCATTCAAACTATTCGACTTTATAAATCATTTGAAATCATTTTTCCAAAATAAGTAACTAACTTGAATAATGTTTCACTACTAATTCGAGTCTATTAGTATACCTACTAGCTGTGCTACTAGGTAGGTTGTATTATAGGCGGCCGCGCGGGCGGCGCGGCGGCGTCTTTGATTTGCAAATTATTAGGTAGGTACCGAGTGGCGCGGTGACAAAAACTTTGTTTCTTATGATCTTGTCTAACATCACTTGGGTAGGTAGGTACTTATTCTAAAACATGACTCCTACTTTCTTCAACCAGCACGATCTTTCTTTTTAGCTCGCCAACCGGCTGCGAGGGGACGGACTGTTTTTATCACAAAATGCACAAAAAGTAGGTAGGTACCTACCTAGGTATTAGTAAATAAATTAAATTATTAGGTACCTACCTATAAACTTCGATAAAAATATGTATAAATGAAACAATAGGTAGGTAGGTAAGTAAGTACCTAACTACCTATCTACCTGCTTCAAATAAAACCGGATAAGTGCGAGTCGGATTCGCGCACGAAGGGTTCCGTACCATTTTCTATACAAACGGCAAAAAAATCACGTTTTTTGTATGGCGGACCCTTGAAAATTTATTATGTTTTTTGTTGTTACAGCGGCAACAGAAATAGGTACCTACATCATCTGTGAAAACTTCAACTGTCTAACTAGAATATTGTGTTATAATTTTGTCCAAAAAAGCTTAGGCACAGTGGTTGAAACGCGCATCAGCTGACGATCGGCATACAGCGCGCGGTCATTCAACTCGCGAGTCGAGGGGACGATGGCTTGCGAGTTGGGGTGACCATTATTTTTTTTTTGAGAACAATGACGCAACACAACTTTGTAAGTTTACAATTATGTTTTCGAATTTTGTATTTGTATTTTGTAACTATTCCAAATGTAAAAATATTTGACACGTGTTTCGGTTTTTGCGCAAAGTAAAACTAACGTTGTAAATGAGAAAGTGTGTTTGTTTGTTTGTCCTGCACGTTGCAAAGGAGCGACGACGCTCCTCGCGGTAGATAGGTACCTACTAGGTAGGTATAAGTAGAAGACTGAAGATTAATTTTCATTATAATTAGGTACTAAGTAGATGATGCCCACGGCTTCGCCCGTGTGGATTTAGGTTTTTAAAAATCCCGTGGGAACTTTTGATTTTAGTAACCCGTCCCCGTAGATTTCGGAATGCAATTCCTTACAGCATCAGGGTTGAGGAGTTGGATATGTACCTACTCAAGTTCATTCAACGATAGTCTTTAATTGGTACCCCCAATATCAATTTAAATAACCGACAGTTCCTAAATCCCATTAGGTTTGGGGATCAGGTCCCCTACAGCATCAGGATTGAGAAGTTGGAATCTAATTTTTTTGTAGGGCAGTGTCGCAATGTTTCTTTATCGATTAAAAAAAAATAATTACGCAAATCGGTTCAGAAATCTCGGAGATATCGGTGTACATATGTAGAAAAACACAACTCCTCCTTTTGTGAAAGTCGGTTAAAAAGTAGCCTATGTTACTACCTGGTTAATTCTCTACTTGTATGTGAAATTCCCGTCAAAATCGGTTCAGCCGTTCCGAAGATTAGCCCGTTCAAACAGATAGACAGACAGACAAAAATTTTAAAAATGTGTGATTCGGTTATTGTACCGTTCAAATAACCATATGAGCTTATTATGAGGTAGTTATTTCGAAATTACAGACAGACACTTCAATTTTATTTATTAGTATAGACATAGGTATAGGATTTTTAAAAACGGTAAAGCCGCGGAAAAGGACAATATGTAGGTAAATTATAAAAAGAAACATGATGACTGGACATTTCATGTTATACTTATAGGTAGGTATATAATTACAAATAAATTCAAGTTGATGTAGGTAACAACCTATCTAACAAAAACCTAATAATTTTACGTTAGTTTGTATTGATTAGACCCATAATGGGTAGGTATAATAGGTATCGCCAAACAAATAATCGCCTCTGAATGTAACCGCAAGACGCGTCGCAATAGCATATTTTAGGTAGGTATCAGTGAGCGGACAGAAAGGGACGGAGCTAGCACGAACCCGCGCGAGTTCGCTCTCGCTGCTCGCACGAAGCTCAGAGACGAATAGGTATTATTTTGTTTGGTAGTAACTAGTACCTATAGGTACCTACTTAGTAGTAGGTATACTTACGATTTTTCTTCTAACGATTTCGAAAAGAAGTGGAAAGTTCATTCACGTTTGATAGTTTTGGCGATGGGTTGCCATGACAAAATTTTAAAATATTAGGAGAGTCACCGTTCCGTGAAAATGGCAACTCTGTATCCTCGTGCTTAGATATGAACCTCATACTCTATAATTGTGAAGTACTTTTAAACTATAATGATAGATGGCGCTAAAAAATATACTCACACATGCGTAAATTTGCCACTTTTTGAATGCCGTTTTTATAATGTATATAATGTAAATATTTGCTTGACATGAAAATTCCGCGCATAGAAACCCATAAAGAAATTATAAAACAAATTAAATTTAAAGAAAAATGTATACATTTCAAGAATAATCAAAAAGAAAAATGTATGAAAGTCACTGTCAGCACATGCACCTTAAGTTTTACCTTAAAGCACATATCGCTCATTAGCACATGTCTGTCTCGAAGGGGAGGAGGAAGATCGTTCCAGATTTTGGCCGCAGCGAATCGAAAACACCCTCTGAAGCTTACTTTCTTGTGTATTGGAAAGCTTAGTTTCCATTTACTTATGACCCTAATCGCACTACGTTCTTTGCGCCATTGCAACCGTTCGAATAGGTACGAAGGTTTCTTATTAGACAGAACTCTATGAATCATCATGGCGAGATGAAGGTTTCTACGGGACGTCATATTTAATATTTTATGTTTGTTAATCACTGGTGTTACGTGGCTTCTCCTAGGTATATCGTAACAGAACCTAATGCATGCGTTTTGAACCCTTTGTGTGGCGTTCTGCGTTTTTTTTAGCAACCTAGGTCCATAAATTGAATCGCAATAATTGAGCGCGGAGAGAACGAGGGACTCTACTAGAATTTGGCGCACCCCTTCCTTTAAGAAGCGCCTCACACCATAGGGTAGCATATTCCGGGTTAGTGAGTGCAGTTACTTTGTTTGGGCAATTTAAATTTCAGTAAACGGTTCAAGTTATTTGAAATATTAAACTGTGGTAAAAAACTACTCGACATAAAACTTTTGTTAATGCAAAAAGTCAATTTCACAAAAAATGTCAGTTACTTTGTTTATCGCTAGGGCAGCCGTAGTGTTGCTAACCTTGGAATTTCATTTCCCTATTTTTCATGAGATTCTGGTCGATCTATAATTACATTCAGAACAATTTTACAGGACAAGCAAAAACATTGAAAACTCTTATTTAAAGGCAACTTTCTACAAAAAGAAACCCGCCCCACCCCCCTCAAATAACTATTTTTATAATTTTTTATGTAATCACCGGCTTTAGGTCGTTATTCTAAATGTTATTCTATCTGTTCTATAGAAAATTCCAGTTTCTATGTTTGATCTATGTTTTCGTCAACCGTTTGAAAACTTTTGACACAGGCGCGCAGCAAAACTGACAGATGACAGAGCGTTTAATTTGGTATTGCTTAAAGAAAGTGAAGGTGATCTCAAACATAGACAAGTTTTACCTGGGATCGTTTCACGAAACGAAAAATCAAGCAACTGCATTTTAAATACTAGTGTTGCGCTCGGTGCGCGAGCTGCAAGCAGCTCGCGTGCCTTGTAGTCTTTTCAATATTCGTAAAATAAAGAAATGGGAGGCCATACCAAATACCAGAATATACTGGAGAGTCTCTTGAAAGATAGAAAGAAATATTGGTATCACGTTTCGTATCTTTTCTGAAAGGACACTCTATAGCTCTATGTATGCGTTTAGTGGAAAAAAAGGATCTATACAAAAATGTTCTGGAGATCCACTTGAAAATTAAAAAGAAATTTTGTATGGACACGAATTTTTTTGTTCTGTAGCTATCTTTTTTTTACTGGCTCACCAAAGGGCCTAAGGTCTTGAACATTTTTAGTTTCAGGACCATGCCTCTATGATTGATAGTTTTTGAGGGCCGTTAGGGTTCTCTGGTAATTTTTCCGCATTCACTACGTTTTGTGATTTTTGTGAAAAAAAATCTTTAAGTTCTATTTATAAGTGTAGTAGGGGGAAAATTTTTCATACAAAAATGTCTAAGAGAGCCTCTTGAAAAGAACCCAAAAAATTTGTATGGAGAGAATTTTTTTTGTTCGGCGGCCATGTTTTTTTTACCGGTTCACCCAATGGCCCAAGGTTTTTAATAACATTTGTTTGGGACCATGTCTGTATGACTGGTAGTTTTGGAGGACCCATGAGCTACTCTGGTAAAATTTCCACATTCATGACGTTTCATAATTTTCCTGAAGGAAAACCCATAAGTTCTACGCACATAAATAGTGAAGGGAAAAAGTTCCATACAAAATTGCTCTGGAGAGCCTCTTGAAAAGAACCCAAAAAATTTGTATGGAGAAAATTTTTTTTGTTCGGCGGCCATCTTTTTTTACCGGTTCACCCAATGGCCCAAGGTCTTTAATAACATTTGTTTGGGACCATGTCTGTATGATTGGTAGTTTTGGAGGACCCATGGGGTACTCTGGTAAATTTTCCACAATCATGACGTTTCAGAATTTTTCTGAAGGAAGACCCATAAGTTCGACGTATATAAATAGTGAAGGGAAAAGGTTCCATACAAAATTGTTCTGGAAAGCCTCTTGAAAAGAACTCAAACGTATGGAGAGAATTTTTTTTGTTCGGTGGCCATCTTTTTTTCACCGGTTTACCTAATGGCCCAAGGTCTTTAATAACATTTGTTTGGGACCATGTCTGTATGACTGGTAGTTTTGGAGGACCCATGAGGTACTCTGGTAAATTTTCCACATTCATGTCGTTTCATAATTTTCTGAAGGAAGACCTATAAGTTCTACGCACATAAATAGTGAAGGGAAAAAAGTTCCATACAAAATTGTTCTGGAGAGCCTCTTGAAAATTACCCAAAAAATTTATATGGAGAAAATTTTTTTTTGTTCGGCGGCCATCTTTTTTTTACCGGTTCACCTAATGGCCCAAGGTCTTTAATAACATTTGTTTGGGACCATGTCTGTATGACTGGTAGTTTTGGAGGACCCATGAGGTACTCTGGTAAATTTTCCATATTCATGACGTTTCATATTTTTCCTGAAGGAAGACCCATAAGTTCTACGCATATAAATAGTGAGGCGAAAAAAGTTCCATACAAAATTGTTCTGGAGAGCCTCTTGAAAATTTGCAAAATTTTTGTATGGAGACGAAATTTTTTTTTGTTTGGTGGCCATATTTTTTTCACCGGTTCACCCAATGGCCCAAGGTTTTGAACATTTTTTGTTTCGGGACGGTACCTTTCCGACTGATAGTTTTCGAGATCCCTTAGGGCACCCTAGTCAGTTTTCCACGTTCAGCTCTCTCTATAATTTTGTAGACCTTATATTTTTGAATTTTACACACATGAAAATTATGGTGAAAAAGTCCCATACAAAATTGTTCAGGAGAGGTGATCAGTACCTGACTTCAAGTAGCTTTATATATATAACAAAAACAAAATAATCAACATCCAATTACCTACTTTGTTTTTGTGTTGTTCTTGTTGTTTACTTAGTTTTTGCATTTATATTCCGGGTTAGTGTGTGCAGTTACTTTGTTTGGGCAAAAAACCACTTTTGAAACACCAACTCCTTTCAGTAAACGGTTCAAGTTATTGTAAATATTAAACTGTGGTAAAAAACTACTCGACATAAAACTTTTGTTAATGCAAAAAATTTCACAAAAAATGTCAGTTACTTTGTTTATCGCTAGAGCAGCCGTAGTGTTGCTAACTTTGGAATTTCATTTCCGTATTTTTCATGAGATTCTGGTCGACCTTTACCTACCAATTGCAAAAAAAAACCTATTTTACGGCCTGGATAATTTTTTTTGCGAATCGTAATTCGTGACTATCGTGATAGGGTCGTCCAACCCTATAAAATTGGTAACGTTTCCTCCACTCAACAGGTCAGTTGTTTTATAGGTTCGATTTAATAATATTTTTATATGTTTTACCGTCAAATCTTGTTAATGCTATGGTATTTGCCTATGACCATTGATTTAACCTTTACTTTAATAACTTAAAACCATATGTTAATTATTAAAATAATGTTAAAATATAGTGTTAGATAGGTACCAATGAAAATTTATCATAATAAAATTAATGTTAATTAACGTTGTTTATTTTGTAACTTCGTAACGTTGATAAACCTTGCGACCACGTAGAAAAAAATTAATTCATTAGTAGTTATAGTAATTACAATTTTTTTAACTCTAGAATGCTGGTTTCAGCTCTAAAGTCTAAATAAATTCCTGAATATTATTATAACTTGAACATTTAATTGTACTTGGCGGGAGAGGTAGTTATATTCAATATTCTTTCTGGGCGGGAGCTTGGCGGTTTCTGTCCATTCACATCATTACATAGAGATAATAATAATAAGTAGAGTAGGCATACCTACCTTAAAAACGTGCCAAAAATACACTCACACACGCACAATCCCCCAACCTAAAATGGCGCGTGTTCATTGTGATGTCTCAAGTTGTGCGTGTGTGAGTGTTCATGTATACATTTTAGGGAGGCCATCTTAAGGGAAGTGCAATAAAATTTCTGCCACGATCTGTTTTATTGTTATGTTTAAAAATGTAGTGTTGTCTCTTACACACTTATGAAAATTTTGATAAGCTTAAGCTATTTTCCGATCCACTATTTTCTATAGGACATTATGCCAAGTCCTCTTCTATAGGTTCATGCATCATTAGCGAATATCGTTCATTCAAACTTCATTCTTGACTTTTGACATTTTCACAAATTATTTCAATTTTCATTCGTTCGCCATTGTTTTTTTTTTTTTGGTGTGAACCGTGTGGTGTGTATATTATCCCATTTATTTAATTTTAATTACCACATGATAGATTTTAAACAAATCACATAATTCACAACTAAACCATGATAACAATAGCGTGATCTAAACGTGGCGTCTAACAAGCATTTGAAACCATCTTTTACCAGAACAAAAGGTATGTTGAACGTAATAATCTCAATCAAAGTAGGTGCAATGGCTGAACTTTATTTTCTAGTCCAATGGGCACCAAACCAGCACTGTACGCAGATTCTTAAGATCTGTTCTGAGATTAAACTTGATTTCATGGCAATTCTTCCGCCTACATATTACAATCATAACCAGTTCAGAATGCCAAGTACTTGAATGTGATGTGAAGTGAAAGGTATGATAAGATTTTTATTTCTTCCGCGCTCGAGACGCTGTTTATAAGTCAGTAGTTGATAAAATAACCTCATGTGGCTACACAGGTAAAATGTATGGTTAAATATGTTTGAACTTTTGTTTAATAGCCTAATTATTAATCATCTGTTGGTGGTTAGATAGGTACAATAATCAAATGTTATAATCAAATGTAAACTACGGGTTTGTCATAAAATGATAAAAATGTTTGTTTGTTTGTCGATATTTCGATCCAGTACATGGACCGTAGTCAAGAAGAGACTGTGTCTCGTTTTTATCGTGATATGTATTGTGACATTTGATTAAGTCGTTAGACCATGAAATAAGCCTTAAATCACTATCACAGGTACTTTTGGCTTTTTTATCACATATTAGCTGATGCCCACGACTTCATCTGCGATTTAGGTTTTTAAAAATCTTTTGGGAGCTCTTATTTTCTGGGATAAAAAGTAGCCTATGTCTTTCTCCAAGAATTAGTCTATCCCTGTACCAAACAAAATCATTTCAGAGTTTTGATTCCCGGCACACACCTCTTAACTTGTTGGAGTTATGTGTGTTTTAAACAATTAATTATCACTTGCTTTAATGGTAAAGGAATACATCGCAAGGAAATCTACACGCCTAAGAGTTCTCCATAATGTACTCAAAGGTGTGTGAAGTCTACCAATCCACACTGGGCCAGCGTGGTGGACTACACTACAACATAACCCTTCTCATTGTGAGAGAAGACTGATACTTTGTAGTAGGCCTATAATGGGTTCTTCTTCTTCTTGTTACGACTATGCAGGTTCTGAAGCCCCTGTGGCACTTTGACTGTCGCCAATCCATTGTGCTCAATTTAATTATAGTGGGTTAATCATAATGTTGATATTGAAAATTCAATTTCAGCTATTATAGATGTATATCACAAGTAACACACCCAATTCACTGTTGGAGTGTATTGTTAAGTTAGTAGCGTTTGTTTTAGGTTGTAATGGAGGCCCCAGACCCGATGGAGCTGAAGTATGGAGCAGGCAATGATGTGGGGGGCCTGGAGCTATGCATAGTGTGCGGAGACAGGGCTTCTGGCAGACATTACGGTGCTATTAGCTGTGAAGGTATATATAATGCTATTTTATATCTATAAAAAGTGAATTAGTCTAAAAGTACATAATTCTTTGGCTCCCTAAGATATGATACCTATAAAAGTGAGACAAACATTTTGATTGGTATTAAATGACATATTGTGGCCAATTCTGTTGTACACAATCTCTAAATCTAAACTAAAATGACAGGGCTAAATATATTCCTATCTCTTTCATAATGCT
This sequence comes from Melanargia galathea, assembly GCA_920104075.1. Lineage (NCBI taxonomy): Eukaryota > Metazoa > Arthropoda > Insecta > Lepidoptera > Nymphalidae > Melanargia > Melanargia galathea. The sequence goes on along the minus strand of OV049858.1, from coordinate 18,944,278 downwards.
CCCTGTGGAAAAGGATAGCACTATTTTAAAACTTGTCAATTTAGTTTAGGTTTAGAGATTGTGTACAACAGAATTGGCCACATTAAATGACTATATTCTGTAGAGTCAGCAAATATAATGAGAGTTAATTCTGTTATTCACAATCTCTAAACTAAACTAAAATGATAGGTCTAAATATATTACTATCTCTCACAATGCTTTGTGCTTAAAAGGAGAGCACTATTTATAAACTTGTCAATTTACTTTAGAGTTTGTGTACAACAGACGACAATATAGTTTAACTGCCTCGTTGGCCTGTGGATGAGGACTTAGGATGAGGGCCTGGGATCAAGTCCCAGGTTGGCCAAAAAAAAAAATTATGACGTATTGGGTTTTTCTGACACGAAATTCTCAATGCCAGTCCAGAGTTGGAAGTTGGCGGTGTTAGATACACCCCCGTGCCTCGGAGAGCATGTAAAGCCGTCGGTCCTGCGTCTGATCTCCGGTCATGTCGTATTGGCGTCCCATCGGACTATGAGAGTGACGGAATAGAAAGTGCACCTGTGTATGTGCACACACTTGTGACCTATAATATATCCTGTATAGATGGCTAGTCTCGGTTGGGATAGGCCGCCGTGGCCGAAACTCGGTCGGTAAGACAGTATTACAAATATCATCACCATATTATGTGGCATACACAGTTGGGCTTTAACTGTTGTTCTCTTTCAGGCTGCAAGGGCTTCTTCAAGCGGTCGATCCGCAAGAAGCTGGGCTACCAGTGCCGCGGCACCATGAACTGCGAGGTGACCAAGCACCACCGCAACCGCTGCCAGTACTGCCGCCTGCAGAAGTGCCTCGCGTGCGGCATGCGGAGCGACTGTGAGTGTCAGATATGTTTCATACTTGCTTCCTTCGGCAGACCTTGATATTCACAATGTCTCACGTATGCTTCTGCATTGGTCAGTTGTTCTAACACAAAGATCATTCGGTAACTATAGATACTGTCGGATTCTTTGTGTTTATAAAATTGGCGCGATATGTCTTTGAAACCCTCATTTATTCGTGGCATTGTAACTTTGAAACAGTTTTTAATTTATTCAATGACAGGCTAGCCCTTGGCTGCAATCTCAAAGGCTTACTTGGAAGGAATATGTGGAAGTTTTAATGCAATCCATATCCCCTACTAGTTTTAAAATTCAAAATGAATGTATTTTATGTAGACCAACTTATATGGTTCTTATGATAAGTCAAAAATCGAGACTTTACCACTGGTTCAGAAGTCCGGTTTCTATGTGACATGATACTGAAACCCTAGATCGTTTGGTGGTACGTCTTTGGTAGAGTGGTGACTAGCCATGACCGAAGCCTCCCACCAGACAAAGTTTCCTTTTCCCTGAACATTGTATGTAATATCGAGCAGTAATTCTTGCACTGTGTGGACAGCGGTCCAACACGAGCGGAAGCCCATCGTGGACAAGTCGAAGGGCGAGGCGCGCGACCACGACCGACAGGCGGCCTACTCCAAGCTGCTGGGGCTGGCGGGACAGGCGCAAGCTCAGGTGAGTGGGCGACACGGCGGGTGGAAGCCTGCGCGGCCTGCATAGCTGGGTCCAGATATGTATCACCTGCCCGATCCGATCACCGTATCCGTATCGCCGACGTGTATCATGATCGCATATGTGGACGGGTGATGATACGCGTATCATGATACGCCGTTAGGATACGGCCCGAACCATTTTGTGTCGGTTTTTGTCCGATCATCAAAGGTGATACTACTGTAAACTGTACTATTGTAAAGAGACGGATACGGAGCAAATCGAGGCATCCACAACTTGTATGGGGCTTGATACGTGATACGTTGATACGGATGCGGTGATCGGATCGGGCAAGTGATTTATATCTGGACCTAGCTTATTGTAAGGTTCGTTGAGAATTCAGTATTGCAATAGGACCTCCTTTTGTTGATTTAAGGTATTTTTATGATTATTGATCTGACAATTTAAGAAAAAGAGGATTAGACAGGAGTGAAAATGGCAGACATGAGATGTAAGCGAAAAAGATAATGTTTGGAAAGACTAATAAAATGTAAAATGGTATTAAGAGAATGGAATAATAATAATTAAAGGAAATTATATAATTAAAGAGGATTTTTATTATATCTCAGAAGTGGTAAGACAACGCCGATTTTATTATTTTGTTCGATCTCAAAATTCATCTTATTCGATTTGTCGAATTACTAATACTATGTTTTCTGTTCGAGCTCTAAATAATGCCGGGTGATGGGAATAAGGAGTCTCGACGTTTACAAACGCCTGCAGCATGTAGACGGACGTCTCGCGGTGGATGATTCTAACACAGCAGTGAGACCGAGTCCTCCGCGAAGTGGTTACCGCAGCCGTAGTCGCAGCCGTAGCCGCGGTCATGTGAGAAGTCGTTCTCGGGAGCGTACGAGTAGCTATAGGAGGAGTACAGGACTGCGAACGGGAGCAACAACGCGAGCGATTTTTGAGGATTGAAAAGGACTTAGACGTAGCTCGTGGACAATATTCACCAGAACGACGACGTTATTCTCGTGAAGAATCTCGGGAATGTAGAATTTTTGGTTCCAGTCATCAGAACCGAAGGCTCAGAATGGACAGACCTGAAGATAGGACTAAGTCTACAAGATCATGTACCTAGCTTAAATTATTATTGTTATTATTATTATTTTTTCTAAGGAGAATTTTGCTCAATCTTTGGAGGACATGCTGAGATGGAAAAGCAGATATAATGAACCCAGAATTACTTTTATGAAAACTACTTAGCTCTTATAAATCAATGCGATATTACTGGTAAGCGTGCCGCAGATTATATTATACATGGCACTCATTAACGACAAAACGATTAGATCTAGTGCACTTGCACTACGTTGTGAATATCTAAATAAATTAATTAGAATTTTTGATTAGTAACAAAGAAGGATTCGGAGATAGAGTTGTTTTTAAAGATTTTTTTTTATGTATAACTGAACATTGGCTAAAACAGAATGAATACATGTTCAATTTTGGTAATCTTTAGGTTGGTGGTTCGTTCATCAGAACCAATGCTATTCATGGGGGCTGATTATTGTTGGACAAAAAAAATTAAATTAAAAAATCGAAATGACATTGTAAGTCTATCTGTTGTACGGTTAATAGAACTAGCGGCAGTTTAATTAGAGCAATTCATTGTTGTGTCTCTTTACAACCACTATTGTCCAATTTCGGACTTTTTGACTTTTCTTTTTTTTTGACAAAAACAATGAACATAATTTGCTCTAAAAGCCAACAGTTGAAATCATTTTAAGGCCATTTTGTAAGATGGTGATAATATAAAAAGAAAACCCAGCTGAGTTTGTTGTGGGCTCTTCTCAGACCAGGGCGCGTTGGAACCCTCGTAGTTTTAGTTTTAAGTTTTCGTAAATAATTATCACCATTAAAGTGTACAGTGTACCAATTTTGAATTAAGTTTATTTGACTTGACTTAACATGGCTTAAATGTCGATGATACTAGCATGGATGAAGATGACAAGGATGAGAGTTGGACTAGTTAAAGTTTTTGTCTATCCTTTTTTTTTTCCTTGTTGAAGCTAAAATATGACGTAATGTTATCAATGGTTAAGTTCGGTTTAGTTGACTTCGAATTTTTACTTTAGAGTTTGAGTTTATTAAGCCATTTTTTTGTTGTTGTTATTATGAGAGAGATGAGATGATAAAATGTATAGTTTGACAAAAAGGAATACTAGAGATTAGTAGCAAACGTTTTTGCATTTAATTTGTTATATTATTGAGTGGTGGCTTCTCAATTTCTTTAATGGTTGATAATATTAATTAATGGTTCATAATATGAAATATTCTGGCACGTTTGTAAGAATTGAAACGTAGGTATCTCGTATGTTATCGATAATGATGTATGTAATATTGATTTTATTCTATTGATTCTATTGATATTCTATTGATATTCTATTGATTTTATGATGATTTAGTGAATTTAAATGGTGAGCATTAAATAAGATGGATTAGATTCGTGACACGATTGCTGTGGAATGATAAGATTGATAAGCATATCTATATTACCATTGTAATACATAGTAAGGTCATTCACATAGATTGGTTTGAAAGGTTGTTACATAATATGATTGTTGCATTTGGCGTCAATAGAGGGGTTGATGTCAGTGCAATAAATATATATTATAGAGAGTTATTAAAGATAGATTGAACATCACTAGACGTGTTGATGTCAATGAAAGATTGTTTGTTGCATTTGGTGTCAATAGACTGGTTGATATCAGTGCAATAAATATATAGAGGTATAAAAGATAGATTGAACATCACTAGACGTGGTGATGTCAGTGCAATAAATATATATAGAGAGTTATAAAAGATAGATTGAACATCACTAGACGTGTTGATGTCAATGAAGGTAGATATGTTTATTGCATTTGGTGTCAATAGACGGGTTGACGTTAGTGAAGTAAATATATAGAGTTATAAAAGATAGATCATCAATAGACGAATTGATGTTATTGAAATAAATATGAGTTTTACAAGTCATCAATAGACGAGTTGATGTTAGTGAAATAAATATATAAAGAGTTTTACAAGTCATCAATAGACGAGTTGATGTTAGTAAAATAAATAGATATATAGAGTTATAAAAGATAGATCATCAATAGACGAGTTGATGTTATTGAAATAAATATTATATAAAGAGTTTTACAAGTCATCAATAGACGAGTTGATGTTAGTAAAATAAATAGATATATAGAGTTATAAAAGATAGATCATCAATAGACGAGTTGATGTTATTGAAATAAATATTATATAAAGAGTTTTACAAGTCATCAATAGACGAGTTGATGTTAGTAAAATAAATAGATATATAGAGTAATAAAAGATAGATCATCAATAGACGAGTTGATGTTATTGACATAAATATTAGTTTTACAAGTCATCAATAAACGAGTTGATGTTAGTGAAATAAATATATAAAGAGTTTTACAAGTCATCAATAGACGAGTTGATGTTAGTAAAATAATAGATATATAGTTATAAAGATAGATCATCAATAGACGAGTTGATGTTAGTGAAATAAATACATAAAGAGTTTTATAAGTCATCAATAGACGAGTTGATGTTATTGAAATAAATATTATATAGAAAGTTTTACAAGATAGATCATCAATATACAGGTTGATTTCAGTGTAATAAATGTATAGAGAGTTTTAAAAGATAAAACATAAAATAAATGGTTGATGTGAGTGAAATAAATACATAGAGAGTTTTAAAAGATAAAACATCAATAAATGGTTGATGTCTGTGAAATAAATGTATAGAAAGTTTTAAAAGATAAAACATAAATAAATAGTTGATGTGAGTGAAATAAATACATAGAGAGTTTTAAAAGAATTTCTGTGAAATAAGTGTATAGAAACTTTTAAAAGGTGAATCATCAATAAATGGTTGATGTTAGTGGAACAAATATACTATACAGAGTTTTACAAGATCGAGCATCAATAGACGGGTTGATGTTAGTGGAATAAATATAGGTACTATACAGAGTTTTACAAAATCGAGCATCAATAGACGGGTTGATACTAGTGAAATAAATATATACAGAGTTTTGCAAGATCGATCATATATATCTATATTTATTTTAGGTTGATGCCAATAGAATTTCATTTTATTTCAATGGTTTGACTGTTACAATAAAAGATTTTAAAATTAAGTACCTACAGTAGAGACAGTCTACTTCTAACAAGCATACGATATTCAGGTTTATTTATAATAAGTATTACACTGTTTGTTGTATTACTGTGATGACGTATGGAGCAGAAACGTGGACACTGACGGTTGGCCTTGTCCATAAATTAAAAGTCCCTAGCGCGCTTTGGAGCGAGCTATATTGGGTGTTTTTTTTTTTTTCTCTCAGGGATAAAATCCGAAACGAGAAGATTCATAGGAGAACCAAAGTGACCGACATAGCTCAGAGGATCAGTGGCGGTGGACGTCTACAGGCTGATGGATTGGATTAAAAGTATTACAATTTAAAATCAGAAAGGTCAAAATTATGGCCATCAAAGCTCTAGTATCAAATGAAATTAATGAGTGGGCAGATAAAAAAAAACAGAGACAAACACAGTCAGTCGAAGATAATTGGAACCAACTTAAACTGGAAATAACTGACATTAACTTAATTTTAATTTTGCTGGTCTTCAATTTGTAGGTCAGAATAGAAGTTTCAGAGGTAATAGCGAGGATAGAGGTCTCATTGTAGAAATGGTGAGTTCATTGAACGAATTGGATGAAGTGACAACAATGGTCGCTGGATAGTGGTTAGCAGTAGAAGTGTATATGTAAACGAATTAAACGTATCAGTGAAGGAAAAGGAGAGATTGTTCATGATAACTCTCATAAATTGAAGGAATTTAGAGTGATGAAAATATTAAATAAAGTAAGAGATGTAAATGATTATGATAATGAAGAATTTTATGACAGTATTGAAGATAATAAAGAAGATAATCTGTGATGATGACGGTCTTGCAGAGAATGAACAAGGAGTTGGAAGTTCTCACTGCAATCAAATGTAGGAAGCTGCAATATCTTGGGCACATCACGCGTCACGAGAAGTACCGATTATTGCAATTACTAATACAGGGCAAGATTCAGGGACACCGAAAACCTGGCAGACGACGTTCTTCCTGGCTCAAGAATCTCCGCGAGTGGTACGGGATGAGCACGCGATTATTGTTCCGAGCGGCGGCATCAAAGATTAAAATAGCCTTAATGATAGCCAAACTTCGTAGAGGAGACGGCACTTGAAAAAGAAGAAGAAAGAAGATGAGAGAATGAAACTTAGAGTTGAGGAGGTAAAGGAAACAAGTCGACCTAAGGGAGAAAAAAAAGATTGCTTGAAAAATTTAATGATCATGTTGTTTATGTGAATGTGTGCCGAAGAAGAAGCAATGAAAGTTCAGAAGCAAAAAAAAAAATGGAAAAATGCGATGAGATGAATAGTTTGAAACAAAATGAAACGTGGGAAATTGTTGAGGAATCAATGGATGAAAATGTGCGAAGCAAAATGGATTTTTAGGATAGGGTCAAATGGGAGATACAAAGCGGAAAGTGGCAAAAGGTTTTAAACAAATTTATGATGTGAAATGAAGAAATATATTTGCTCGTGGAACAAGATAGTAATAGAAGAGGAAGGAGAGTGATAACTATGAAAGTTGTCAATGTCAATTGCATGTGTGGGAGGTTGGCATTTAGAAAGTATGGATGTAGAAACCGTTTTTTTTTAAATGGAACTATTAAATCTGAAGTTTCACTAGATGGTTATGAAATTGAGATAAGGTCTACAAATTGAGAAGGGCTTTGTTTGGGTTGAGGCAGAGCCCGAGAGATTGGTACGAGTATTATAGTGAGTTTATGTGGAGGATAAGGACAAACTATGATTATTGTCTGCAAACAGGATGTATTAGTGGTTTAAAAGTTTACATATGGATTATATTTTAATATGCTTAAAATGAATATATGATTTAAAATATAAAACAAATAGGTACTCAGTAAGAGATTTCGTATGAAAGACTTAGGAAAAGTGAAACAGTAGTTGGGAATTGATATTGATTGTGGTCCAGAACTGAATAAAATTACTTTGGTTCATTGTAGGTGTATAGAAGGTTTAGCAGAAAAGTTTGGCAAAAAAAAAAGAAGGTTTAGAAGAATAAGGGATTCTGAGAGGTTTGAAACACCCATGGAACAAAATTTGTTAGTAGAACTTTTAATAAAAGTTCTTTATAATGTTTATGTATTTTCCGTTGATATTATTACTTCTCAAAGGATTCCATATAGCTGAGTGTGTTATGCTATCGAAAGTTTTGGAATAGTACACAAATGTTATATAAAGTGGTTTGTTGAATTCTTTAGATTTTTCAATTATCTGTTGTATGACATATATGTGGTCAATTATTGTGGAGTAATGTGGTCGGAAACCGGCCTGTTCTATTCGTTGGTTTTTGTCTATTTCTGTTGCTATTCTACTCAGAAAGATTGATGAAAAGAGTTTATAATTGTGGATAATTTCTGTTGACCTTTCTCTGTTCCCAGTTGTATCTTGTTTCTCTTGTGCTATTTCTTGTTGTAGTTTTCTGTATAGATCTGAATAGAAGGCCGTTGCACATTTTACTGTCTTCTTATGTAAGAATAACTGAAACAGATATTCAAAAAGACTAACAGAGCCATCAGATTATGATAGCTTTAGAAGAACAGTCATTTAATTAAATTTTTTATCACACGGAAGTTTAAAAGAGCTTATAAAGGGCTGAAAACTCACAAAAATTGGATACAATGTTTAACTGATGGAAGCAAAGTGGCTAGAGACAGGGAATAAAGTGTTATTTAGTTACTTAAACATATTATATCATATATTATGTAACCGATACTGATACTGAACTGAAAGGAGATGTGTTAGACTGAGTGAGGTTCGTTTGGTTTCGGTAAAGAGAATAAAATAGATGATGTTGTTGTCATATTAAGTATCGAACATGTCATTGTCTTTCTAATCATGTAAATGTGTTGCATTTAAGCATGGTTTACTATATAGTATAGTTGTCTCACATTGAATACTGAAGTATTAATGGTAATAGTAAGTATCGCGGTATATACTCCTACTTTAACATGACGAATGTAAGGTGTTTACCGGATGTGTATGAGGACATACACGTTGTCAGGATGGACGAATGTAAGGTTCGTTGAGAATTCAGTATTGCAATAGGACCTCCTTTTGTTGATTTAAGGTATTTTTATGATTATTGATCTGACAATTTAAGAAAAAGAGGATTAGACAGGAGTGAAAATGGCAGACATGAGATGTAAGCGAAAAAGATAATGTTTGGAAAGACTAATAAAATGTAAAATGGTATTAAGAGAATGGAATAATAATAATTAAAGGAAATTATATAATTAAAGAGGATTTTTATTATATTATTGTGACTCGCGACACATCGCGTAGACATGCTCATTGCGTAAGGAGTAAGGGAACCTGGATGGGTTCGAAAATATACTAAGATACAGTGGGTATACTAAGATGAATATCATACACAACATAGCTAAACAAAGTTTAAACTGTTTTACGTTTATGTAATTTTATTTTTATTTTTTTACGCGATACAGATAAATCCAAAGGAGGAGCCCAGCGATGCGTTCGGCGCGGTGTCGCCGGCGCCCGCGCTTAACTTCGCGTTCGCGGCCGCCGTGGCCTGCGGCATCAACAAAGGGGCCCCTGGTGAGTGAATAAAGAATGTTTATTAGCGTTAATTCTAATATTAACGTTATTTCCAATATAATTTTATAATTTTAACAATATTTATGTTAATATCAGTATACACTATTTATGAACGGTAATAATATGAATGTTAACAATTGCAGGGTATGCAATTGATACTTATTTTTAAAATGTCTACTTTTCTCTCCTTAAAAATAGCAACCTAAGTAAGCAGTGCTGGGTCCTATATTCAGGGTAAGCAAACCTTTACTGCCTTTATGAAGTGCACACCACTAATCATCATGTCGAGTAAGGTGTGGTGTGGGTAGTGAAAGTAAAGAACTGTTTGTTTGTCAGTGTCGCCGTACCTCGGCGCGGGCGCGCCGGGCGACGTGGACGGCGCGCGTCGCCAGCAGCTGATGCTGCAGACGCAGCTCGCCAAAAATCTCTTCAAGATGGGACAGTTCGGTAAGTCTCGTCTAAATCGCAGGGAACCACTAGATACAAGACCCCTTTATTTAGCCATGTTCATCATGACTAATATTCTTTTTAGGGTAGAACCCTTATAAGATCACTTTGTTTTCTGTCTGTCTGTCGTGTCTGTCAAGAAAACCTATAATATACTTCCTGTTGACCTAGAATCATGAATAAAGGAAAAAATCCGAAAAATTTGTGTAAATTTGTGGTTACATCACAAAGAAAAATTATTAAAATTTTATTTTATTAGTACATAATATTTTGTAATTTTCGTAAATTAAAAAAAAATTGAAAAAAGTTAAAAGAGCTCTGTTTTAATCTATAAACTATAATGCGAGTGTGTGGTTGTAGGTGCAATCAACGAGTACTTCCAGTCGGCGTACGGCGCGACTCCGCCGGAGGTACCGCTGGCGTCCCTACACGCAGCCGACACACAGCAGAACGACAGTGAGTCTCTTTAACAAGCTATATTTAAAAAAAAATTCAACCGACTTTGATCCAGCAATCTATGTCTTTATTGATCACTATGGCCGTATTGTATAACCAGCCCGCAATTGGTCAGTGAGTCTGTATTGTAAGTCCAGGAATTGTTCAGCATGTCCGTACCCTATGTCCAACAATTGGTCAGCAAGCCCATACCATATTTCCAGTTGTTGATCAGTAAGTCCGTATCAATTATGTCTAGTGATTGATCGGTATGTCCATACCCTATGCCCAGCAATTGATCATCAAGCCCATACCAGTTGTCCAGTTGTTGATCAGTAAGTCTATATCAATTGTCTAGTGATTGATCAGTATGTCCATACCTTATGTCCAGCAATTAATCAGCAAGCATAAACCATATTATTTTGTCCAGTTGTTGATCAATAAGTCTTGAATAGAAGCAGGCGTTACTTTGCGGAATTCCATGATATTATACAATGAACACAAAATTACTTTGCTATAATCCGCTAACAGTTTAAAAGCAGACTATTAGCGGATCAATAAGTCTATATTGTCTATCCAGATATTGATCAGTATGTCCATACCTTATGTCCAGCTATAGTTCAACAAGTCCATACCATGTGTTCAACTATGGATCAGTATGCCCATATCCTATGTCCAGCTATAGTTCAACGAGTCCATACCATATGTTCAACTTTGGATCAGTATGTCCGTATATCTCGTGTCCATTGTTCCAGCCGAGGAGGCGGGTATCCTGAGCACGGTGGAGAGCCTGCAGCTGCCGCTGGCGCTGCCCGGCGGCTGCGCGCCCGCGCCGCTGCGCCTGCACGCCGCGTGCGAGGCGGGCGCGCGCCTGCTGGCCGCCTGCGCGCGCTGGCTGCTGGCGCTGCCCGCCGCGCACAACCTGTCGTACGTGTCATCATCATCACCACTAACATATCTATATTAATAATTTCGTGCAGGGGTACGGTAGACTCGATCGAAACCTTATAAGAATAACAGGGCATGAAAAAATATTGATTTCGAGTCGACAACATATATCCGCAAAATTCGTATTATGGAGAATTTCGTTAAATTCTAACGGCACTGACAAACAACAAATCACGTTTGTCATCCAAACAAACCGCAGTCGCCATGGATACGACTCGCCAATTTGACACATCTTTTTTTATTTTTATTTGATTTAACCATGGAGATTTAACAGGTTTTACGACTCTGAGTTCTAGCCCTTTTGAGACAATGACTCATAATACACATCTAGGTACAAAATGTAGGTAGATATTTCTGTAGTCATCGGTTCTCATTGTTAAAGGAAAGCAAGGCATAGATTCATATAGCTTCGTTCATTGTCAAAACAAACAAAATATAAGTTTTAAGGTTTATTCTGTGTAAACCTCTTTGTTTTAAAGCACTCAGCCTTTTTCTCTACTTTGGCAGGTAGATAAGTACTTACTTATTTTAAAAATAAAAAATGAAATTGATGTTCTTTAAACAAATCGGCTAAATCAAAAATAATCTTAGAAAATAATATTAGGAAGTATGTAAATTGTAATTTTACAATTTTAAGTGAATTTTGTTCTATATTTTCTTCTTAAAGTGTGGATTGTAAGACTTTCTGCATTCAAATAAATAATATGTACTTATTTACTGCATAAGTACTTATTTACTTCCAGTGGCATGCAATTTTTGTAATGGCAAAATATTTGCAAGAAACTGCAAGCAAATGCAAATGTGCAGTCGATGTGTGGAATGCGACAACATTATACTCGGTAAGCGGCTCAATATTTTTTCTCTATAAGCCAACAAATAATAATAAATGGCCACATGCATAGCCTGTGTTGAGGGGTCATGAACACATACAGAAACAGACACTATTTCTTGATAATGGAATGGACCCCTTCATGAGCAAGTTCAACTTGAACTTGGCAGACGTCATCCTGCCCGCTATTAGCGCCACCTACCGGGTCCAATTTTTCTACTTATAAACCTTCCTCTTGAATCACCCTATCTATTAAAAAAAACCGCATCAAAATCCGTTGCGTAGTTTTAAAGATTTAAGCATACATAGGGACATAGGGATATAGGGACAGAGAAAGCGACTTTATTTTATACTATGTAGTGATTAGACATTATTAATTGTATATTTTTGCAGATAATCTCAATTATTGCGAGTGTTGTGGCCTAGAAACAATTAGGGAGTTACGAATAACCAAGGCTCGGGCACTGTCAAACATTTTTCCAAAAAATTAAACTGCTGCTGTTGCATCTGTTAAATCACTAGCTGCCTCTACAATACAACCTGACAAATCACAAGATTTATTTGATGACTTTCAGGTAAGTTAATGGTGCAGGTCACCAAGTACAGTAAAATGAAAAATAATACTTATTACCAGATTGAGGTGTAAGGATATACGTACATACATACACAATACTTATTATTATTTGAATATTTGTCTAATATATTTTCTCCTTTAAGGTCGATAACGAAGAGTTGACGCTAATCGAAGAGTCACTGGTGACTGATGATGTTTCTTCGGACAACGAGAAAAAACAAGAATCAATGCTGTCAGTCAGCAATGATTCTATTTCTTTAGAAGAAGAGGAGAAAGAAAACATCAAATGGCTGGCAGACCCCAAAGAAACGTAAATATTCAAGCAGGTTTAGTACAGAACATCAGCCCCACAGAAATAACTATTTATATTTAGCACTTTCAAATAACATTAAATGAACGATTATCTGATTCTAGAAATAACATATGTAGAAGCAATATAATGAGGTATTATATTGCTTCTACATATCCTGTAGAAGCACTATCCTGTAGAATTCCTAAATTCTATAACGCCTGCAGGACTACCACCACACATTTTAAAATTAAAAGTTGGTTGTATAGTAATGCTTTTGAGAAATTTAAACCCGACTGTCGGGTTGTGCAACGGAACCCGTCTTATTGTTAGAGCGTTAGCTTCACGTGTCATTGATGCCGAAATTATTTGTGGTAGTCATGTGGGAACTAGACGTGTGCGCCGATGCTAAAATCTCCGGCGGCGCACGCCGGTCAAAAATCGGCGGCGGCGGCTTGTTTTCGGCGTAAATTCGGCGCGGATAATTTTAAGAAAACTGTCTAACTTGTAGAATTATTTTTACTGAAAATCAGATAGGTACAATTAAATAAAACTTTTGCAATAACAACAACTTGCCAAATAGTCCAGTAACTTTAACGTTTGCAAATATGGGGTACCTAGCGTTCAGATTTTGGCGATTTTGGCGAACCGTAAAGGACTAGTTTTTGATAGTACATTTTAAGGACGTTTACAATAACTTCTATTTATGATAAATAAGTAAATAATTATAATTGTGATGTAGGGGCCCACTAAAAAAGGATTATTGGAAATTCTACCCCTAAAGGGGTTAAATAGGGGATAAAAGTTTGTATGAAAGTCTATCATTTTTTTAAGTTATATCCATGAAAATTGGTATTTAGGCTTGCAATAAAAAATAAAAATAAAATATATTTCAGGATTTTTGAAAATTCTATCCCCAAGTACGTTAAATAGGGGATGAAAATTTAAATGAGACCCCGTCACGTTTTCACGTCATTTATGAAGTTATATCCATGAAAATTGGTATTTCGATTTTCCGTTAAAAATGAAGAATTGCGTGTTTAAGAAATTTTGAAAAAACTACCCCAAGTTGGTTTAATAGGAGATGGAAGTTTGTATGACATTAAGAATATACGCGGGCGAAGTCATGAGCATCTCAGTAAGTAATGTATCTACAGAGCTGGTTCTGGTCTTAAATTATAGCAATTTTATTCTACTAGGTACTCAAACAAATTAAGGACAACAAGGTGTCAGGTGATGACGGAATCACAGCGGAACTCCTGAAAGCAGGTGGAAAACCAGTTCTTAAAGTCTTTCAGCGACTGTTCAATTCCGTCATCGACGAGGGCATAACGCCAGAGGCATGGCACAGAGGCGTGGTGGTTCTTTTCTTCAAAAAGGGCGATAATACCCTGTTGAAGAATTATAGACCCATCTCGCTGCTGAGCCATGTCTATAAGTTGTTCTTGAGAGTCATTACGAATCGTCTCGCTTGTAGGTTCGATGACTTCCAGCCTCCCGAACAGACCGGGTTCCGAAAAGACTTTAGTACCATAGACATTCATACGCTGCGGCAGATTATACAGAAGACTGAAGACTATAACCGACCACTTTGCTAGCGTTGAAGTGTTTGTACGAAAACGCCACTATGTCAGTCCGTATACAGGACCAGATTACGAGGCTAATCCGTCAGGGAGATGTTATCTTCCCGAAGATATTTACCGCTGCGTTGGAAGAGGTCTTTAAGCTTCTGGACTGGAACGGACTTGGCATCAACATAAACGGTGAGTACATCACTCACCTACGGTTTGCCGATGATATAGTCGTGATGGCAGATACTCTGGAAGACCTCAGTACAATGCTCAATGATCTCAGCAGAGTTTCTCAATAGGTGGGCTTAAAAATGAACATGAGTAAGACGAAGGTCATGTCTAATGCTCATGTTCCGCTCTACCCAGTAATCGTTGAGAACTCGGCACTTGAAATTGTAGACTAGTACATATACCTGGGACACACGGTCCAGCTAGGTAGATCCAATTTTGAGAAAGAGATCAACTGTCGAATCCAACTCGTCTGGGCAACGTTCGGGAAACTTCGAGATGTATTTTCGTCCAATATCCCTCAGTGTCTCGTGTTGCCAGTGATGACTTACGGATCTAAGACATGGTCGCTAACAATGGGCCTCATAAAAAGGCTCAGGGTCACTCAGCGGGCGATGGAGAGGGCTATGCTCCGAGTATCCCTGCGGGATCAAATTAGAAATGAGGAGATCCGCAGGAGAACCAGAGTTACCGACATAGCTCAACGAGTCGCGAAACTGAAGTAGCAAAGGGCGGGGCACATTGCTTGAAGAACCGATGGACGTTGGGTCCCAAGGTGCTTGAATGGCGACCTCGCACCAGTAAACGAAGCATAGGTAGACCCCTACTCGATGGACAGACGAGTTCAAAGTTACTGGACTAAAGGTCTGTTGTGAGAACTGCATAGGTCTGAATTTTTGCTAATATAATATCTTGTTACGTGTGTGTTAACATGGAGTCGTATAATAAATCAGTTTAAGGCTTCTCTAGAGATAGTGGTTCGAGTCAGTATTATCTTCTTTTCTATAATTATTGACCTCATATTTCGTCAATAGATTGATACCAGTGGTAGATTCAATTGACGATTCAAAAGTAGGTAAAAGTTTATTTGAATAAAAAACATTTCTATTCTATTCTATTCTAATAAGTCTTCTAACCCCTCGTTAGATACACTATCGAAAGGCATGAGTGATCTACAAATCGACAAACATAAATCCCTTGCGAGAAGATTCTCGGAAAGCCAAAATAAATGGATATTTATTTTGGCTTTTACAAAATGATGAAGCAGATGTTTTCGGAGTAAGTTTTTTAGTTAAGTAAGTAGGTAGTAAGGTAGTTAGTTAAGTTTTATTATGAATAGGAAGGTATAACTTCATATCGATCGTATTTTTTTTGTAATTTATTGTATAGAAATATGGAATATGAGTGGTGTAATCGTTAGGTTATTTGGTATAGAAGAGGGTGAATTTAGGACTCGCGCCGATTTTACGCCGATAAGCAGATCGGCGGCGGCGGCGTCCAAAAAATGACGGCGGCGGCGGCGGGTCGGCGCGGCGCACACGTCTAGTGGGAACTAGAGTATTTATTCCTCGAATTCGTCTCCAGCCATCTAACAGTCAACTGCCTTTTAAATTTAGTCAGCTTCAGTTTCCCATTCGCATAGCATTCGCTATGACAATAAATAAAAGCCAAGGACAAACTTTAGACAAAATCGGTCTATTTTTACCTAATCCTGTGTTCACCCATGGCCAGCTCTATGTTGCCTTCTCTCGAGTTCGAAGATTCGATGATGTCAAAATTCAAATTATTAATACCACTGAACAAGGCTTGAAAGTTGATAAATATTTAACGAAAAATGTTATATATAGAGAAATTTTATGATAATCAACCTGTGATTTATAATAGAGATAAGTATCCTTTATAAGTATCTTTGCCAAATTCTCGGGTGAGTACTCATTGTAAAATTATAATTTACATACTTCCTAATATTATTTTCTAAGATTATTTTTGTTAGTTAGTTTATTTTGAATATTAAAAATAAAAATTAAAATAAAAATTATTTGTGTAAAAACTTTTGCAGTTTTTATTTACCTATTATATTTATTAAACACAATGAACGAAGCTATACGAATCTATGCTTTGCTTTCCTTTCATATTCCTTGAGAACCGATGACAACAGAAATATCTACCAACATTTTTTACCTAGATGTGTATTATGAGTCCCCCGAGTGAAGCCGGGTTTTCTTCTAGTCAACCAATAGATGTCCACAGCTAGTCAAGGTGGACTGCTGGCGCTGCCTGCCGTACACAACCTATCGTACGTGCGCTGTCATCATCATCACCATAACCATCACCGTGACCGTCATCATATCAGTCAATATACGTCCACAGCTAGTCAAGGTGGCTCTGCTCGTCCTGCCCGCCGCACACAACTTGTCGTACGGGTTCCGTCATACTCATCATCTTCACTATCATCATCATTATCATGTTAGATGATGATGATGATGATGATGAAAAAGTTTTAATATTAGAATCAAAAATAACTGAATATGACATTGCACAAAGCATGTACCCCGCAGATGGACATAGGCAATTTTTGATCCGGGGAAATAAAAGAGTGCCCGCGGATTTTTTTTCAATCTAGAACCTTGCGGAAGAAGTCGCGGGTATCAGCTTGTATAAAATTATAAAGATGGCTTAATTATTTAATTTTTCTCCACAGATTCGAGATCCAAGTGACGTTGTTGCGCAAATGTTGGCCCGAGCTGTTTGTGCTGGGGTTGGCGCGTTGGTCGCAAGCCCTGGGGCTGTCCACTCTACTGCCGATGCTGTCGAGTCATCTGCAGACCGAGCTGAGGGAGAGAGCGGACTCCAGACACTCGCAGACTGCGCAACAGACCACACCGGACCTCTCACATCCTGAGGTAAGGATGATATTTATCATGTGTCAAGTTACATGCTGCGCAAATGTTGGCGTATTTGCGCTAGACTTGGCGCGTTGGTCACAAAACCTGCGCTTGTGCATGTCATTGCTATGGAGTCGTCTCGACAGTTGCATTACTGCGCAAATGTTGGCCCCAAAGTAATCGTGTTAGAGTTGGCGTTCTGCTCGAATTAAGAACCTTTTTGAAGTTATACTATGCAGCATTATGAAAACATCATGAGAGTGAATTTTTATGATTTTGTGACACGGAAATCGACATGATGAAATTGGCAACAGTCGAGCGAGCAACTTCAAGTTGCTCGGTAACCTCTCGACTGTCAGACGCTTCGCAAACAAACATGGCCGTCTATCGCGCCATCTAGTGTCTAATTGTAATTAATTATTTGCATGCAGAGAAGTATAACTTCATACGCGTGGACATAAAGTACACACACCTTTTTTTTCACATGTGGAGAGTGTTAATAAAGCGTTATTTTGCGCAGATAACAATATCGGACTACTCGGACGAGCGCATCGAGGAGGTGTCGGCGATGCTGTGCCGCCTGCACCAGTTCGTCGGCCACATGGAGCAGCTGCGGCTGTCGGACCGCGAGCACGCGCACCTCCGCGCGCTGTGCCTCTTCTCACCAGGTCACGATCTTTCTTTCTCTCTATTTCTCCTAAATCAATCCTCCCTTTCTCCTTCAGCGCTTTTTTCATCCTCTTCCTCGCCACCCTCTTTTCTTTCTTCCTTTCCCCCATCCCATACTCCCCCACTCCTCTGTCTTTCTCCCATCCCATACTCTGTCCTACCGCCTCTCTCTCTTCCCCATCCCATACTCTGTCCTCCCTCCTCCACCCTATCCCTCGTCCCATTCTCCCCCATCCCATAATCGAATCTCCATCCTCTCGTCCCATTCCCATACTCTACTCCCTCCTCTCTCTTCTCCCATCCCATACTCTGTCCTCCCCCTCCTCTCTTTCCCCCACCCCATACTCTGTCCTCCCTCCTCTCTTCCATCCCATACTCTGTCCTCTCCTCTCTCCCCCACCCCATACTCTGTCCTCCCTCTCTTCTCCATCCCATACTCTGGCCTCCCTCCTCTCCCTTTCCCCCATCCCATACTCTGTTCTCCCTCCTCTCCTCCCCCACATCCCATATTCTCCTCTTCTTCTCGCCTCTATTCTCCCCCTCTATCTTCCCCCGGCTCGCTCTTCCTCTTCCTCTTGTTTCCTCCACAACTATCCCTGTGTCGTTATCCTAATTGCTGAGAATCTTGACGACATAATTCTGCATAAGATATTATGGCGAAATTGTGGCTAATTCTGTTGTACACTATCTCGAAATCTATACTAATATAATAAAGCGGAAGAGTTTGTTTGTTTGAACGCGCTAATCTCAGGAACTACTGGACCGATTTCAAAAATTCTTTCACCGTTGGATATGTACGTAATCCCTGAGTGCTATAGGTACCTTTAGGTACTAGATATTATTCTGTGTTATAGGCTATGTATTATGTACCACGGGCGAAGCCGGGGCGGACCGCTAGTCTTAACTAAAATGACAGGGCTAAATATGTTCCTATCTCTTTCACATGCTCCCAGCGGAAAAGGATAGCACTATTTTTAAACTCGTCACTTTAGTTCAAGTTTAGAGACTACAACAGTTTTAGTCGCATTGTCTATATTTTGTGCTTTTGTAACGAAAGCGTGTCGCCGATTCTTAACCGCTATTAATATTACTATTCATATGTTATTTATTAATATTAATCCTACTAATATTATAAATGTGAAAGTGTGGATGTTTGGATGTTTGTCACTCAATCACGCTGCAATTACTACTAAACCGATTTGGCTGAAATTTTGAATGGCGATAGATTATGTCCTGACTTAAAACATAGGCTATTTATCCTGGAAAAATGCACAGTTCCCACGGGATTTTGAAAAACCCAAAATCTATAGCTATAGCTATAGGCAGATTACTATAGCTATAGGCAGATTACTATAGCGAACTTCCTTGATAGTAGGTATAAAGGTTGGAAAAGGGAGCGGGAACGGGAACCGGAAATCCACGATTCCCTCAGGATTTGTTTAAAACCGAAATACAAGCGGGCGAAGCCGCGGGCATTCTCTAGTAATAAATATTTTTCTCCTCAGACGGCGTGCCAGAGTTCCTGACGCGCAAACTACAAGACTACCAGTCGAAGGTTCTCCGTTCTCTCCGCACCACGTGTCAGCCCGACGACGAGAGAGTCGCAACTCTCCTGCTGCAGTTGCCGGTACGGTATACTTCTATAACCTAAATTGCAAACTGCAAGACTACCAGTCGAAGGTTCTCCGTTCTCTCCGCACCACGTGTCAGCCCGACGACGAGAGAGTCGCAACTCTCCTGCTGCAGTTGCCGGTACGGTATACTTCTATAACCTAAATTGCAAACTGCAAGACTACCAGTCGAAGGTTCTCCGTTCTCTCCGCACCACGTGTCAGCCCGACGACGAGAGAGTCGCAACTCTCCTGCTGCAGTTGCCGGTACGGTATACTTCTATAACCTAAATTGCAAACTGCAAGACTACCAGTCGAAGGTTCTCCGTTCTCTCCGCACCACGTGTCAGCCCCACGACGAGAGAGTCGCAACTCTCCTGCTGCAGTTGCCGGTACGGTATACTTCTATAACCTAAATTGCAAACTGCAAGACTACCAGTCGAAGGTTCTCCGTTCTCTCCGCACCACGTGTCAGCCCGACGACGAGAGAGTCGCAACTCTCCTGCTGCAGTTGCCGGTACGGTATACTTCTATAACCTAAATTGCAAACTGCAAGACTACCAGTCGAAGGTTCTCCGTTCTCTCCGCACCACGTGTCAGCCCCACGACGAGAGAGTCGCAACTCTCCTGCTGCAGTTGCCGGTACGGTATACTTCTATAACCTAAATTGCAAACTGCAAGACTACCAATCGAAGGTTCTCCGTTCTTTCCCCATCACGTGTCAGCCCGACGTCGAGAGAGTTTTAACTCTCCTGCTGCAGTTTTTTTATTTATTTATTCATCTACAAGTTAGTCCTTGACTGCTTGATGATGATGGTAAGTGACGATGTAGTCTAAGATGGAAGTGGGCTAACCTGGATGAGGTAACCAGTCTTTAAAATCGGTTTCTATGCGACATCGTACCGGAACGCTAAATCGCTTGGCGGCACGGCTTTGCCGATAGTGCTAACTAGCCACGTCTGAAGCCTCCTACCTGACCAGATCAGAAACAATTTAGAAATTATAGTATCCAAAATTGTCACTGCCGGTTATCGAATCCGGGATCTCCCACTTTAACTCTCACTAATTAATTCATTTAGTCATTAATTAATTAATTCATTCATTCATTTAGACAATTATTCATTTAGACATTCATTGATTGATTCATTCATTCATTGTCAGGTGCTGCGCACGTTCACGGGCACGTTCATAGAGGACGTGTTCTTCGTGGGCTTCGTGGGCGACGTGTGCATCGACGACGTGATACCGTATCTACTCAACGCTGAACGTTGATTCGTCGCATAGATCTTAGGCCTATATCTCACTGGGACACCACGATTTGATTCGTCGTATAGAATATTTGGCCTATATGTATATATCACTGGGACACGGTTTGATTCGTCGTATAGATCTTAGGCCTTCATCTCACTGGAACACCACGGTTTGATTCGTCGTATAGATCTTAGGCCTATATCTCACTGGGACACAACGGTTTGATTCGTCGCATAGATCTTAGGCCTATATCTCACTGGGACGCCACGGTTTGATTCGTCGCATAGATCTTAGGCCTATATCTCAATGGGACGCCACAGTTGTGCCACCAGCGGGTGGTCACCGCCACCGAGTTAGTTGCGCAACCGAGTGGACACCAGTTACGCTAACATGCGACCCACGAGAAAATTGTCTACTCATTTTCTCGTCGACGACAATAGAGATAAACGCAAAAAGTAATAGGCATAATAACGAAGCGTAGGTAGGTAGGAACTCGATGGACAGACGATCTCAAGCGAGTCGCTGACAGCCGCTGGAATCAGGCGGCACAAGATAGTGTGCTGTGGCGATCCTTGCAAGAGACCTATGTCCACCAGTGGACGTCCATTGGTTGAAACGAACGAACGAACAAATAGGCATAATTTCCTCGTGGATCGCATGCTAGCGCATCCATAAGGGTGTATCCGTTTCGTTGGTAGCGCGACTGGTCGCGCCGCCACTGGTGTCCTAGCGAGATAGTGCCCTTATCCGTCGTCGTAATTAGCTAACGATCATTTCGTTAATATTAATCATAATTTAATGATTGATTTTCAAGATATAGTATTGTATGTAATTATTGTTTAAGTATTAATGAACGGTCTTACCGCAAAAAATTTAAATCAGTGTTTAAAACGTGTTTTTTTATTTTTAATCCGACATATTTCCAATACAACAAACTGTCAGAACGTTGATACTTGATTTGAAATTTTTTGTGGTGACACCGTAAGATTTTTGTTGAAATTTTAATTAAAAAAAATTATGTTCACTAATTATTATAAGTATATTAATGTAAGATAATGCTAACAAAGCACAGATGTATAAAAGGAAGCAGACCTAACATAACAAAAAAATTGGCGTGCCAATTACGCCTACATACAAATTTCACGTACACATTGACAGTAAACAGGGCCGAACTCATGCAAGCGAGGGTGAGGGACTGAACTCGTAACGCGGAATCAGACTTAGGCGTCGTCGCCGTATTAGAAAGCAATTACGCGGTCATCGCGCGGGTGATTTTGTATCTATAGTCGCGCGAACATTGAGATTATTATTTACGCGACGAGTCATTAGGCCCTTGAAAGTATAGTCAAATAACACTATTGCCAGATTAGTATAGATACTAAAGCGTAGCGTAGTGACTGACCTGCAGGCTTATAATTATATCTGTGATATGAAATTTATCGTAGATACTAATCATTAATCTGTGATGAAATTAATTTGAAAACTACGGTAAAGTGCCATCAAATTGTAGGTTAAACCCTTATTTTACATTCTGTAACCTTAATTTCCAACTGGGATGCAGTTCATCATCATCAGATGTTACACAATGTAAAATGATGGTTTGATAATTATTTGATGGGCACATTTTCATAGGTTCTAACGTTTTCGTTCCCACTGAGATACAGAATAGGCCTGCTGATTGATGATTCGCTTCGTGCTCTATGTTTGACGTGACACTTCACTCGAATGAAATAGGTAGGTAGTTAAACTAGTGAAACGCTAGTTTGTAAACTATTTATCAAACTAACTTTTTACTAGTTTAAGTACCTACCTATTTCATTCGACCTACCTTACCTATGTAAAATGAGTAAAATAAATAAAAACAAACAAAAGTTTCAATTATTTATTTTTAAACAAAACTATTTTTTTTAATAATTTCTTTCCGATAATTGCTTTGCTTTGCATTATGCTTCAAATCAGCTTATATACATTATCATGCTATTATAACTTATATTTCCTTTAATCATTTTTAAAACTTCTTCACACGATTGAATTATTTTAATCACACCATTCGATGGGTAAATCAAATCTCCCCTGTCCTTTTTGTTGTCCACTAAATGTGCTTTAAAATCCTTAGAACATAGCACACTCGATGATTTGGGATGCCAATTTTTTTTATTCATGTTAATCAACCAGGCATTTCTTAGATTTTCGTTCTTTGGGAACCTGAAAAATGATTTCATTTTTATAATTTGTCCGTACTTTTATCTAATCAACCTTCAAAATATACCTACTAAATAAACCTTGAGCCTGAATACGGCCCTGTGAAATTGTACAAGTATATGTAACATCAAACTAGATCAGAGTATCAAATTATTGATAAATATTGCAACAGGGATCTACTAGAACCAAAATTACTATAACTATTTACGAGTTTTGGACATATAATAAATAGGGACTGCTTCTAAAATGCCGAACGATTATTATTAATCTCACAGTAACCATGTAAACAAATTACGAGACTATGGCACATGAAAACTTACCGATAAAAATTAATTTCAGGTGTTTTCCTATATGAAGAATTGCTGCACAGAGGTGCACTACACTTAACCATTTTATTTTAGTATTCTTGGATCTTAAGACTTGATTTTAATGCAAAAATAAAATAATAAACAACTCGCAGGTTATGATCTTGTTTTTGACATATTGCACCATATTGTTCTTATTTGTAGCTTAGCAAGATGGCGGTTTGCCTCAAGACCTATTTTTTCTATGAGTGCGTAAGTGTTGCAACAACAGAAAAAAAAGAGATAGAGTATTATATTTTTGTGTGGAGAGAAACAAGCGAAGATATTATTTATTCTCTTAGATGTAGTTGTGAAGATTATGTTAGGTCTGCTTCTATTTTGTACGTCTGTGTAACAAAGATTTCAGCCTAAAAAAAAGACTTGGTTGTGTCATTAAATTGTCTAAGTAACTTGTCAATGTCAAGTGATTGCCAAGAAGATATATACACTGGAGACTGTGCCTTAAACATTTTAGTGAAGACAAGTTCATTCATCTCAGTGACGTTTTTCTATACCTCACACACTTTAGCTAAGTAGAGTGAGAACGAGACAAAAAACAACAGAAACCTGCGGGGCTATTCTCTAACTTAGTTGCCAACTGAAAATGGTTGGCAACGAATTAGTTCGATATACATTGCTGTTTTAATGTGTGGAAATTAAATCACACATTTATATTTCACACAGTAAAGCAGCAATGTATATCGAACTAATTCGTTGGCAACCATTTTCAGTTGGTAACTAAGTTACAGAATAACCCTGCTGTTCAAGGTCAAATTTCGTTGCAACGTTTTGTTTGGATTTCAAATTCCAGTGTCTATAGAGTATAATTTTCTTGGCTAGAACTCAGAGCCAATAAGAAATAAAACGGAAATAATACATAATTATTTATTTAATACTATCGGTACAGATGATAAATGATAATGTAAAACCACGAAGTTGACTTCTCTAACTTAGTAATCATCACTAATGATGGGTGAGCCGAGGATGCTAAATGTGGATTAACTCGAGCGTCGTCGGGACCTATTACAATTTGTAGATTAGTTGATAGGAAGAATCATCATCATCATCATCATGATCAACCCATTACCGGCTCACTACAGAGCACGGGTCTCCTCTCAGAGTGAGAAGGGTTTTGGCCATAGTCTACCACGCTGGCCAAGCGGATTGGCAGACTTCACACACCTTTGAGAACGTTATGGAGAACTCTCAGGCATGCAGGTTTCCTCACGATGTTTTCCTTCACCGTTAAAGCAAGTGATATTTAAATACTTAAAACGCACATAACTCCGAAAAGTTAGAGGTGCATGCCCGGGATCGAACCCACGACCTCCAGAAGTCGGTCGTCCTAACCACTAGGCTATCACAGCTCAAGAATAAAAGGTTATAATTTTCCATTTCGGTGGCGCGGAAAGCTTCTAGCTGCATGTTCTCATCTTCAATAGACAAGTTTTATAACTTCGGCTTGTGGAAATCGGCTGATTATATTTTTTTGTTATTTTTGCATAATTTCCTGCAAAATAGAAAAAAATTCAACAACCCTCGACATTCGAGAAGGTCAAGATAAGGTTTTTTTTGCAGCTTTATAACGCTCCCACTCTCGTACGTTACGTTCAAATAGTCTGATTTTCTAAATATACTTTTCTTAGCTCGTAATTAACCCACAATATACATATCTTAATCTGACGAGTATTTTTTTTGCACGCGGCTCTATATAATGGGCTTATATATGGTAGAGGGTACTCAGCAGGATGCAAGATGCCTCCCATATCTTAATCTGACGCGCTCGAGTAAATCCAAAAATCCCCTACTCTAAATGAAAGCCACTGATTTATGTCAAATGACAAAGAAAAAATGTGAATAAACTAATATATCAGACACTTAAAGGTGGTGAAACAGGGCCCTTAATGTGACACATTTAGGGCCTGCTTCACCACCTTCTACTATTATAAACCTCATATGTTTGCCTTAGTGCCGATATGATAGTATTGTAAGGTTAGTTTTTTTTTAATGTTTCACAAATTGCTGCCGTCCATTTGTATAAGAAACATTGGTCATGTTGAAACTATTTTAAATAGGCACATTCTATAAAATGGCTATTGTAAGTTTATATTAAAAAGAAAATAAAAGTATATTTTAGTATTAATTGTTTTATTTTCATGTCTATATATTACACTCCGAAACTCACAATTCACTTAGAGCTTGCGTAGACGAGGTATAGGTAGACCAGAATCTCATGAAAAATACGGAAATGAAATTCCAAAGTTAGCAACACTGCAGCTGCCCTAGTGATAAACACAGTAACTGACATTTTTCGTGAAATTGACTTTTTTGCATTAACAAAAGTTTTATGTCGAGTAGTTTTTTACCACAGTTTAATATTTCAAATAACTTGAACCGTTTACTGAAATTTGAATTGCCCAAACAAAGTAACTGCACACACTAACCCGGAATATAAATGCAAAGACCAAGTAAACAACAAGCACAACACAAAAACAAAGTAATTGGATGTTGATTACTTTGTTTTTGTATTTAAAATGCAGTTGCTTGATTTTTGGTTTCGTGAAACGATCCCAGGTCTAAAACTTGTTTATTTTGAGATCACCTTACTTTCTTTAAGCAATACCAAATTAAACGCTCTGTCATCAGTCAGTTTTGCTCTAGTTTTGCTGCGCGCCTGTGTCAAAAGTTTTCAAACGGTTGACGAAAACATAGATCAAACATAGAAACTGGAATTTTCTATAGAACAGATAGAATAACATTTAGAATAACGACCTAAAGCCGGTGATTACATAAAAATAATAAAAATAGTTATTTGAGGGGGGTGGGGCGGGTTTCTTTTTGTAGAAAGGTTGCCTTTAAATAAGAGTTTTCAATGTTTTTGCTTGTCCTGTAAAATTGTTCTGAATGTAATTAATTACTTTGTTTATCACTAGGGCAGCCGAGTTAACCCTAGTGTTGCTTACTACAAAATTTAATTTTCCTATTTTCCATGAGATTCTGGCCTACCTATACAGTACTTTTGTACCTCACAATAGAATAGAATAGAAAAGTTTTTTATACGTATCACATAACGCA
Source organism: Melanargia galathea (assembly GCA_920104075.1). NCBI lineage: Eukaryota > Metazoa > Arthropoda > Insecta > Lepidoptera > Nymphalidae > Melanargia > Melanargia galathea. The sequence continues at coordinate 18,917,861 of OV049858.1, read as the reverse complement.
TACGATTGACTAATTAATAACTAACTAAACTTAAATTAACGACTATGTAGTA